>JAJJWW010007150.1:0-486393 GCA_023531295.1 Papaver armeniacum
CTTCATGTTGACATACGGGACCGAGAAGCCAGTCCGCCTCTGAGTGACCACACGAGGGTGGCGTGGAGCGACATCTGTGGATGCCCATCTTGGCTAAGCTCGACGATTTAGAAAAGCAGAGGTATTACAAAAAATGGAAAATTACCAACGAAGGATCCAGTAGAGTCTGTCATGGATTAATCTAAGAAATTAGCCAGGGGCAGTGAATGCCAAAACACTACCTAGCTATGGCGTGGACAAGAAGGCGGTAAGCCACCATGATGGGAGGGCCACACGATAGTGAAAGTCGTCGAAGGGCATACAAGATCTGAAAGCGGACCAGACCACCACAGCCCAGCTGGGGGCATGAAGCACGACAAACTCTACATATGAAAATCGGTAAGATATCTTTGTAAATACATTTAGTGAAGACCAGTGGATTTGGAAATAGGACAAGTGCGTCTGAATAGTGTTTGAACCGAGGGCGCGACATTGCTGGTAGAGTGACTTACACTAACACGGACTATTGTCGAACTCGGGAGACGTGGCGTGTGCAAGTCTTAGAATTAGTTGAGTCTTTGGTGGTTGGAGCTTGATGGCCCGTGTCGAGGCATGGTCCTGAGACGGGTGGCTGATCTTGTCACTCTCTCCCTTGATGTCCAGAATCACTTGCCCAAGAAGATTGTCGAGCTTCTTGGGATGTCGATCCCATAGAAACTGGCAAGACCAACTCCCTTCCTTAGATCTGAAAGACGGTGATGAGATATGGTGAGGACACTGCCAACATAAACAAAGATAATGACATGATGTATAACGGCGTGGTAGCAGAAAATAAACCAAGCCGATATGGCTTTTCCCCATAACAAATTCTGAAAATTCATAAGGAGTGTTTTCAAGCAATTACAACTTGGAAAAGAGCAAAACTATTTGACAGGCGCTACAAAAAACATGATCACTCTTTGGAGGAAGTAGAACACAGGGACAGCTTCTTGGCGGCATCAATCCCAGCTTCTTATCAAGCAACACCTTCTACTTAGGCTTTGACCTTGACCGAGCTCCTCATGAACTTAGCTTTCTCGGCGCAAGATCAGCATTACCTCCAGCCTTGGCACCGGTAGTGGCCACTCGATCGAGCAAATGAGAGCCTCCTTCCCATGGCTTGAGCGTCTCCTCTCCAAGCCAGAGCTTCTTACACTGCACATTTTTGCCAGTTCTTAAGAACGATCTGATCACACAACAACGAAGCCAACAAGATAGCGACAGGAAGCACGGCGCAAGGCACACCACCTTCCAACAAGGGCAATTATTCTAATCGACTCCTCGGACTCGGAGTCGGAGCTACACACTCGAGGCGAGACACCTTGAAAAGTTAGAGCCATGTTGTTCATTAAACTCATTAGTGAGGAACCAATACTTCTTGTAATCTGCTCCATTCCTCCCTACGTGAGAGTGGGCGACACACAAACCCGACAGTGTGCAGCACCCAATCCAACAATGAAACAGCTACGAACTCCTTGCAGCTCTTCCCGAGGGGCCTCTGCAGTACCAGCTTACCGATGGCGTCCTACTCCCCAGATCGGGAGGCGATCGTACGGATCCAGACACAGTCTTGCTTGACCATTCTCTTCTAAGTTCATGAAGCTGTGTTTTCTCAAAACCGCCGCCACCTTGGAAGTGAGCTAAGTACGCCATCAATTATGTTCCTCGGGAACATGCTCGAACGTCTGCAAATGCCAGGCAAAGCTTGGATTGAAAGATCTTGTCTCGGTTTCTAGTGAGGTCAATCTTAGCATCACTTATTGACTATTCTACGTTAGTAGATTTAAACCAGTCTACCGGCTCTATGTTGCTTCCCTCTTCAACAGCGACACCTTGTACAAGCATCTGTTTCATATTATTCAGTAGCGAGGAAGTACTAAACTTAGGATATTGCTCTGAATCAATCACAACTGGCTGCGATCATGAATACTGTGGGTTGGCCAAACTCTTCTCCAACCCTCGGAACAGTTAGCCTCTTCTTCTGGCCAAGAGGCAGACCCTCCCTCTCAGGCGGCTAGAGACATTGGATGGCAAACATTGTGGCGGCGGTTGACATCCTAAAAACAGGCATGAGAGTCGGCCTAAACGAAAACAAAACGTAGCTTGCACGAGCAGGTTTAGCTCATAGGAGATCAAAGTACTTTTCAGAGACAAACTGTGCAGTAGCGGCATTGACCTCTGCTCATCGGATAAGGCGAATCGGAGAGATAAGTGCCCCAAGCGGTGCTGAGGGGCCGAGATAGTGAAGGAGAATGCTCTACAGATCGGGACCACAGGTAGGAAAGTCTTCGGCGGTTGACCCCGGCAGCAACGTTCTCCACATCATGATCCAATCAAGCGCTCCACCACCACCAGGCTCCTGGTGACCAGACTCACCTCGTACCAAGGACCATCGTCCTCATCATCAAAAGACCTTCTTTGTCATGCCATCAGATACAACATACGGTGCCATCGGCAAGTGATCCTTGCCGGTGGCTAAGGCATCTCTAACCAGGTTCTTTGCCCTTCCCATGACTTTCCACTGGCAGAATAGATGATCGAGCATTCCAAGTGACCTCAGGAAATGTGACAAGGTAGTCGATCATCGGGATGCCTCATAGTCATGGCAAGCACCAGAAGTGCCTTCAGCTGTATGGTGACGTCGAATCATACCAGGCAACAAATAGGAGACATGCATTTTGTATCGTTAAATAAAAAAACAATAAGTGTGCCTATTTACCCTTCTACTGCATCACTCCTCGGCTCAGGCAATCCTATCCTCTCCCAGATGGAACGAAAGCCTCGGGAAGGGTTGCCACGGGACTTGAGGCTGCACACCAAGGCAAACCACCCACCCAGCCTGCGGTTTGCCCACTGACGTTAATTCAAACTAGAGAGACTGAGTACCTGCCCGGCCTGATCCAACGTTTTGACTACCCGGAAAGAGTGCAGGAATTCCGGCGGGAGGAGGAGGCTCGCCACTACAAAGGCCGGAAACCGCTGAACCAGCAGACAGGTCCCCAGCCGTGTCATTGGTAATGAGGCGTGCTTGTTGGAACTCTTTCCCTCGGGGTCTCCGTCCAAGAAGTCTCCAGGCTCCCTCGGGGAAGAGTTTGCGACCCAGGTGAAGGCTGGCGTGACCAGCCAGTGAGATCGCTCATTAGTAGTGGTCCAGCTTCAAATGGAAGTGACTACCAGCGAAGGCGACGGGGAGTATAGTCATCTGGCACGGGAAGAGTGCTGAGGTGAGACCCAGTGGGCTAGGAGCGCACTGCTGACCTCTGAAGCTACGCGCTCGCGCTCGGACAGGGATCCGGGAAAGTGTTGCACGCATTCCATTGAGCCAAGGCCACGACCGCAGGACGGATCTTAGAAAGGGGCCTCGTCTGAGCAGGGCGACTAGGATCATAGCTGGAAAGCGCAGCCCGAGCTCTGCGGCGGCTGGCCAGGCAGTGGTAAGCCCCGGTGCAGATGGAAACCTCAGGCATCCTCCTTGCTCCAGAACACCCTACGGCCCAGACAAGGGCTTTGACATCATATCACCAAGTGAAGGCCGAGATTATCTTTCAGGTGATGAGACATCATTACTCGTCCTTTAAGTGGCGTAGCAGTCCTCTCTGTCGATACCCTAGAAAACGAAGATGGGTTACTCCGGGAAAGATAGAATCTGAGCGCGATGATCGTACTTGGGACTTTCTACGTGAGCAGGGAGTCAGCGATCACAGCCGTCTTCACTGGAGCTTACCTACGACTCACACCTTCTTTTACGTCATTCGTTTGAGGAGGTTGAGGCAAGATGCACAGCCTGAAACCAAGTGAGAAAAACGTGCGGCGGGCGCAGCTTGAAGCTTTTCTGTGCCAAGGCTTCAGGAGTCCTCTTTTTTGGCTGGCTGTGAGCCAGGGGATGCAGGAGGCATGCGGATAGCAACGGAGAGAGAGGGAAGAGATTTGTCAGAAAAGATGGCCGACGACGAAAGAAGATGGGGAAGGAACGAAGTCGCGGGGAGAGGATGGGAGGAAGGAGATGAAGTTGAAGAGAGAGAGGATGGAGGAGGTGAAGTTGCGAGAGGAGAGAGCGAGGGAAAGCGCACGGTTTTGGCATCGAACTTATAAGCCCCTCTTCGCTTGGTGACCAGGCGGAGAAGGTGAGCCGGTTGCGATGTAGCGGTAGAACGACATGCGTAAAAGCAGACATGACCGGGCGTAGGAAGACGAGGCGGTTATTCACTACGCGTCTTTATTACAGAAGTGAAAAAGAAGGCATAAATGTAGGTGTAAATAATCCACGAGGAGACGGTGGGACGATCCTAAGCCATGGCGTAAGAAAGTATGCATCTAGATCATAGGATCACCTCGGCGCAAAAAGAGACGAGGAGCAACTCGGCGAAAAGGAAAAAGTTATGATGCGATGGACATCGGGCGCGGGCTCAATAAATGCGTGACGAGTGGTAAGAAGATGAAGACTCGGCCAAGAGGATCCAAAAGACGACATCGATCATCCCATAAATCATGCTCCATCTTTTCATTCACATTAAAAGAATGTATTATACTATGAACCATCTGTCGTCTTCACCATAGCTTGTATCAATGCGTATTTTAAGCTAAAAAGTTGAAGCTTGATAATAGGTTGTTTGCACGATTTTAAGATGTCAATCACCCAAAATCAATATTTTAATACTTGCATTACAAATTTTATCCATAGTCGGGTTAATGTTGACATATTTTTCTCCAATTTTTTCAAAGTACGTTTGATTTATAGTTTCTATATACATTTAAAATGTCGAATAGATGCCACATGGTTAATTGAGCACAGTTCCATTGGATATACTTTAAATGCTCCCCCAAAAAAAAAACAAATAAAATTGAAACAAATTAATATGAGATTTTCACTCGAAAACTCCAATTGCGATGGCAAGGACACCACCATCAGAATTTCTCACAAGAAAAATAACCTACCCACCTTTCTCAACCATAACTGTATATACCAAGAACAATAATTTTCTATTTGATATAAATTTGACAAACAGACTTAATAAATGTTTCACTCTAAGTTTAAGTGTTACAAAACCGAACTCATTTCATAGATGTGATACTTGCCGTGAGGTCCAACACTAAGACATAACTTTCACATTGTCTAAAACTATATTTATTTTTGTTAATGTCCAGAAAAAGATATATATCTTTGTTCATCGGGACTGGAAACTCATTCTAACTTTTGGTTGGTGTATATGATTAGATGTTTAAGGTGAAGTCAATAGTTAAAGAACTAAAACCATCTTAGTCCATGTTATAGGAACTCTCCACTCTTTAAATAACATTATACCTATGTTTCCAAATAAATTAAGTAATTGAAATAACAACTCGGTTCCTGAGATGAAAAAAAACCTGGCTAAATTGGGGCCTATGCCACTTAATTGGGGCCTATAGATTACTTCATCTACCTAATACACAATGATAGGGGTGTCTAATATTTATGTAAACTACTAAAATTACCCTCAAAAAATTATTACTATTACTAAATTACCCCCATCAATCCTTAATAAACATAACTAACAAAAATAAGTTTTCATTTCTAACCTAAAAACCGATTCTTCATCTCCTCTACTCCCTCTTTTTTTTTTTTTTTTTTTGAATATAAAAATCGTCGATGATCGACGATTCAAAAACGATTAATCGTTTCTTTCTTCTATAAAATGTCGAAACCAAGAAATAAGTATGCTACTAACATGAATAATTCTAGAGCTGACAATCCCGGACTTGTTGAAGCTATTCGAAATGGAACGAAGGAAGTGCAAGAACAATCCAAAGCCTCCCGTATCGCACAAGAGGAATAAATGGGTCGAATCAGGTACTTTTCTATCAACCCAATCCTCTAAACTAGGTTTTAGTAACATGCATTAGGTTAGAAATCGATAATTTTGAAATCAAAAAATTTATGTGTTCACAGAATCGGGTTACGTTAATGACGAAGTAACCCGATGCTTGTTAGAAACAGTTATGTTCTAAAACTTATAAATCGATTGTCTTGCATGTGAAATGGAATCGGTGAACGTTAATGTATAAATAGCCCGATTGTTATAGCCAATATTCCTGGATCTTTATTTTGTTGGAATCGGATTACATATGTCTTCACAAAAACCGATTGTGTAGTTTATAATCGGACTTTATATGTATATCGAGTAACCTGATTTTTAGAATCGGTTTACATTAGCACTTAACAAAATCCGATTGTGAATTTTCTTATGTTAGGAATTTGGTTTTATATGTATATCGAGTAAATCGATTATGTACCTTGACTTTAAAAATGCATTCTATTCCATTATTTTTTGTCGCTTAAATCCGTATTCTACAGGCAAAAAAACCAAGCCGAAAAGAAATATAAGAAGAAACATGACCATGCTACTCCTAAGCCTTTGGAACCTCATCGAAAAGGCGGTCAAAATTTGAATGCTTCCCACCGAAGGGGCACGAGGAGTAAAGCCAAAGGGATCAGCATCAATGACCCACCACCTCCAGCGGAGCAACCAACACATGAAGAATCTGATTCTGATACACCGACTGAACAAGAAGGTAGTGAGGAGGAGATGAATGTATAAGAAACTTGTGGCAAGTAAGGTGATGAAGAAGAAAGTGATGAGAGTGAAAGTGATGAACATAGTCGTGGCAAGAAAAGTGTTGAAGAAGAAAGTCGTGGTAAGAAAGGTGTTGAAGAAGAAAGTGATGAGGAAGGTGGTGGCAAGGAAGGTGGTGATGAAGAAAGTGATGAGAGTGAAAGTGATGAAGAATAAGGTGAGGATGAAAGTGGTTAAGAAGAAAGTGAGGAGCAAGATGATGAAGAGATAAGAGAAGTCGTTCAAGAACAAGTGCAAGAACAAGAAGTTAAACAACAAAACCAAGGAGGAGACGCTCAACAAAAAGGTAAGAAGAAAGATGGATCAAAGAAGAAGAAAGGTGACCACATGCCCGACCCGCTGAAGATGTTTTCTCGCGGCCCTGATGATCCACCTTTAGGGATACCCGGTGATGGAGGAAAGGTATTATGGGGTTACAAAGGAAGGTTGGGCCTCCGTCTGTTTTACAATACCATAGTAAGTACCTAAACCTTATGATATGTGATGTAAACATTATTATCCGTGGTAGTGTTTTGATTATCCATCGTGGTTTTTTGTTTTATAGGATCACAAGGATGTCGTTGTCTTATGAAGCCAGAACGTTAGTGAGTATGATGAGGCAATGGCCACTTATAGCTGCAGAATCCACCGTAGGAGAAGTTCAGGAAGTAGTCGATCTAGTCAATTCTACGGGGTTGGTACCTACGGTCGATAATTTGGACCACCTTGGTTACGACAGACCTCTATGTTCCGCATTCCGAGAGATACTACGGGGAAACGAATACTTTACATCTTCCGTTTGGAGAAATGACGATAACTCCAAATGATGCGAAGTTCATTACCGGGCTAAGCATAGAAGGTAAAGCCGTGAAGCACAAAGGGTACGTGCAAGAGCTTGATTAGGACAAGATTTATGCGTGGACCAAAGAAGTGTTCCAATGGGATGAAGAGAAGATCAAGAAGGAGATGCTAGTAGGAAAGTCAAAACAGAGGATATTCCATCTCTCGAAGCTGAGGGACAACTTCATGGGAACAAAGAAGCTTCGTGCTCAGAACAAGGAAGTGACGCCACAACGTATCATCGCCATGGCCAATGCGTATGTCCTCTATGTCCTGGGAGATGTTATCTTCCCCGAAGTTTACTGTGCCCGTGTGAACGCCAACTTTATCCAGCTGTTGCAACCATTTGACAAGATGCACGAATACTCTTGGGGCACTGCCATCCTTGCACACTTGTTGAAGGAGTTGAGAAAGGCTTCTAGGGCTAGAAGGAACCAACTCGGAGGGAATATGGATTTTCTGCAGGCGTGAATATATTTGCACTTCCCAATATTTGCTAAAAGGGCTTTTGAGAACAAGGAATGGGACGGAGAGCATTATGGAGACAAGTACAACTACATAAGTTAGCCGAAGAAACAAAAAAGGATTTTCTGAATTTGAGATGCCAGTTAGACAACTTGACGACGAAGGATGTTGTCTTTGATCCTTACAAGTAGGATTTGGCTAAAGGAAAAGGAAAGAAGGTTGGATGCAGAGAGCAAAGTGACTATTGTGGGCCTTTGTTTCACCCAAGAGGATATGTAATGTACAACCCAACGAGAGTCGCAAGACAATGCGGTTACGTACAAAAAATCCCAAAGGCGCACAAGATGTTCAACATCCATGAGACAAAAACCAAATCATATGATAATGATATTGTCATTTTTCACAAGCCTTTACCATCATGTGATTATTGGGACGACAGAGCGTTTCACAGATATCCTTTGGATGGTCCATCTCGAGCGAGATGACGCAGGCAATTCCGGGTTACATACCGTGGTACCTCAAAGTTTCGCATACTCGAGTGATACGAGTAGATGAGAGGCCCAAAATAGAGGACAAAGATACGGCTCTCGATTACTTGGTGCGTATTGTTACTCAATTACGATTTTGTTAATGGTTTTAGCATTATATATTGAATGTTTGTTATTTGAAATTGAAACGAGAGAAGACGAGCCTGGACACTTGATAACCTGGGCAAAGCTACAAATCGAAGGGAAAAATGTGAAGGCCAATGAAAATCTAATTGATGAATTGAACGGTCTTGAAGATGTAGAAGCTGGTGCAAAGTTTGGGGAGAAGGAAGAGGATGATGATGATGATGATGAGGAGGAGGAGGAGGAGGATGAGCCAAAGAAGAAGAGAAATAGAGCCCCTACCAAAAAGATGTCTAAGGTGCATCGAAAGGCCTTCAACCTAGTAAACGAGGACGGTGGACGTGGTCGTGGTGGGGATGTTCATGAATGAGTGGTTATATTCATGTTTATGTCTTTAACTATGGATAATTATGGAGTCAAAACTTATGTCTTGTCTTAAACTTATTGTCAAATTATGTTTGGTGATACTCCTAGTTTATTAATGACTTAACTGGGTTTCCAATTTATGAATGACTTAGTGTGTGTGGAAAAAAATGGAGGATTAGGCATTCTTTTGTCGAATCGGTTGACATATAACTATATGTAAACCGATTCGACAATTTCCCGAGGTTCGATTTGAGAATCGGTTTACATGTACCTTTATAAAATCCAATTGTCGTGAAGAAAACTCAGTAACTTTTGAAGCCAAGAATCGGTTTGTATGTACATAAATGTAATCCGATTGCTAAGAAGAAAAGTTCTCAGTAACTTTTTAGAATCGGTTTACATGTATGAATATGTAATCCGATTTTCATGAAAAAAGTTACGTAACTTTTGGAATCGGTTTTACATGCATGAATATGTAATCCGATTTTCATGAAGAAAAGTTCTCAGAACTTTGACAATCGGTTTACATGTGTGCATTAAAAAGCCCGATTGTTGAGAGGCACAATTTATATGATTTTATAAGGACACAATCCGGTTTATGTGGACATACTTAAAATCCGATTGTTTGATTTGAATTTGAAAAAATAGCCGTTGAGTCCTTATCTATATAAGGACAACCTCTTTCAGCCACTCCCATATCACACACTTAGCCTAGAAAATGGAATGGGAACCGTTTGAAGATTTGTGTCTCGTTAAATCCTTTGCTAATACTTTCCGTGAACGTCCGAATGAAATCTATTCAATATTTTGGAAGAGATTTAAAGAGTTCTTTTACGGGCGTACCGCGAATCCCAACAACCGCAAATGGAGAGACTTGGCATTTCGATTCCAATACATTAAAGGGGTAATGCGAGAGTATGTAATAGTTAGAAATATGATGTACCACTATCATCCACGAGCTCCTCTTAGGGAAAAAGTGAGTAATGCAATCATTTTTATATTTATGTCAACTACACTAGTTCACATACTAACATATAAGAATTCATTGAATTTCAGCTGGAACATTTCAACGGGCTATGGAGAATTCGTAATGGGGAAAGAAAGTTCATTCACCACAAAGAATACACGACGTTGTACCCATATTGAATCCTATATGTATTGCGCTAATTTCCTAAACTATGTAATGAATGTTTTGTTTCTGAAAACAAGGCATAATCGGATTATAAAGATATATATAAACACCGATTTTGGGAATCGGTTTATTTGGGTATTGTTCAAACTCCGATTCTGGGTTTACTTCGTCACTTGAAAATACTCAACCAGAATCAGTTTACAAATTAACTAACATAAACCGATCCTGGATCGAGTCTTTCGAAAGAAAATTAAAAATTTTGACAAGTTGTTGATTATGCATTAATGAAAGTTAATTTCGTGGATTAGCTTGATTAAATATTATTTAATAATCCGAATTAGCACTAATTTAACAAGGGTATATTAGGTATTAACATAAATAGTGGATAAGGGGTTTCTATGAAATATTTCTTAATGACCTTATTTTGTCAATTAAGTGGCATATGCCCCAATTTAGCCGGAAAAAAAAAGAAGAAGGTCTTTTTTATCAAATACGGAATATAAGCAAGGTTGATAAACGGATTCAAAAATTATATCCAAATGGAAACTCGTAATGCGATGTGCTATGATTAGGCCTGCACAGAACCGAACCAATAACCGCAACCGAACCGATAACCGCACTAACCGAACCGTAACCGCACCGAACCGATAATCCAACGGTCGGTGTCGGTTTTAATTTTGGAAACCGATTGGATATTCGGTTGCTTATCATCCGCTCCACTACTAACCGCACCCTAACCGAACCGATAACCGATTATTATAGGCCGTTGATTTATTTATATTAGGATTAATCCTAGCCGTCTAAAATAGGGTAACCCTATAGTATAAAAACTGGAAACCCTAAACTATTTCTGTTCTGCATCCATTTCATTTCTTCTTCTCTTCCTCTCCGACCCCGTCTCTCTCCAATGGCTTCCATAACAGAATTTTCTCTTCCTGCATATAGTCGCCTGATTCTCCTCCTCCACCTCCATCAAGATTCAAGACTTAAGAGCACCACCACCTCTATGATCTAGTAAGTTGTTTTCTCTTTGATTGATTTTTTTTAACCAATTTCTAGGTTTTTTTTTTTAAGGGTTTCTTTTGATACTCGAGATGGTTTGAAATTTGTTTAATCAATCGATTTGCTAAGTCAATCGATTACTATTTATCAATCAATTCAGGGTTATAATTATTATTTTTTTGGTTTTTTTGATTTTATGTTCTCAGAACTTGAAGAGTATGGAATTACCAGCAGCTGGAGTTCTTCATTAAAAGAGTTGTTAGATCAAACAGGTAAAACCCTTCACTTGACTTGTTCTGTTTGATTTGAGTTCAATCTTCAGTGTTGATTATGAAAAAGGTTTTTTTGATGTAAAACCCTTGAAGTGATTTATTATCTGTGAGACTGTGACTATGAATCTATGAGCAAAAGGGTTTTAATGGGTGTTTAAATCTATGAGGTATTGTTGTTATATGAATATGAATTACTCTTTGAGAAATTGTTGTTGGAACTATTTGTGTAATACTGTGAAGTGAGATTTTGGTAACTGAGTTGTTAGAGTTACAAATTATAATGCTGATTAGTTTAGTGGCTAGGGTTTGACGATGAAATCCATGATTGTAATGTTTGATTGGTTCCCAAATTTTGCCTGAGCTTAAGTAGAATCCTTTGTTCTTCCTTATCTTCTTGAGTAGTGATATGTGTGCTTGTATTGTTGCTTCTTGAACTAAATATTGGAAATGATGTTTGTTACAGGTGGTAATGCTTGGATCAAGTTCAACTTCATTATCGAGCTGCAAGATGGCAGTGCATCTCGACCTCTCAATCCCATGCACCGAGTCTACTCAAGTGATGACATGCAACAACAACACCTCAAGTTGATGCTACACAAGAAACTCAGCAGGCTACACAGGACCCTGCAGCTGTAACTGAACCAAAGAAGAAGGGAAAAGTGAGGTCGAAAGTATGGAATGATTTTACAAGGGTCAATGACAAACAAGCAGAATGTAAGCACTGCAAGAAGAAGTTGCAAGCAGATAGTCGAGGAAATAGCACCTCCAGCATGAAGACACATTTAGGCACATGTCCTGAGAATCCAAACAAGAAGCTGAAGGGTCAACAAAGTTTATTGTTTCCACCGCCAAGACCAGGATAGTCATCCCAATTGGTTGTTGTTAGCTATGACAAGGATATGTGTAGAAGGAGATTGGCTGAGTTTGTCATAATAGATGAACTACCATTTAGAATTGTATAAGGAGAAGGGTTTAGAAGATACAATGAACAGTTGGATCCTAGATTCAAGGTGCCAAGCAGGATGACCATATACAGAGATCTCTTAACAATCTACAAAGATGAGAAAGATAAGTTGAAGAAATATTTCAAGGAAAGTAAACAAAGAGTCTCTCTCACAACTGATACATGGACCTCTCCAAACAACTTCAACTACATGTGTGTGACTGTGCACTTCATTGATAATCATTGGAAGCTCCAAAAAGAGAATCATCCTGTTGCACGAGATCAAGGGTCATCTTTTGGAGGGATATTGGGAAAACACTTGAGAAATGTTTGCTTTGGATTGGGGGTTAGAAGATCTTTTTGGTGTAACTTTGGACAATGTCGGTCTACAAATAATGTGGCGATCGAGTATCTTCAAACCCGGTGTCATTAATTGGACTGGAGCAACAAGCAGAAATGAATACATGCGCAGTTAGATTGCTTTTCTTCTTCTTCGTTAGTTTAATTGTTTCATTTAGCCATTTAAGTACTGCTCATTTCAACCATGAAATGTATTAATTATGTAAAATTGTAGAGTATTTTTGAATCTTTTGATGATATTTTGCTTAGTCATGTTGTATGTAATGGGGAATATGTTTGCATTTGTACTTAAGTTGTAGTGTTATTTTATCCTAAATGTAGATTTAGAAAGTATGAGTACTTGGATAATCAGTATGCAACATGTTTATATTACTGTTATAAATTATCAGTAGCATTGCTTGTACACTTTGTATTTCCTTGTTTCATGCTTTCTGTATATGCAACATGTTTATAGTTCCTTGTTTTATTCTTTTATCAGGTAAGATGTGATGCGCATGTTATTGCACTTGTTGTTAAAGATGTTGTGTTGCTGTATCACAAGTCAATTAGCAGGATCAGATCAGTTGTCAAGTATGTCACTGGATCTCCCTCTAGGTTGACCAAATTCAAAGAATGTGCTGCTCTTGAGAAGATTGATTGTAAGAAGATGGTTTTCTTGGATGTGAAGACCCGGTGGAATGCTACATATCTAATGCTTAAAGCTGCCATTCCATATGAGAAAGTCTTTAATAGGTTAGAAAGAGAAGACAAGAGCTTTCGAGATAAGTATATTTTTAAAGAATCTGAATGTGAAGCTTTACCTAATCCTGATGATGACACTGTTGTAATTGATGATGAAGCTTATTTTCTGAGTTCTAGTGAATCTGAAAGTGAATGTGATGTAAGTAAAAAGAGGAATACGAAGAAAAGGAACAAGCCCTGGTCATCATGCTCCATATCTTTCAGATTGGTCATATGCTAGGAGTCTTGTAAAATGTTTAAAAATTTTCTTTCACTCCGTTAAATTCCTCTCGTTTTCTACGCTGTGTTACTACACATGAGTTTTTATGGCAGTTAGCTTTGATTCATGAACAGTTGGTTCGTCTTAGAAATATAGGAAACCGAGATGCTCATATTTCTAAGATGGCAGAAGTAATGTTTAAAAAGTACAACTCATATTGGGGGGATTATGAAGACATGAACTCTGTTCTTTTTTTTGCTAAGTTGCTTGATCCTCGAGATAAAGAGTATGGTTTGAAGTTTGATCTTGAATGTTTGTATGAGCAAGAAGATTTCAGGGTTGGGACTGTTTTGAAAGCTGTGAAACAAGACATGGGTAGACTTTATGAAGAGTACAACACCATGTATTCAAATGCTAATGCAGATGAAGGTGACATCACTTTTGAACTTTAGTTATCTTCTTTGTTCTACATCACATACTTAGATATTATAAATATTATTATCATCATCATTTACTAATATTGATTGTGCATTTGTCTTTGATGTCTTAGGTCTCGGGTCAACAACCGCTGGTGTGGATGACATGGTAGTTTGTGTGCAAGAAGAGAACATTGAGGATGTGCTTGAGTCGAGGAAGAAAAGGCGAAGAATGAATGTTCACTCGACTCATCCAAAGTCCGAATCGAAAGGTATTTGCTTGATGACCATGAAACATCTACAAGGGATTTTTATATTCGCATGGTGGCCGGGCTAATAGTACCAAGTATAAGGTACTATCACTTATGGCGAAGGATATTTTGGCAATACCAAGTGTCCTCGGTTGCTTGAGTCCGCATTGATCGGGAAGCGCATTCTTACCCATGGAGAAGCTCGCTATCCCCCGGGGAGGTTGAAGCACTTCTCTCAGACGCAAAGCTGGTTGCGAGAAACCTATCTCTCTTGATTTCATATGTGACTATATACCGAGATGACAATGCCGACATTGAAGAAGGTAATGGAATCTCTTCTCTTCTTATTTGACTTAAAATTTCTATAGATGAATGAATCGTTAGAAGCTGTTTGTCACTTAAATGAATCCAGTTAGAGTTTCACTTGAATGAATGCAGTCACCTTTTACATATCATGATTGACTTCTTATTTGACTTAAAATTTCTATAATTGTCATTTCTTTTGCGTATCATGATTTATGGTTAGTGGAGTTGCAAACTTGCAGTCAGTTGCACTCAGTTTCATTATCTATGATTATGTGAAGAATTTTGATCTGACTTTTGAGTTTTTCTCTTTGCAGACATTTTGGGCAAGGATGAGGATTAAGGGGATTGTTGGCTTGAGAATTGGATGGATGGACTGAACTCTGGAGTCTTTACTTGTCTTCGACTCTTCGTGCTACTTTCTTATGTTGAACTTTAAGACTATTGTGTGTGTGTTTGATCTTTAGAGTTTAGACTCCTTGCTTTTGGACTTCATTATGTGTGTGACTGTGTGTGTGATCTTTAGAGTTTAGACTCTTATGGAATGGATATGTTTAATCTATTAAGTATGGTAAGCTGTTATTTCTTAAGTATGGAATGGAAATACACTGTACAGGTGCAGGTGCAGGTACAAACTTTGACAGAATTTCTGACAGGTTAATTTATGGTTAAAACCGAACCGAACCGAACCGAATACTATTGAGTTCGGTTACGGTTTTGAATGTGCTGACCGCACCATAAACGGTTAGTTGAACGGTTTTACAACTAACCGCACCGAACCGAACCGTGTGCAGGCCTAGCTCTGATCGGAATAGAAAGTGCCTTTGGAAATTTGTAGAGTTTATAGTCATTTTCTACGATATTAAAAGGCATTCTTAGTCATTTCACAGGTAAGCATACGCCTAAAGTCTTTGAAACCCATAGAGAGAGAGAGAGAGAGGAGAAACAAAGAAGGAAAGAGTAGAGAGCGAGTGAGACGAAGATTTTGGAGATTGAAATTTGATACAATGGAAACATGGACTCAAGCAAAGTTTATGGCTGAGACGAAGAACACTGTGGATGATAAGGATGCTTTGGTTTGGGTAAGATTTTCATTCCAAATTGTATCTAATTTCTGGTTTGAATCTGGTTTCAGCTTTTAATTTCATAGGTGATAGGCTTTAGATTCATTGTATTAATCTAGTAGATATTGGTTTTACTTTTAAAATACAAGGTATCAGAGATAGGTAGCTTGTTCTAGTTTTTAATATCGCCTAGGCTACGAAGTCACTATTCTCTACTTCATACTTGTGGTAGTAAACAATGAAAATCATGCCTATGATGTGAAGTTACCTGGGAAAATCTTTGGAAAATTTGGTCACCTTGGAAACGACACAGAATACTAAGTATGTAAATTCTCACCTGCATGTGACATTAGAATTTGTAGGATGTAGGAAATGGTTCTTCTAAGATCTTGGATTTAAACTTATTGATGTGGCTGTGGATTGATATCAAATTGTTCACAGAAAGTAGTAGTTAGCGATCTGATTTTGGGGCAAAAATGCAGTTGCTGGAGCTGGGGAAATTTAGGTATAATTTTGGTTCACAGAAAGTAGTAGTTACTGGATTTAAGATGCAGTGTAATTTTGGTTCTGTGATTTTCTTATTTCTTTTTGACAAATCATGCTTGAAATTCCAGCTGTTAATTTTGTTAGTTTCCAAGAAACTAGTTTTTATGAATTGTGTTATTATGATCATGTCTCGTTGAGTATACTTGGTGATGTCAATATTCCAAACTTGAGCATTAGGACTTAAAAGGGTTGTTGCCTTGTTGGTAATTCATAGACGTGGCCCGCCCGAGATGTGGCTTTGTTACCGTCTGACATGCTTGTGAAAATAGTGTGCTAGCTTTGTAAGTGGGTGATATTGAATGGGCAAACGGGACTTCAGATTTGACCATGTAGTTGCTCTGGAATTTGGATTGATTATAAATACACTAGATGAAACTTGGTTATCGTTAAAATGCAGTGGCGATCTTCATGTTAATCAGTTAAGTTTACGACTTTACGTATGGGGAGAGCTTCTTTGGATGAAAATGATAGTGCCTTGTTTCACCTTTGGCTTCTATTTCTGCTGCTAAATCTCTCTTTTTTGGACTTTCTTCCCTTATTCCTGCAGCCTGAATTCTCAAAACGGTGCTCATTCAACATGCAGCAAAGCCCTTATCTACTGGGTATACAATCACAACCGTTCATTTTCATAGTGATGGCCTATCTCTTTTACGGCAGCCCTAAATTTTTCATCATAAGCGAGAGACCTTTAGCTAGGATCTGGTTCGATCTTTTAAAAAGACTGTTATAAATCTTTGGTGATTCATAGCTTCTTTCTAGAGAGAAGTAAACCCCTTGAATGAATAAATTTTTGGTGATTCATACTTGTATTCTTCCCTTTCTAAAATCAAATATGCAGAGTATGAAATGAGTAGATAGATCGGAGTTATTAGTTGATCCAAATACTAAAACAAGATGAATAAACTTAAAGATATGGAAGGTGTTGGAAGAAAAGTTAGTAATAAAACAAAGTTGTTTGAGTAAATTAGGTGCTTGCCGTAGTTTGGCTTTGGTGGAGTTAATAAATTTGGCAATGCTTCTAGTACAACACAAAAATGATCTGGTGGGAGAAGTTAATTGTCATGAATAGATGTATTGTCTTGTTCAGTTTCATGTTTTTATCAAATTCATAAAGTGAAGCAGTCATACTAAGTTTTCCAAGTCTCTAATTGTGCTCAAATTGGTTGTCACTTACTAACAAGATAGATCTCTTGTACCGAATTCTGCCAGGTACATAAGTCATTCACAGGTTAGTCTCATTTTCTTCCCTACCTGGTCTAGTTCACATTGGATTCGACAAGAAAGGAAAATTTTATTGTCAAATGTTGTGTTCATTAACTAAGCAGGAAATGGTTTATTAAATTATTGTTCTAAAGTTATACCCAATCTTGATTAATATTGCAACAGCGTTAAAAGCTTATCTGTTTATGCTTGTGCATTGATTCTTTTCATTTACCGTTTGTTACTTTGTTTGATAACTTGCGTAATGTCTTCTAATGAACTTTCGTTGCCTAGTTGGTCGGATTCCTTTTAATTTACTTTGTTAAATAAATCTCATTGTTTCAGTAAAGAAATCTGATTTACTTATGTTTATGTATGATTGTGGTGAACGTAATGATAGTTGTTATAGTGATGTGTATGATCCTGCCGTATATTGTCTTCGGTCTTCATTTTATTTCGCATTCTAGAACAAAATCATTTGACTATTGCTCATTCAATATACTCATTTTTTGCAGGGCAGGCATTGTTTTCATTAAGGAAGATCAAAGTCGAGAGGTATTTGGAGGATGTCTTAGCGCTGGAGATTAAAGCAAAAGCTGTGAAATTATTAAAGCAAAAGCTGTGAAATTTGAAAGAGATAGCTTGGGGGTACTTGCTTCCATCCAGACAGGTTTGTTGCTATATATCTCGATAAGCCGAACAACTGGATGTGAACAAGTTCTTTAACAGGAGTCTATTTGTTCTCTCTTTTTTCTGTAATATCAGTAGAAGTTTAACATTTTCCAGCACTTCCATTAGCTACTTGTTTTCTTAGCAAGAAGAGTTAACTGCTCTTGCTGAACCGCTATGTAGTGAAAATTGTAATGAATTCTTTAGAAACAAAATAGTTTATGTATTAATCTACATAATTGGTATTAGCGGAATCAGAAAAGCTAATAGGTAAGATCCTGGTTAGTCTGAACATGGGTGAATCGAGGATCATGTAGAATCTCCATACAAAGTGATGGATTCGGATCGGATAACATCTTTCTGAACTTCGCTGCTGTCAGGCTCTGATTCTTTTGACTGAGAAGTTAGAAAAGGTTGAATTCCAGTTTCTTCGAGAACCCTGCAACAGATTCCTGAAGTTTGAGTTCTTGATTGCAGTGGTTTAAAGGTGAGAGTGTAATTTCAACTGCCATTTAACTGACTACCTAGTTTTCTAACAATGCTTATACCCTAAAGTCATGTAGCAATGCTTTGAAGTATGTTGCTTGAATACAGCCGTACAAGTCATTGATGTCGAAACTTACCTGGCATCTATCAAACTTGAGAAATAATTTTTACTAGTGTCTGATTACAAGCATAGATAGGCAAGTGTATTAGACATGACTATTTTGATTACTATATCCATATATTTGCTTAATTTTAGATTTAATGTCAGGTCTTGGTATGTCATTTAGGTGCCATTGTAGAATGTATGGCGGTATATTTCCACTCAATTCCTGCTGGTACTGAAGTTTGTTTAGACCCCTTGAGACTCCATCACTTTTTAAAAAGACCTAAGATTAGAATTTGTTGTATTGATAATAAGATTTCGCTTTTTTTCAGTTCAATTCTACGTTTTAGGTGTATTAAATTGGAGCACCCATAGCTGAATGTTTTGCATTCAAATACATTGCATGTTCTTTATTACAGTACATGTTAATGAAATCTTTGCTGGGTTGATATATTCGAGTATTACATGTTTTCTCTTAATTTAATTATTGTATGTTCTTAATTTTTATGCTAATATCGTTTTGATGTTGATATCTTGTCTTTGAGAGCTTACAAGTGGAAGATCTCATATCAATTTGATATGCTCTTAAGCTGGTTACGATTGGCAAACAATCATTTCTTCCAGTATTTATGAAAGTACTCGGTGCTTTTGACAGTTGCATATATGACAGGATACCTGTGATTGAACACTGAATGACATAGGCTTATTCATTTGCTTGTTTTGTGTGCGATATAGTTCGTTTGTGTGACTTGTGCTCTGAATGATAAGTTTAACTAATGGCAGTGTTTAATAAACATAATTTAATTTTATTGCCTATTTTTTCCATTTTCATGCTTCACCAACAACCACCATAAAAATGTATTCCCAAAAATTCACTAGCATCAAAACTCACTTTTCTCTACAATATATCTAGGTTGCTGAATAAGTTTGAAATCAGCGAGAGGAAGGTTTCAATGGTTCAACACTCAAATCATCTGAATTCAACAACTAGTAAACTTGGTGTCCATAGATTAATACTCAATACTCAAAATATCTAGCTCAAAATAATACTATTAACGTTTTGTGGTTCTCGTGTATTGACTGGAACCACGAAGCACATCTATTTGATTTTTGTCCACACAACACTTATCGATCTGTCTCCAGACGTACACTTTATTCAATTTTGGTATTCATTATTGATTCCCCATACCCCATATCACATCTGTCTAGCAAGTTATGATAAGAGCAAGTTATGATAAGAGCCAATTGCCCACACAAGTGGGTTAGTTGACAGTTACCTCTTCATCTTTTTCTTTTTTGTTTGTGAACAGCATACACTTAGAACAAAAAACTGAGCTCTGCAGTCAGGTAATGCTTATGAACTGAGCTTGTCATTTCAGGATTTCATTTTGTGTGTAAAGAATTTAAATTATCTACTTGTATTAATATGACCAGTAGTCACGTTCACTCATCCTCATCCTTATCTGTGATATCCAGCAATGTTGATATCCTAGTACTCATTTTGTGGCGTTTACCAGTAAAATCTCTGTTCGTATTTAAATCTGTTTCGAAACGATGGTATTCGCTTATCTCTGATCCAATTTTCATTAAAGGGCATTTTCTCGAAATATCATCACGTTCATTTCCTGGACTGTTCTTGCATAATCGATTATCAGGTCCTGATACTCCAGAATTTGAATTCGTATCGCTCAATGAATCATCACCTCTACCATTACATTTCCTAGCACGTGTTAACGATCCGTTAGGTATACGGATCAATCAGTCTTGCAATGGTCTTCTTTGTTGCAGCAGTTATAGAGGCACATATGCAGATCCATATTACATTTGCAATCCATATACAAGACAGTATCGTCCAATCTTTTGTGGTTCTCGCGGAGACGAACAAGGTTTCATTTCACTCTGCAGTGTCAATTTAGCTTTCGACGTACTGAAATCACCTCATTACAAACTTGTTTGCGTTTGGTTGTTGAAGAAGGTTACAGAAACTGAAGTCGAGTTTTATCATCAAATCGAAATATACTCTTCTGAAACAGCCTCTTGGAAGCTCTTAGAAAATATTTTCCCTGCGCAAGATATATTCCATAAAACCGGTGTATTCTGGAATGGTTCGTTACATTGGTTTGATCCGTCAAGACGAGGAAATTCCGTCTATTTCAATGTTGATCTAGAACTGCTAATGGGAATGCCTAAGCTACCTCCCAGCTACGACAACGATGAGATGCTGTTTAAGTACTTTGGGGAGTGTAGGGGTCACCTGCATCTTATTCAGGTACATGCTTCATGCACTAGTTTCGAAATCCTGGAGATGATGACCGATTACCAGGGGTGGAATACAAGATATGTGGTCAATATCAGTGAGTTGATGAATGCGTATCCGGAGATCACACAAGGCGTTTCAATTCAGTTCCAACATCTTGCATTCTCTGTACTGCTTGTCCAGGATGAAAAAACTAAGTCATTAACCGATCTTAAAAGAGCGAAAGAAATAGATTCATTGATATTGGTGTTGCAAATACTGGATGAGGTTGTATATTATGATCTAGAGGAAATGAGCGTCAAGAAAATTGACAGACTCGCGCCCACGACATACTCAAGCCGACGGGACGCGTTTCAGTACATTGAAACACTGGCTTGTGTTTGACAATCAACTTAGTGCAGCTCGTGTGTTCAATTCAATTTGGTTATTTAACCGTTCAATGTGCAATTTGTTGCAACACTGAAATTTAGGTAGTTGCATTCTGCATTTTATAAAAAACTTGTGTTAATTTTCAGACTATGTATGCTTATAAACTGGTCGAGGATGTATGAGCATCCTAATTACTGAGTGACGGTTCAAGCTGTGGTGCACATAAACTTATAAAACTGCATCAATACGCCAAATTGCATTCTGGTGCTCTAAATTGAAAATTGCATTCTAACTTATGTTACGTACCCTCGTGAAATCGACATTTACACTGGGATCTCATCAGATTTCAGAATGCTACTATTTTCTCGGAATGCTGCGCAACCTACAACGTAGCAGCAGCAGCTGAAGAATTGGAGATTTCAGCTGTGAAATGTTGGAGTATTTGGTAAGAAAGAAATGCAAGAGCCTTTAGCAACAAGATGAGCTTAGGATCTTCCCTTCACTTGGTGTCTAGTGCTTTTGGGCTTGTATGGTCAATGGGCCTAAGGTTTTATTTTGATCCGCATTAAACAAGATGGCACTGTAGGGGTGAGCATGGGCCGGTATGGACCGGTTTTCACCCCATCCACATCCAATCCACTGCACTACGGATTTCAAATTTGGCATCCGCATCCTATCCATATCCAATGGATTTGCATCCAATGGATTCACGGATGGATAGGATTGGATGCGGATAATCCAACAGTTTGTTTTAGTTAAAATTTATAAGTAAAGAAAATAAAGCTAACACAAATGACTTCTTATAAAACCTACATATCCGATATATGTATACAAATATAATAATGTCATGTACAACATAGAAACAAATATCTTAAAATTCCTAAATGATCCATAGTATTTTCTAACTATATAAATGCCTCTAATTTAACTGATATGGATGTCCAACGGATTTTCAAGGTGCATCCTGCTCCGATCCGTTATCCGTTGGATTTCAAAAAATTCCATCCGCATCCAACCCATTAACGAACGGTCAGGACATCCATCCGCAAATGAACGGTTGGTCCGTTAATCGCTGACACGGCCAAATGCTCACCCCTAGATGGCAGTTTGTTACGAACCATTTTTTTAGGGACCATGGTTTTTTTGGGGACCATGGTCTTATTAGGCCAACCTCCCTATACTTATAAGGGGTGTCCTAAAGTTATGTAAATACACATTTACCCTTTATTTTAATTTAAATTAAAACTAACCTAATAATAACTATTTTTATCTAATCATATATATCTAATCTAAATGAATCTATTAACCAAAATCAAATTCAAAATCAAATACAAAAACAGGGGGAATCGAAATCGAAATCAAAATCAAAAAGAAGTTATTCTCTTCTTTTTCTCTCTTTCCTTGACGTTCCCCGTTCGATTGAAAAATGAGTATTAACCATTAAAATGAGTTGAAAAACTTTGTCGAACTAACCGAACCTAATAGAAATGATGAACATGAAGAACAGTTTGGCTATTTCGCAAAAAAAAAAAATATTTCCCAACCGAACCTTAGTTCGATTATGTCGCAAAAAAACATTTCCCAACCGAAACCTAATAGTTCGGTTAGTAGAAAAAAAACATTTCCCAACCGAAACCTAGTAGTTCGGTTAGTAGCAAAAAATATTTCCCAACCGAACCTAATAGTTCAGTTAGTTGCAAAAACATTTCCTAACCTCGAAAAAATATTCCCCAACATAATAACAGTCCGGTTACGTTGCAAAAAACATTTCCTAACCGAACTAAGGTTCGGTAGCGTCGCAAAAAATATTTCCCAACCGAACCCTAATAGTTCGGTTACATAGCAAAAAACATTTCCCAACTGAACCTAATAGTTCGGTTAGTTGCAAAAAAACATTTTCTTACGCAAAATATTTCCCAACCGAACCATAGTTCGGTTACGTCGCGAAAAACATTTCCCAACCGAACTAAGGTTCGATTACGTCGCAAAAAATATTTCCCTACCGAACCTTTGTTCAACTTTTTGGGCTTAGTTTAATCTTCTTGCACTAATCATTTAGTTTAGTTTATTTTTTTTTGATTTAATCTTGCACTAATCACTAATTATGTTAACCTAATGATACAACTAATCATTACACTAACTTAATTGAAAAGGGTAATTTTGGTATTAATATAAATATTTAGATAAGGGGTGACCTAGATTTACTTCTAATGTCTTACCCAAAATAAAACCATGATCCCCACAAAAAATCCATGGTCCCAAAAAACGGTTCTTTGTTACTGCCTTTGCTTCCTTTTAATTTTTTTCCATTTCGCTTTTTTTGGTATAATTACTCTCTCTTTTTTAGATCATAAAATTGGTTAAAAAGACCAAAATCAACAATTCCTGGATGAAAAAGATATCTAGATTTTGATACTGTTTAAATGGACAAAAATATAAAAATAGCCAGGATGTAACCAGTTTCATCCTACCCATTTTCAAATACTTTTTCTATTTTTAATTTACGTCGAGGATGCATCCAGGTTTCATCCTCGCTATTTTTAGCTGTTAAGATGAATCCGGCCATCCTCGCTAAATTTTTTTGTCCATTTCACCCATAAAATTTTTATCAGCCATTAGAACCATATTTTAAAATATTTGGACAAATGACTCCATTTTAGTTTTAGATCGTAACTTATTTGTGGATCATTATTTTTATTTTATTTTTTGTAGATTAGAGTTGCTGATTAATTTTCATTTAATGAGTTCATTCTCTTTATGTCGACCATCTTAAATCTTGGAAATCAAGTTGGGTAAGATTGAAGAATTATGGATGGATTCTTTTGACAAACATCTAATTAATGGTGTGTGTCTTGACTGATTATCAAGTCAAAACAATTTTGCCGGTCCAAGTCTTGAATGCTTCGAGTCACAAACAATTCTTTGTGTACAATAATATTGTTCAAATGAGTACGTTTTTGTTCTACAAACAAGAACCTAACGCACGTGCCCAAAAAGGTGATGATTCAATATAGCCGGTTAAATTACCATGGCACCCTCAAATAATTTTTTTGTGAGTAATTCGTAAAGTAGGAAAGCGAGGGCAAACTTGGAATTTCATTTTTTGCAGCTTCAATTACTGTAAAGTAAACAGTAAAGGGTGTTGGCTTTATAAATAGAATAGTAATAGTATAGTATTCGGCACGTGCAAGCTTGATCCAGATTTATAGAAGTAAAAGGGTGGGGTTCAAACAACTTAAATTACTATTATACCCTCACATTATTTATTTTACATCATTTCTACCAGCATAGAATAAGGGCAAAATCGTCCATATAAAAATTGCAGACTTAAGTTACTATTATACCCTCACATTATTTATTTCACATCACTTCTACCGGCATAGAATAAGAGAAAAATCGTCCATATAAAAATTACAGCTTCATGGGGAACCAATACGCCAGGACTTTAGATTGTTTCACTAACCAATACACGATTTTTCTGGTTTTTTTTATTATTTTTCGACAATACACAGGGAACCAATACGCTAGGACTTTAGATTGTTTAGACTTTAGATGCATCTAGAAAAGTTAAGCAGTCAATAGTCAAAACCATCCTTAATTAATACCAAAAATGTATATAGATGAAATATTTGATAGGGTCAAAATGGGAAACAAATTTTGCAGCTTCAACTAAGCCTAGTTGGCTTTATATAATAGAATAGATCATGTTAGATCCATGTGGTTTGTTCTTTTGTCGCATTTTTGCCAACATTTTTTTTTTGAAGTGCATATGGATCAATAATATAGGGTAATATCCAAACGGACTAATCAATTTTTTTTAGGGACATTTTATAAAGTACCCCTGTTTTGAAATGTACACTTCAAAAGTACCCCCATTTTTTACAAATTTTCTAAAGTATCCCGCTTTATTCAACGGAAAATGGGTCATTTGTCCAAAAAAAATTTAAAACACGGTTCAAATGGACGAATAAAAAATTTTATGGGTGAAATGGAAAAAAAAATAAGAAGGATAAAACCGGATTCATCCCTTGCTTTTTAAACTTAAAAATAGCAAGGATGAAACTGGATGCATCCATTAAAATAAAAATAAAAAAATATTTGAAAAATGGACATGACATTTTAAACCTTGGATTACATCCCTCGCCTATTTTTAAATTTTTGTCCATTTAAAAAATATCAAATCAATCGTCCTTTTCACCCAGAAAATTTTGATTTTGGTCTTTTTAACCAATTTTGTGTTTATTCAAAAGGCAAATTTCATCCAGTTAAGTGTTAGGTGGCAGTTATTTTTCCAATTAAAAGTCCTCTTTACCCCTGAACTACATCTCCTTGGTAGAGAGGATAAATGATTCGACGATCTGAAAAGAGGGTGTAACGATCCCGAACTAGGCTCGACGGAACCCAAAGTGGTGTAACGACCCCGAACTGGACCTCCGACTAACCGGAAAAATATTGTAGAAGATTGATTCTCCACCAACCAAAAACCCCAAGACACTTGGGAATGATGAACCCTTTCAGGGAATGATGAAACGAACTTGAAAATGATGACACGATCCTGAACCGAGCTCGACAAATTGGAAAAATGTTGTAGAAGGTAAACGTATTAACAAGTAAAGGGTAAAGAAGTAAACTTAAAAAAAAAAAGTAAATTAGTGTTAACTAATTAGGATGGAAAACTAAACAGTTGGGGCACTTTAGCAAATTTGTAAAAAACGGGGGTAAGAAAAAAACGAGGTCAATAAAAGGGGGGCACTTTATAAATTCTGCCTTTTTTTTTAATACTGCAAGTCAATGTCGGAAGACCGTGAGACAAAAGAGTGCCCTGTAACAATCATCATATCATGAGATCCTAGACTCCTAGTCCCGCAATTTGATACTTACCCATAATTTCAGATAAGAAAATGATCCAGTGGACCATTGCTAAGATAAGAGTACCAGCTGTTGAGGTGGAGAAGATATTTGTGATCACAATCACATCACATCAGAGTACTTAGCGTGCAGCAGTCCGTGATTTGAAGCAATGGGATTTTATCTATATAACCACTCTACCGTCAATAATGATAGGTTTAAGCAAGATATTTATTCACAAAATTGGTTAAAAAGACCAAAATCAACAATTCCTGGTTGAAAAAAGACACTTTGTTTTGAGCATTGTTTTAAATACCCAAAAATTAAAAAAGATATCGTTTAAATGGACAAAAATTTAAAAATAGGCGAGGGATGTACTGGGTTTCATCCCGTCCATTTTCAAATATTTTTTCTTATTTTTATTTTTGTGGATGCATCCAGGCTTTCATCCTCGCTTTTTAAAAGTATAAGCCAGGATGAATCCAGTTTCATCCTTGCTATTTTTTTTTTTTGGCTATTTCACCCGTACTTTTTTTTATTTGTCCATTTAAACCGTGTTTTAAATTTTTTTGGACAAATGACCCATTTTCTCGTATTTATTTTGTGTAGATTTGATTCCACCGTACGTACGTAAAGCAGCTGCTCTGCTGATGCATTATGTAAGTACTTCTGGTGATCGAAATTGAATGAAGAAATTAAAACTCCTGAATTAATAATAAAGGGCACAGACGATGGTTTGGTCATTTTGAGAAAATTTCAAAATGGGAAGAGAATAGGATAGGTAGGGTGAGTTGTTTTTACTTTTTAGTACTACGAGTGTAGCTGAGAGACAGACTGTTGTTGGCTTTATATCTTTGACCTTGACTGAAATGTGACTGATGACTACTCTCTCGTACTTAAATCCATGCTTAAAAGTTAAAATCATCCATCTTCATAATTGAAAACACAACTATCATTCTTATGAACACACAATGACAAAACGAGAAAGATAAAGGAGCTAGCTAGCGGCTAGCCAGGCACGGAGCTACATGTAGTCTAGGGGTACAGCAGTCCCCCCTAGAATTTCCTAATTACATAATTAGGCTTTGCATAATTACCATTTTAGGCTTGAAAAATTTAAGTATTTAACTATTTTTTCCCCATATTTTTATATATTACATAGAGAGTCTTGGATCCTTTATTATACACTTTAAAAACTACTGATATTAGGTACTTATCGTACAAAACTTGGCTTAAATATCAAAATTACGTAGGAAAGAAGTGAAAAATATCAAAATATTAAATCCAACCATAAATCTAAACATCTAACAACTTATTAGATATTTTGGTGACATCATTTGAAGGAAAATACCAAGGCCTAAAAAAAATTTGCGGCCTTCGGCCGCCTGCTTTTACGGCAAAACTAATATACCTATATATATTTGTCCCCCCCAAAAAAAAATTCCTAGCTCCGTCCCTGTAGCTAGCATTTGAAATTAGAGATTAAGCTAATTAATCCATAATAATAGCGGCAAATTTTGTATCCATGTGGTTATTTCTCGACCTTCATTCTAGATATTCTTCTAGTGTTGTTCAAAACATCCAGATTACACTAAACAATAATGGGATTAAGACCTACATTAATTAAACAATATTATAGAGAGAAGATGCTTATCAATTAAGACAAAAACGGTCTAATTCTCATAAAACAAAAGAAAGGAACAGAATTCAAGCAAGATATACCACGTAAATTTTTTGAAAAGATGGAAATGCTTTTTTATTTTATTTTTTTGATAAGTCAAAAATTATATAGAATAAAAAGAATATTTACAGGATAGTATGTGAGAAAAGAGGTCACAACAACCCCAAAAACTCACAAAACTATTTAAAACGATAATAAATTACATTTGGCCACTCAATTGAGCTTAAAAAAAAACGGAGAACCAACATAGAGCATCCCCACTCCTTTGTCCAATAAACACCCACGTTTGGCCATTTTATCAGCTGCAAAATTTATTTCACGATAAGAATGCACAAATCTAATAGAATCATACAAACTCCTAACTTCGGTCCATCGTTGTTAAGCAAACCATGGCAAAGGAATCATCTTCCAAAGCACAAATGACGCTTAAAGAATCTGACCGAATTAGAATCCGTCTGAAACCCCATTGCACAGCCCACTCCAAGTCTACTATTATGCCATAAAGCTCCGCCAAATAATTAGAAGTAATTAGACTACACGGACCTAACTAATCTGTCAATCCGACTATTGTATTACGTTTAATTACTTGGTCAAATCCGGACAAACCGAAAAAAGTTACATAATCCATACTAAAAGAAACGATGTTTCTTGTCTTATGTATGTAAAATCACATTCTCCGGATGCCTTTTCAGTTCTTGTCGTAAAAAGAATATGTGTAAAAGAAATTTACATACAAACGAAATAAATTATTTTGTTTGCCCGATTTGCGCGATTTGTATTGAAAATAATAAATTCACCCTAACAAAAACAAACAAGAAAACATAATACAGTAAAACCTCTACATAAGAATACTCTATAAAGGAATAAACTCCATATATGAATAAGAAATTTTGGTCCCAACTTGACTTAATCAGTGCAAAGTTCACCTCTATATAAGAATAACCTCTTTATAAGAATAATTTCATATGGTCTCAATAATATTCTGAAACAGAGGTTTTACTGTAAAAAAAAATTCCAGTTAAAAATAACTTCTTCAATTGAGACCCATTCAAACTTGGATGAGAGTGAGCCCAAAGCATAATTTGGATTTTGATGTCCATGATAAGATCCTCATAAGCTTTTTATTTCCCTTCAAAAGTGCGGGAGTCTCTTTCTTTCCATAAGCTCCAAGTGATGCTCGCTGGAATTCTAGACCATAACTCATTCGATTGAGTAGAGAGATTATTACATCTGTAACGTTTCATAACCTCCAAAACATAGTTTTTGAAACTGCCCTTGTAGTTTGCGCAAACTAGGAAGTACTTCCACACTTTTGCTGAGCAGGGACAAGTAAAGATAATGTGGTTTGTATCTTCAGGAGCAAGGTTGTAAAGCTTGTAAATATTGGGATTTGGATTCCCTGAAGAAGTAACCATGGCGCTCACCCTATTGTGCAACTTATCTAAAGTTGAAGCATGCCAAAGGGAAAAACCCACTTTATGAGGTCATTTAGTGAACCATATCTTTTTCTTAGTATTAGAGCATAGCTTGGTTGAACCCACCAAGCGTTGGTATGTCAAGTTTGGTTGTCATATTTTAGTGAATCAAAACTCAATTAAAGAGTCGCTTGATTATATACTAGAGACAACTTCGTATAGGTTAGGCTAGAAAGATTAGGATAATGAGACATACAAGTATTACTCGAAGACTTGAAGAATGTGAAGAAGTAACAAGCTACATCGACGACATCATCCTTACTCTTGAGGTTAGTAATATTTTGACTTGAACTATTTCATTCCCAACGTATCTTTCAAGTCGTGCTAGTATCTTACGGTCTCTTGTATTAGTTTTACTTGTTTTAGTGTTAGTAATGAAACAAAGGCCGCAGCAATTCAAGCTCGATCAAGAATCATCATCCAGTCCGTATACTACTTTAACTGTTACTACATCTTCAACACCGAGTCAGCCCGATACTTTCTGTTACAGACACCTAAAGACCGATTCAAACTACCACCGCTACTTGAGACACTTTGGTTACTGCTTGAGACACTTTGGTTACTACTAGTTGGGTCTTTGTTACCTTGATTGCACTAGGCAATCTAAACTTAAAAAACTCCAGTTCATGTTATCTACATGTTCTGAGGAACATTGGGTCGGACTTGATCCAGTCATTGCTTTGTGCGTTGACACATTCTGGTTTTGTCATCAAAATCAGTTTGGCCCTATATGTTTGGTCCTCTACTTTGCGAGAGAGAAGGTTTTTTGAAATCGTTTTTAGATCTGAAATGATAGATTTGATAGGCAAGAATTGGTGGAGATACTACTACATGTATGGCTTGTATATGATCTTAAACAAATTCTGTAAGGTTTTCGACTACCTGAATCGGTTTTCTCAATGTATGCTATGAGGTTCTCCACTTTTTCGAAAAAAATAAATAACAATATATAGTTACAAATTTACAAGTTGCTTAGTTCTAGGTATCATGTGATTTTCCTTCTTGGGCAGGTTTTGATGAGCATATTGTATTGCAGTTACCTTCCCGTGACTTTGTTATTATGCTTTTCCGTCAATGGGTTTTTTGTTGACCAACTAGGTATCACCGGGGCCTTACGGACCCGGCTCAACCTCCCATGTTAACGTCAGTTTACATAATTTATTTCTTACTCATAATTTTATAACATTAGTAAACACCTAATAATATTAGTACTAATCGAATCAGTCTGCATTTAGCCACTCATTTCAGCAAAAAACTAAAAATCAATCACTTGATATAATTTCATCAATACTTTAATAACTGTTATCATTACTGGAATGCTTGTAAGCGAGTTTCGAGGGTAGTGGTCCGTTTCTAATTAACCAAGACATGTATCGACAATTATATTTTTTTTGTTACCTAACAAACCATTATACCTTGCGACAGGTACACTTGCATTGGCAAATACTAATGCCTCTAGAGTATTGATCAATCTAAGGTATGAGTTAATGAATTCAAGAAGAAGCAAGTTCTCAGAACAAAAAGTAGTACCATATCTTTTTTTGACTAACAAAACCACGACATAAATTTACACGGGCTCAAATACGGGGACAACGGAGTCACAATGACCGGCACGCCACAACTGGACGATCCCAGTGAAAATAGGAAGACTATTTAGGAAGCAACTTAGTTTACTTTAGAATGTAATGATGATAACGATGATAGAACAACAAATGAGATGTATTTTTTCTCTACCAAACATATTTCAATTTATTTACAGAATGATACAGAACAAAAGTGCTTAAATTGGGTCAACTCCATGAAAGATTAAATTTCTAGTAATTTACTTTGAAAGTACAGTATGTTAGTCTTTTACTTAACAAAAGACATGTAATAGAGCGTAAGAGCTACAACAACGTGATACTAAAGCATCAATTTGGTTTTAAAAAAATGGTATAAGCCTTCTCAATTTGGTAAACATTATTTTTTAGCAGATAAGATTTTAATACGTTGATACTTGTTTTTCTAATCATTTAATTAAGCATATGTAACCAATTTGATTGCTTACAAATTTTCCAAGCAGTTGCACGTTGATAAATTCTCTTGAACAACTGTATCAACTTTCTAATGTTTAATGAAACTTCTAGAATTCATCCGGGTATCTACTAATAGCGACAACAATGTAAAACAATGTACATGTTTGGATTAGATGATCATAAGAATCCATAAAATCGTTCATTAACTAACACATAAATATGAGATGTTCATCCCCAATTTCAGTTGTCATATTCCTACTAAACCTATGTAATTAACACATTCACAAAATCACCAAAAACATAATCAATGTCACCATTTTCATCCACCCCCATTGTTCAACGACATCATGAGAAACATGATCAACAATATTGGTTCTCTCTTCCTTGAATGATTCCTTGAATCAAAAAAATAAAATTGAATCTAGTGAAAACAAGTATACTATCTAGATTCAAATAAAAATTCAACCCACGAATAGTGAAAACTTAAGGTATCCTTAAAATGCTTATATATAACCCAGCTCAACTTTTTATCTTTACATGTCGCCTTTTGTTTATTCAAAATTTTCAGTCATTTATTAATTTATAGAATTGAATCTAGTGATTATCAAGTAAATATTACATTCAAATAAAAATTCAATTCAAAAATAATGAAAAATTAAGGTATTTATAAATTTATCCGAATAACAGATTTAATTATATCAAACCAAGCTTAACCTCTCACCTTTCCATGTTTACTTTACGTTTGGATAAGAAAAAGCTCATTAATATTTCAAAAGTATGCACTTACGGGAAATCTATATTTAGTTTCAGTTTCATGCACATCCAAACGCCCCGAAGCCCATAAGCCATCATCAGATTTCAAGTATGCACTTCATTGGTCAGACGGTGGTGGCCTAGGTGACATTTGGATTGGCATGGGTCTAGCACATGGTCTAGACTAATTCTGCTTCCACATATTACTCCGCAGGCAAATGGTTGTCTCTCGCCTCATAAAATTATTTTTTGCTGGAATTTTCCTTAGCCTTTGTAAGATCTAAAAGTGCAGAATTAAAAACCAATTAACACGCAAATACAGTGAAGCTCACTACAAGTGAAAAGAAACAGCAGAGGAGCAGTAAGCTTTACCTGTGGTAACCCTAGTCGAGGAAAGTAGATGAATGTGAGCACCTACCAGTAAAAAGAACAAAACCAAATTAAATAGCTGGTGGAAGGAAATTGCAATCGTATATTTCGACTGCGTTGGAGAACCGCTGCATAATATATCCAATTCTGCAACCTATTTTTTAGTGTTTTCTTCGTCACTATTTTTTAGGTTTTGCCTTTTGACTAAGTGAACACTACAACAAACTTATGGAATTGGGTGGACGTTGAAACATGGAAAGATATCATTCCTCTTATAAAATCATTCCTTGTTTATAGACTTAGCAAAATTCAAGATCGATTTCCTAAAATATATCAACTCTACATATTTTATGTAAGGAAAGACATAATATAAACTTTATATGTGTGCGACGAAGTCAAGATAGATTTCCCAAAATGTATTACCTTTACCTAATATTTGAAAGGAAGACAAAGAATATAAACTCTACATGTATGGAATGAAGCCTATAAAATAATTTCGGATAGCAATTTGAAATCACTCTAAATACATGTAAAATAAATTGGGTAACATCCACTTATTATACATGCACATTGCAGTTAAATCTTGGCATGTACGACCAAGCCAAAATTTGAGTCAGCCAAAACATCGCGACACCTTCTTTCTGCCAAAGCAGATGCTCTAAAATAACCAAAGAACTTTGAAATCAACACCTAAATTCCCTAACAAATACAACTAAATCATGCATAAAGTCCAAAGCGAACAAATAAGCAAAAGCCCAGGTGGGTGAACAAATGACATAAACAGTTCATATGGTATGAAATGATGCAGTAACATACAATACATAGATAAAAAATGAGCAGATCTATCTCAGGGACCAATTCCTCAGCTACAATGAGCAACCAAGGAACGATGCAATACTGGAGACTTAACGCACCAGAAATCATCTACCACACTTGAGTTTCCATAACCACATGGTTTCCTGGGTAGCATTCTCAGAACCAATTTAGACATAACATGTCACAATTAATATCAACTCTTAGCAAACCATAGTTGAGACAAATCTACTACATTTGAAGGATCATCCAAAACAAACTTATCTAATGTTATGAATTTTGGCTAGACTTGTTCCAGATAATCATTTGGACATAGAAAATTTCAGTATCAACTTTCGAGACCACGCAGATTGGATAAACCCTCATACACACAATTCAGGAAATTAATAAAACAAATAGAAATTATCTCTTATAACGGTGATCGTAACCCGTATGAGTTTTCCTGCAAACTGATTGCTAAAGTTAACATAACACTAATACTTGATTCTGAGTCTCCGGAAATGAGTGTACTTTAGCATCAAATGTAACAGAGTTCGTGGACTTAGATAATCTCTAAGAGTCTTTTCCATATATGTTTAACTTCAGATCGTGTAGTTCGTATTCATGCATACATCTAAAAGAGTATCCTAAATGTGGAAAATAAACACCAAAAACACTGGTACAGGGTTTCATCTCTTACTGCATTATCTAGTCCTGCTTCATCATAACATAAAGAAACTTATCATAGCAGCAAAATCTAAAAACACCTGCCTTCGGATGAATATATTCCATTTCTTTCCGAGGAGATCCCAAAAAAGAGACAATAGTGGTTGGTTCCATATAAACTTTGTAACTATGGATTTTTATTATTAACACTGTATCGAGTTCAATGTTAGGCAAGAATCTTCCAATGAATATGAAACCTACAATTTTCGTTATGTACTTGATGCGTGTCGTAACAACAATAAATTAATCAATATATTTCCCACTAATTAACTGGTAATATAGCGGTAGTAAGGATCGTTCCCACGAGTGTAATTGATATGTTATTTAGTTCAAAAATAATAAAAAAAAAAACACAAAGGGGGATTGTTTTAAAGTGAAATAAAAAGAATAACAAATAAAAGAAAGATATGATCAAGGAATCCTTACTGTTACCAAGCGATAACTGGATTAGTATACTTATCTATCTTCATTAGAACCATTCATCACCAACCGTAGGAAAGCAACTAGCTCGGTCTTATCCTCAAAACTCCTTTTACCACGGATACGGAAGCTCTCCAATATCGATTCTATCCAACCGAACCACCAAGTAGTAGCTCACTCAAGGTGTAATCCGATCAACGCTTAGGCTTTGTGAATTATGTTGATCCCAGTAGTTAAACTCTTAGCTCAAGGTCCACTTGCTTGGTGTTATCTTCACTCGCAATTGCTCCCTGAATCCCTCCGCAAGGTCTCGCAATTTCTACTTGTGTATGAATTATTCGACGATTACTTATCTCCTAACCCAATACTAGCATTAGAACAATTAATAGACTAATCTAGTATGCATCCCAAATCAATCTAAGAATCACTCATAAAATTAGATGTAGTAAAAACAAACGATAAGATGATTAAAACTCATAACAAACTTGTATAATAATAAAGCTTCACGCTAGAACATTGAATTCATCCTTAATCAATAAAGTTTAGCCTCTCATGTTTACACCGTTTCTCGGTTTCCCCCAAAAGGGGTAAACCCTAAAAATATTTTACGAAGAACAAAAGTGTATTATGAGATGTAAGATATCTATATGATTTAGGTTAAGAAGTTCTTATATAGTCTCTAAGAGCAACTCCAGTGGTGCGACTAAACCCAAAGATCAAAGACCAAAAAAAAAGACCAAATTTTAGTTTGGTCCATCGTGACGCAATGGTGGAAGACTAAATTTGGTGGAGCGTGGATTATACGTTCGCGGTGGTGTGGGCGGAAGTATACGTTCGCCTGGTGGTGGGGCGTAGATTATACGTTCGCACGGGAGTGGGAGATTTCAAAAAAAAAAATTTAAAAAAAAAAAAAAAAAAAACAATGGGGCGGAGGTATAAACCTCGCCCCATCAAAAGAATTTGAAAAGTTTAGTGGGGCGGAGGTATAAACCTCGCCCCACACAAATTTTTTTTTAAAAAAAAAAAAAAAAAAATGGCGCGGAGGCTATACGTTCGCCTGGTGTGCGGCGTACACTATACGTTACTTTGTTGTGGGCGTACACTATACGTTCGCCGTGTGGGGCGTACACTATACGTTCGCTCGACTATAATTTGGGTTTAGTCTTTGGTCCCGACCAAATATAATCGCCACTGTTCATTTAGTCTGGTTTTGGTCGATGGTACGTCCCGCTACTTTGGTTCAAAGACCAAATAAATGGGTTTAGTCGCCCAGCTGCAGTTGCTCTAAGTAGTAGAAATGCCGTGCTTGAATCAGTGCAAGTAGTTTTCCAAACTTGGCCGAATTTCCAAAAGGAGTTCACTGTAGTCACGTCCCATTCTGTTCTCGCACAAAAGAGCCGAAAAAGCGAAGCTATTGGGCCACGCATAAAGCTTGGAAAGTCCAGCCCATTGAACTCATTTGCCCTGTCAATGCACAGTGCTTTCTTCTTTCCTCCGTCGAAATCACGGATATTCTGATCACCGTGAAATATTTTTTTCCCTGGATTTTATTTTCTCCCGTCAGAATCACGGCCACTCACCAGTCTCGAGTTTTATATTTCCCTGGATTTTGTAAACTTGGCCGATACTTCCACGGATACTCATGCCTCTGTGAGCTTTAATTCCACGACTTTTCTAAAACTCAAAGCTCCGACATCTACACGCTTCCTACTTTCTTCATTGCTCACCGTTTACAAACAATGACTCATTAGCACCTTATCCTTACCATTCTCCATACAAACTATTTTTCTCAAGTTCCACCATAATCAACACTCCCTGCTGCTTTTCTCGTAATCTCTGCCAATTGCCAAAGCTAGAGCGCTCAACTTAACCCCACTTTATCATCTTTAGTGACTGTTTACTCGAGCCCGTGAACAACACCGCATCCACTATCTCGAGCTCTAAGCATTATCACTGTCATAAACATCGGTTACCAAACAAAATTTTCGATCACCACCAATCACCGATCCTTCTAGCACGGGCAAGAAGCCACCACCACTCTCTGTTTTGAATTATCAGCATCACCACGAACCCCCAACTCCAGCTCTCCGCCATACTCTCGATTATCAACAGTAGCTACCACATCTAAATCAATCATTCCCTGTTATGTCTAGCTTAGATTCATCTTCTCGATCACTCCCATCGCTCTTCTCACCAATGATATCGTCCCCTAACTCAATCTCTGTCGATCATCAATCACCACCATTAATGACAAAGAACTAACTGCGGCTCGATCTTCATGGCAAGAAGAACTCAAGCCCATTGCTTCTTTCCTCATCTTTAATCATGACAGCTGACCAAGGTAACTCGGATCGCCTCCATGTTCATCACGTTCCATCAATGGCAAGATCATCATCCTTTTCCATTCCTCCGAGCTCATCACATATAACTTATTCGAGCTTCTTTCATCTTCAGATAGCTTCAACTCACCCATCATCTCATGCTTGCGTCATAAAACCCTACCAGATAACTTGCCGTGAACGGAGAGAAGAAATATTCAGCTGGACTTGTTGTTACGGGAGTGATAGTAATGGTTTTCAACTATCGATCTTGGAAGATCGACAATTCAGCTCTTATACGCTTTGATCGCCTTTGAGTAATCTGGCGGGTGCCTTTATAAATTACGTAATGCAACTTTGACTCCGCTTCAATTGCGCGTAACTTTCTCATATGGAGTCAGAATGACCTCATTCTTTCGCCGTTTCCTTCGTCTTTTCGTCCTCTTGAAGGTGATAGTAAGAACTCCAATATTAGAACAACATCCAATTGGTCTTTGGCACTTCTCCACTTGTAGACTTCACTTTTGTAGCTCTTTTCACTTCTTTTCAGATGATTCACGTAATAAAATATAAATAGAGAAAAACAAACGTAATATACAATAATTTGCAAGAATAAAAGCAATTACTAACATGGATTCGACACTAAATATATGCAAAATATGCACTTAACAGTACTCAAGGAAGTCAGACACAATTTGTCAAGCTAAAACCAAAACCTACATAAAACCTAATAAATTCAAACCAATACTTCTACTGTGATATATGAAAATAATCAACTAAACACAAATCATGTCATTCATTGACCCGACAGTAAAAACCTTTCCACGTTCCGCTGATATTTTCCTAATCCTACGATTCTGACTACCGTTCCTTTTGCAACCCTCTCTCCTCTTGTTGAGTTTTTAAACAATTCAGAACATTGTTCTCTTCATACAACGTCCATACATTTCACAATTCCAAACTAAAAGATGATCCTTTAGAAAATGAACATGAATTATTAAAGAGAGAGAACATCGTTCTCAATATGGCTTTTGGTTTCGTTTGAAAATTCCTAATTTCTATATTTTCTCTTGCGACCACCACCCTATACTGTACTTCACTATTTTATAGATAAAACAATTTAATTATGGATAAGGCAGTATTTACCACTTACGAACCTTCTAAAAGTGAAGCCTGATCTCGCAGACTCAGTCACTGAATGCAGTATCAAGTGAACTATTTGCAACGCTAACTTCAGTGAGAAACTAATCAAGTTCCATATAAGAACATCATCCATCTACCTATATGGACCTCAGGAAAATCGAACTCTATACGAAGCACCTTCTCCAAAGTACTGAGAAGACACGATAGAAGAAAATTAAGCCTGCATTCAGAACCATCAACCTAAACATCGCCCCCTAAATGCTTAGAACATTATCTATCGGAAACATCAACCTAAACATCGCCCCATAAATGCTTCGTTACCTTTCAGAAATATCTTCCTGGTTCGATAACTTCTTCTAAATATGGCTAACCAATTCTTGGAATGTAGACTACAACTTGGCTTAATAAACCTGGTGGTATCAAGGAACAGAAAAAGAAGTAGCTCAACATCCACTAAGCCGAAAATTCAGAAACATAGTTGAATATAACTATAATCGAGCATGGGTACCTGATGGAGTATCCCCAACAAAATGAATCACAAAACTCCGTCAGCGTATAGCTCATCGATCAAATTCATAATTTTTTGCATAGACAACGTAAGTCCAAAGCTCAAGGCACTTCATGAACTTCCTTTATAGACTCTTTGTTACTGGAACTTAGAATTCATGTGTTTCTCATATAATCAGAAAAAGAGGTCAAAAGTTTTTTGTCCAGTTTTTTTCTATGAAGATGTGTTTTATATCATGACTGTCGAAACTTACTTAAGATATATGATTCTAGCCTAAAAAGTATTATACAGTTTATAAAGCAACACTAACCTTGTATTTGCAAAAAGTTAAAATAATCTTGTCCAGATTGTGTCAGCTCAAGTAAAAAGGCCATCTACTAAATCCCGTAGCACCTATCGATTTAGCTAAACCCTAATTCAATTAATCAAAACAATTTTAATTATTTTAATAATGGACACTTTAAAGCACTGGACATCTGTTATATACAAACATAATGAAAATTAAACATTATACAATTAATGAATCAATTCATGATGAGAAACCTAATCTTTTAACAACATTGTTCTTTCAAATTCGCACTAATCCTTGTCTGCCTTTATCTAGCTCTCTCTGTCATGATGGTAGCAATATAGATAATACTCTATGTAAAAGCAACATAGTATGAATTCTATTTTTTGAGTTTTAAATTCATGTTCAGAAAAGTCTTGGTGGCAAAATAAGTTTCCAGGCTGCTGCAGTGATTAGAGATGTTAGAATGGAGATTCTTTTAGATGGTAATTGGAAAAGCTCTATAAGGTATTTGGTTACTCCAGTATACTTGATATATTATTTTATTTATGGCCACCATAATTTCTCTAAGTTTTTCAGCTGAAATATGAAGGTATAAGTTATCTAGAGTCTGTAAGATGCGCTATAGTCTCTTATCTTGGGTTTCTGGTGATTGTTGTATTAGATGATTTTACATAGCATTTGTTAATCTCTTCACTTGGGTTTCTGGTGATTGTTGTATCAGTTGATTTTACTTAGCATTCGTTACGCAATGGGATACATTTGATGGTCATGATCAAGCAACGGTTCCGACATTGACAGCTCAGTTTATAGAAAGAGGCTTGGGGACTTAGATAGGTGTTAATTCAAAAGTTCTTAGTTGATTTTGAAGTTGCTAGCGGAAAAATTACACACATACCTTCGCACAACACCGTTATTGAAACAACACCGCCATAATACCCGAAACAAACTCAAGATTCCATGGCCCGGTAAAGCTATGCAAGGGCTGGTATAAAAAAAATCAAAACAACCTTGCGTAATCAAGACTAAAAAACAAAGGTACCAACAAAAAAGCAACAAAAAAGAATCAAATATTAGGGTTCACAGCTGCACGGATAAATGACACATGCATGAATGAGATAAAGATGTCAAGACATAATCAAACAAAAACACCATTGCTAATATTTATTGTGTATCTTAACCGAATTTTCGGCGAAGATGTCGACTGAGGTAATCAAAGAATTTCACATATCAAAGGACCTCGCAAGAAAACTCTTGTTTAGTAAGTATATGTTATTGTGGATTCTATTACGTGCAACACATCTCAAAGGGTTATATATATAACATTTTTAGGCCATGTAATTTATGCATGTAGTACTTATGCATATATTTATGTCTTACGTTATCTGTTGCAAACTTACCAACAACAGCAATGTAATCTTTAAAAAATTGATACAATCATCAACATAATACGTCCATACCATGCATACATCGGTTGCGTGGTATTGATTTATTTAGTGACTATTTATTGTAACAAAATTGGTGACTCTGAGTTATAGGCGGAATAGAGAAAATTTAGGATGTCCTCATTTTACACACCTTGGATTTAGTTTCGGGCACCAGTTGTGTCTGTCTCTCACATTACCAATCACCTTGGATGTGCAGTTATGCAGGCTTGCACATGCAGACCCTTGGCCAGCTACGGTTCCAATGGCTGGGAACACGCTTTTTTGTTGAATTCCCGAAAATTGAATTGGTTTTAGTATTTCGATTAACATCAATACTGTGAAGTGAAAGAAGTTATTTCTGATAAATCCACTGCTGGTTATTATAAAATCAAATGCAACAAAAAAAAAATATTAAGATGGAAGATGACTTCACTATACCATTTTGGCCGATTAGAAACAGATTCCACATGTTACAAAACAGGGTTGTAACATGCAGATTCTGTTTCAAAACATGGCGTGAAAATTTTTTGTAACGGCCCTGTAGCTGTTACGAATTTGGGGTTGTAACAGCGGTTGTAACAGGCACCAGCTGTTACTACGTGGAATTTCGTAACAGGCTCAAGCTGTTACGAAATATTTGTAACAACGACGTCGTAACAGCGCTCAGCCGTTACTACGTGTCATTTTGAAACAGCTTGGAGCTGTTACTACTAGATAAGTTGAAACAGCTGGAAACAGTTACGAATTTTTTAGTAACAACAAAAAAAATTTACTGTCAGTCAAATATTCCCTCTTTGACCTGGTCAATATTGACCATGGTCAGTACACTTGCAGCCAGAATTATGCCGAAATTCAAAATAACCTGCAAATCTTTCATTCCATCCATCCCACAGATTCAATCACACATTCAACAATAACTTCCTTTATTAACAATAACTTTTGTTCTTTCTACATTCGAATCGGTTCGTAACTTAAAAGACAATGCCTAAGTTTTATTCTATTGCATAATTCCTAAGTTTTATTCTTAGGGTATAGCAGATAAGATGAAACCAACAGAAACATGACTCACATAATCAGTATTTGCCTTCTCATACGACATACTACTACATTTGAAGCAGAATTGGGGAAGCTGATGGAATCCAATGCCGCAGCATCTATGCAGTAACTTCAATGACCATTGCTCTTGCGCGAGCCATCTCTTCCAAGAACGAAGAAGTATCACACCTTCATCACATTCCATCCATCCACAGACCCTTCATCAAACCTTCAATTCACGACAAGAAGCACAAATAATTAAGGAAGCATGTTCAGAAACGGACCATGTCAAATAATTGATTATTTTGAGTTGGTAATTCATCCCTTAAAGAATAGTTCTACTAAGAGCAGCAAAATTATGATGAATCAACTAATCCAAAAAGTAATAATCAAGTTTTGACAAACCTGCCTTGAAGTTCATTGTGACGAATATTTTTAAACGCTTGTCTTTTGGATGTTAACTCCAACTATGCAGTCCACTGTCACGACCTGAATTTTGGCATTTTCTACAATATGAATCACCTTAAAATTCAATGTGTGGGCCACAATAATAATTGTAAATGATCTTTTGATACAATGGATTATAGAAAAACTGGAAGTGAAGCTGCTAAAATTAAAAGTACATTATACTTTTTGTGCCATATGTATATGAGATATCATTTTAACTTAGCTTAAATAATATTAGTAGTTGCACAACAAACATTACATAAAATCAGAATTGGACAGAACGTAAGCCATACCTGTCGTTCAATTTGCTGTCGTGGCTGCTGATTTTGGGGACCATGCATAGGATAGTTGTTGCGGTATAACTCATAAGGTTTGCTTGAAGACGTATTCCTCCTCGTTCAGCACCCCATATTTTAGCTTCAAAAATGTATAAATGCCAGTGTTATGGTCAAATTTTTCACCATCTCTGACAACACTGAAAGGAGAATAAAATTGATCTTGGTACCTCACCTGACATAGTTAAGTACATGGCCTAACTCCGAGCGTTGTGAGCAACCATGCAAAGAGTTCCATAGATCTCTTGTCCAACCATGATATAAAATGGATGAGACAAAACACCACGGAGTTGGTACCAGTGGGTTCTGGGTGCACCAAGGGATGTCATAAGCCATCATTTTACAGTACTGCATAATCATTTTGGTTGTTAGCATCGACCTCATCGTAGAACATTCTCAAGAAGAATATACAGAACGCACGAAATAGGAAACAAGAACAACAATGCAGAAATCCATGTCCTAAATAAGAAAAGAAAGTTGTAATTGTCATCATATAAAACATCAAACCACCAAGCCAAACCATGCATGCAATCTACTGCCAACAGAGGCAACAAAGCTTACTGGAATTTCAATTTGATAAAACTTTTCTTCTGTTGAACTCTTAGGAACTTAGAACACTTATGATGTTGTGGAGACATATGAGCGTAGTGATTAATATTGCTCATACAGATCTCCAGATATGGAACAAGACTTAAACTCTACGAAACTATTTTCTTTTCTTATTAGATTTTTTCTCAAGTTTTACAAACGATATATTACTGCCTATATAAAGGCTTGAACTGGATCTCTAGAACATTCTAAACGTCACTCGATATTTCTTAACACAAAAGTATTTGACCACTCTTGTTTTCTCTAGACTTCCAGGAAATTTACAAAAGAAAAGAAGGCACAACAGACTTTTCTAGGTTCACCGGCAAAAGGATGACATCCACAGGATAATAAAAGATTCCCAATGCATATATGTGCCTGGGTATCAATATTTTGTGTATATGTATGTGACCCCTTTCAATGTTTACCCATACCAGTGTTGCCAGCTACTCCGGCCATTTTCTTGTTTAGAAATACGATACGATAAAAGTTAAGAACATACCGAGACTCAACCGTTTTACATCCAGCCAATAAATTCTCGTACAAGTGGACCTGAATCATATGAAGAAGAAAAAAACATCATAAACTCTCGTACGAAGGCACTGGATTTTTTGAAAAAGAAATTAATCTTTATTGAATGAACTAAGTTTCAGAGACATATGTCTAAATTAAAATGACAGAAATGTACTTTATCTTTTCTTGTCATAATTATCACCGTGCCAGTATCATCAAATGAAGGACTCCCAACCCTACCACACATCTGCAATTCCAAACTTCAATCACATTATACAACTATTCATTGGACGGGAATAAAGGATACATGAGCTAGAAGTAGTAGAGTGTACCGTGCAAACAAGAAATCGTTTTTTGCTGGAGCATAACCTGCAAAAATGGGGAAAAAATAAAAATCTTGATTCAAGGCTTAAAATATAAGGCCTCATAAGACATGGGCATTAAGAACATAGAAGTGAAGTGGTCGGCCTATACCGAATAATCTGGTAGTGAACTTTAGAGGTTTCATTTCTTCTCCAAATATGTGTGATGCAAGTTAAAAAGCAAATAATAAGTTTTGAAGGTCTGGATAATTAAGCATACAAGAGATTGCATCCACTATAATAGTTTGGTCAAAACAATACCTTTTAAGTCCTTGAACTGGAACCATAAGCCATTCCCCTGTATCAGTGACAGAAATCATTAAAATATGCAAATGAACACTCACCAAATCATTATCATTGAATGTAAGAGCTTACCGAGGTCCTCAATGTTTGGAATGGTAGCTGAACTAGCAATGAACTGAACATGAGCAAGAACACTTGATTCCATTTTTGGGATGCGAGCAAGCAATTTGATTCTACTAACAATTTCCTCCAATGAAGCTCCATGAGGATCACTTAATAAGTGAACCTCGTCAATAAGTACAAGCCCTATGTCGCTGAAAAAACTCAGACCACCATCTTTTATGCGATAGCGGGTGCCGAAATCAAACTTCTATAAAAAGAGTGAAATGTACAGCAAAAGATACTCAAAAATTAAGGTTCACAACCATTTGGTCAAATAGTACGCAACCAAATCAACAAGCCCCAAGTTAATGTCATCTTCATGTAACATAACCAAAACTCAAATCTGCCTAACTAGAAAAATAATTTGGAAACTAATAGCAGTGAACAACCATTAAACTACTTACATCATTTGCTACATGTTACTATGAAATCATTAATCCATTACACCCTAAAATCAATTCGAAAAGATGATGATTGAAACCTTACTGATTCAAAATGAAAAATGAAATCCTATAAAAAAAACCAAAAATCATCTGATGAACGAATCCCTAATTGAAAATCACATATAAATCGAATGAAGAATCGAAAATATCAAATAAAATCGAAACCCTAAACCAAAATCTCATATAAAATTGAAAATCGAAACCCTAATCGAAAAGAACGGATTGAAACTCAAATCAAAACACAAATCGAAAGCTTTAAACACTTATATTTTCAGATCGAAACCTCAAACCCTCAAACTGAAACCCAAATTTCACTTGCAGCGTGAAACCCTAAATTCGCTTCTGCAGAGATAAAGAAAGTGGAAAGAGATGAGAAAAGAACAGATTCAAACACATATCGAAACACAAATCACTTACATCTTCATCTTCATCTTTAGCTTCAGATCGAAACCTTCAAACCCTGAAACTGAAACCCAAACTTGCTTTTGCAGAGATGAGGAAAGTGGGAAGAGAGAAGTGGTTTGAGTCGAGTGAAAAGAGATGAAGTGGTTCGACTAGCTCATGTGCATGAGTATGACCAAGTGACCATCTCAGCTGACTAGCTCATGTGCAACTGTGACCAAGGGATGAAATATCCCCAGTTATACATTGCTTGGGTGGAAAAATATGAAGCTGTGACCACCCACGCACACGGATGGCACGCGTGGAACCATATCCAGTTACGAATTCGTAACAGCTAAAGGACAGTTACGAAATCTGACAAGATTTGTAACAGCTTCATGCTGTGACAACCAGTTTGTAACAGCAATTTCCTGTTACGAATTCGTAACAGCTAGTAGGCTGTTACGAATTTCAGTTACTAATCCAAGAAAATGGTGTAGTGCTTACAACCGAGGAAATCCAAACAGACGATAAAAATTTGATTCGCAAAAACACAATATACAAACAGTTTCACTAAGAAGACATGTAGTTTTCTAATATATATGGATAATCACTAAGCATCAAGTGAATATTAATAAGCTAGTAATTGAGTGCAAATGATTAAACCACCTATAACAATCATACATTGTAATATTATGACTGGTTAGTAGACAACCATGTGGCATGTGGGTAACAAAAGCGATTCTGGAACATGAAGATAGCTTTCTGTTCTTTTTCACTTCAATCAAAGAGTGGAATGACAATCATTGTTCCTAATAAGAGAATCAAACTATTACCTGGATTGGATATATCAACAAAAATAGTGAAGTTACAAAAGATAGCCTACTTGCACCATCGATAGATCCTATGGGAACCAACACTGAACCAACACAAAAATCTACGTCCCGATATATACCCTTGTACAATCTGAGGAATGAGTGATTTCAATCTTCTCTTTTTAAACTCTTCAAATAGGTTCGCTTGTGCAAGCTTTTGAAAACAGCCGCTCAGTATTACTTGCTTTAAAAAAAAAAAAAAAAAAACATCGACGGGAGGACCTGAAAATTAGTGCTTTAAAAATACAAACACAACAAAAAATGAGGCCTTATGAATTACTACTACGACAACCGAACTTTCAAAATCTTCAAAGAAACAGTATTCCACTTCTAATTAATACCGAGAAACACACCTCATTCATGTACGCAGATAACTTAGACACAACAAGATGTACCTTTTTGGATTTTTCCGAAAGTTGTTAGCCGAGATAACCGATAACACTGGAAATACATGGAATGGCCTGCATATTTGTTAAGCAACATTTACTTACTCACATCAGTATACAACTATCTAAATCAAGCAAATTTACTATTAAAAGATGTGGTACAAACAATCTTACCAAGGCCGAAACCAACAACAAAATTGGACTAACTTTCAGCATCTGAGTTGCCATTTCTTCTATCCGCAGCCCACTCGGAGCCATCATCTATTTCGAAGACAAAAAATGCACAAAAGTTGGACCATAATACACAAAAAATCACTAATTTTAGATAATCAAATAAAATTGAGTTTATAGAGAAAAATTACCAAAAAGACTCTCATTGAGAACATATATAGAATCATCTCAATATATGGAGCAATGAACTACAAATTAATCGAGAGTTTTTAGAATTTCCCAACTTTAATCGAGTAGCTTTAGTTTTACTAAAAATCTCAGAGAATATCCCGACTTTATGAGAAGTTTAGAAAGGAATATACCAAGATAAACTACATATCAAACCTTAATAATTTATTTATGTTATGCAAATAAAAAATAAATAAATTCTTAATTAGTTTAGTTGTAACCCAGATGGTTATTTGAGAAGTGGACATAATGAACATACATATATATACCAACACTTGCATAGCCCTACAATACATGATGTGGTAGTACATATAACATATCCAACACTGGGAGGAAAATTTGCAATGCGCTAAAGATAACATTAATTTGGTTAGCTAAGAAAACAGCCATATGTTCGGTTCTGATGGCATATTAGATTATATACAAACATGATCATTATCAAACTCACGATGAAAATCCACTGACAATATATATTAGTAGAATCAATTAACAAAAAATTGGCTTCTTTGTCTCTCTCTATGTCGCTCTGGTTTAGGTTCTCCATTGGTCAATTTATGATATAAAACACTAACAATTCTAATAAAAAAACCCTAATTAAACCCATTTTCTTCGTCAGCATCAATCAAACAAAAACCTAACTAAATCCAGAAAAATAAAATACAGATCAAACATGGAAAAATAAACAAAAATCCTAATACGGTGGGAAGCTGGAAAAGGAAAGCAAGAATAAATGTCCAAGATGAAGAAGCTACTCGACTTTAGTGAGAAGAAAAGAGGACCTAGACCAATGGGTTGGTGTCAAAATCCTTGCAAAATTATTTATCAGATCATCTGACATAAGGGGATGTGGCTGCAGTCCCAAATTAGGCCGCAAGGAAAAGGTTAGTGTTTTCGTGGAACAGTCGCAGCTTGGGGAATGGCCGGACAATAGAAAAATTATTTTCATTTGGTCAGAAACAAGGAAAAGTTAGTGTCTGCTAAAGCTATCTGATAAGGAAAATAGAAAATTGGTGGTGTTTGCTCGCGTAGAGAATTCGTGCAACGTAAAAAGACCCGGGTTCTATGTGATACTAAGCTGGTGGTTTTTATTTCAAGATGCTGTTCTGCCCAGACTTTATAGTGACCACTCACTAATACTACTCAATACCAGCCGAAGATCAAGAAGAAAATAAATTCCAATATTTCTGGATTTAATTAGACTTCACTCTAAGTTCTAACTTCATGAATACTCTCAACAATTCATTGGAGAATAGTGAAGGTGATACTTTGGTCGAGCTAAAAGCTTTGGGTGATGATATTTTTTTTTTTTTCAAAATCGGAAAACGCCCGATAACTCCGTTACACTCCCACCACATTTCTAATAGGGTTATGGTCAGCACTTAGAGATGGCATAAGCCAAACAGGAGGTGTAGACCAAGCCATACATGTTTGGTTTGTTTTTGCCCATTGGGCTACATTATGAGCAACCCCATGATGGGTGCGGTTAACAAATGTGATGAGAATTTTCTTAAATTTAGTAATCAAATATTCAATATTAGATAACATCGCCTGTGTTCTTAGGTCTCCACAAAAATCCCTTTGATTAATCCTCTGTATAATTCCTTCGGCGTCGCTCTCAATGCAATGAAGCTTTGGGTGATGATCTATATAACTGGAGTAAATACACTTTTAGAATCATCTCCAGAGAATCATCTTTTCTAATTTGTGTAAATATAAGATGCAATGAAACCTGTGGGAGAAAGTCAAGCTTAACAAAGTTGTGAATTTTTGGTTTTAACTCTAGAATGTTGTTAATGGCAGGCTGACACAACTACAAGCTTCATCAGAATAAACCCAAAATGCTAGCCCTAACCCACCCGTGTCCACCAACCATTAACCCACCCGTGTCCACCAACCATTTCCACCATGAGGTGTCATGTATAGAGTTGTATGAATGATGGCACACGAAAGGGCCCCTGCTAATCCCAATCGAGGGGATCAAGCGCTAAGATCAGGGAAGGGGTAGCACTTCCGAAAATAAACCAATAAATAAATAATATACTTATATAATAAAAGGAAATCTAGGAAATAAAAATAAAATCTAGGATTACATTTTTTTGTTCTGCTCCTGGCTCCTGCCCATCTATTACACCAAGATAAATTCCCACAATCGGTTAAGAAGGTGAGAAGCAAGACTAATGTAACAACAATGTCCAGATAAAAATAGAAAAAACTACCTGACACAGATAATCAAATGAAGAAAAGAAAAAATACTAATGTTACAACAAATAAATTAAGAAATAAGAATAAAACTAATGTTACACAGGCAAGGCAGCTGGGGGCTTATGCCAGTCAAGCTCTTGAGCTTTTGACCAATTCGGTTCAATCCATGTACAACTTGTATACCAACCCTCTGTATCATAAAAATTATCAGCAGAATGTTGAGTCCCAAAAGAGTGATAATTACCTGTCTCAAGTGAATAGAATAAAACCCCTTCGCCGTTCAAACATAATCTAGGGAAATAGATCTTGTTCTCCATGCGCTTATTCGGAGCTATTGCTGAGAAACACGAGGTGTAGCTGATGAACAACATATGCTTTCCCAGATTCCAAACTTCATCCCAAACCATTTTAGAGAAATCCAATCTAAATACTCTAACTGATGCGCCAAGGTGTCCTACTTTTACTAATAGAATCTGTCCTGCACACTCCACCAAGAAACTTGGATATATACCACTAAATTGCTGATGGGGCTTTTGCAGAACTTTCCAACTACAATCATCCAAGTTAAACACTCCCAATCTCCCATTGTAATCTACGCAATAGAAAACCCCATTGTATAGAACTGGGGTGTTATACAGAGGCATGAACTTCTCCGTATTTGGATTTGGGAAGTTACAGACACTCCATAACGCTGCTCCTCTTTTAATGAAGTGAACGCAGATTTCATTGGACATTCCATCACTGGCAGGCATTTCTTCAATAGCAAAAACTACACAGTCTGACAAAGTTGGTGCAGAGGAAAATGAAATTCCGGAAAAGCTATACATATCGACTGGCAAGTCTGGAAGATTGATGTTTTCTTTGGTGAAGGGATTGTAAAAGAATAAACTGGTTAACCCCTTCGACATCAGTAGCCAACCGCCCTTCTGAAACCGGATAGTGGCACCTACTAAATCAGAGAGATTCATGAGGTAGTTCCCGTTATCATGCATCGGGTTTACAAAATTGTAGACGTCTTGGCATTTATTCCGAGAGTAAACCAACCATGGAGATAAATTCGTGCTTCTAGTAGTACAAGTGGATGTCAGCTTTACCATAGGCATCACTGCTAGATTTGCTTTCGAGACAAGACGAAAATGTATATAATCCAATCGGTGAAGATATTTTTTTGCTATCAACCCCACCATGTCCTGATTCAGAATATCCCAAGGGATTGCTTCTTGTAACTCTAGTCTATCGTGTGTTTCCCTCTGATCCTCACTCTTATCAATGCCAGGTCTACTTGTTTTATTATCCGGTACTGCCTTCAATTCTCTCTCTTTACCAAATGTATCTTTGTTTCTACGACGTTTATCGTGTACCATGATCCATCCAGAAGCATACCATCTCGTTGGTAGCTTTAGACATGGCAAAATAACACTATTACCACTACTTTCTACTTCAAATTTGTACAAACTTGGATCTTCATAGAGTACATAATACAAACAACCCTTAGAGAGTCCCAATTCAGCCGCTGAGCAACTAACGCAGTTCACATCGCTTACAAATAGAACATGATCACCAAAACTATTCACGTCCTTAAACTCCATTACAGAGAAATCAACCTTTGACACAGATATTGCGATGTCTACTCTCTTAAATCCTCTTGCAGGGTAACTTACTAGAATCCTGAAAAGTTCATCACCACACTCCACGAATTGCGTACTACAAACAGACGTGTCTCTTCCTCCTATTGATGTCCACAAAATGTTGTCGGCTACCTCAAATGGCCTTATAGAGAAGGTAATAACATCCCCCAGTTTCTGCGTCTCAATCTCTAGGTGACGATCTCCCGTAAACATAACATAGAATTTATCTTTGAAACACCACATCGACAAAACATTCTCGAAATCCACCATATCTCGAGCCACCATCTGTGTTCTCCAATGTTTTTCCCCAGGGACACAGTATAAAAGCACATGGTCATACCGTTTATCTTTGCATCCAAAAAGAAACAAAACTACCGAATTATTATTATATGTATCCTCAGTGTCGCCACAATCAGCAGGAGGCGACGACAAAACACAGTCCGCAAAAACATATTCCTTTGTGTGTTCCATCCAAAACAGTATATTGGGCAATTCTATAGTCTGCAATGTTGCAGGATTCCAAAGAAAACAATCACCATAATTCCAAACTTGTTTTGAGTAATCAAAATCATCCTCATCACACATCATAATGCACCAACCTTGATGAGATGTTTTCTGCTTAAAAGTCTTTCCACTCAATTCTGGTATGCATTTTCTAAGTGTTTTGTTATTGGGTTCACAGATATTATAAAAAGCTTGGTTCTTTCTCATACCTTTTCCATATGGAATCACAAGCCATGGTGCTGCTTTTGGTGGAGGTGAACTTTTGCGCTCACTTCTTATTCCTTCAACTGGTAATGCAGCAGCTACATGTTCACTTTCTTCACCCATGAAAAACACTGAGGGAGGTCTGTAAATCTAAAACTATGAGAGGATAAATTATTACGACTATGTATTTGAATATTCCGATCAAAGGGTATACCTTTTTTAAGGAACAGTTGCAGAAATTCTAAGAAAGGAGCTGCCTTTATCAGAAGAATTTGAGAGAGTGAATTTGAGAGAGGTGGAGAAGGGTGTATTTATAGATCTGAAATTGAGAGATTGGAAAGTTTTTAATAAAACAGAATAAATACTACTATAATTTAAGGATTAGCTGCTGCGGAGATTCTAAGAAACGAGCAGCCTTTATCAGAAGAGTTTGATATGAAGGGTGAAATTGAGATTGTGGAAGGTTGGAAAACAGAATAAATACTACGGAGTATGAAATTGAATCAAATCTGTGTTTATTTATAAGTGAAATTTGATGAATTTCCAGAAAGGAAACTGCCTGTGTTTCCATGTCCAGTGATGACTTCCAGAGTTCCAGTTTCAGGAATTTCTTTTAGTTAGAAGGTGCATAGCCGCCCAAGCCTATGTGGCACTAAATGATTGGTACCATTGTTTTTGTGGACCCGTCATTTAATCAATAAATTAATTTTCTTATTAAAAAGAAAAAGGGCGTTACTGGGCTAGTTAAAGTGGGCTGTAAAGCTGATTCATGAGCTACTTGTGCTTCCTGTCACCTTAGAGATATAAATCATAATCAAAATTGAAGTTGTCAATTAGTGCATGTACATTTCTGGTTAATAATTTTGTATTGGTTCTAAGACATATTGTGAATATCGTAATAGCCGAACCTCGTAAGTGCTAGGTTCTAAGCACATATTATGATTATCGAATACGCTGAACCCTCGTGCATCTCTTTCTATGATTAGGTTCGGTTTGAAATTTCATGAAATTTCAAGCCGAACTGTTCATATACACTTTCATTTAATCGATTGAAAACAACAAATAGGAGATTGGGTTTGTAAAACTTACTTTCTTATCCTCGTTTCGAGTTGGAGATGCAGCTTGGTTCAATTCGGGTTCAATTGGTGGTTGATTTTCGCTTTCTACACCTTCATCTTCAATTGGTTCTTCTTCTTCAATTGATGGATTAGAAGACGATTTGGTTTGCCTAGTTCCCGCTTTTTCTTTGTACGAGTCATTATGTAGTTCAGTTTAATCGACAATCAAATTTTTACGAATCGACAATTAATCACGATGATGAAAATTTTTTTCATGAGGGGAAGAGTTCGGCTAGAGGAGGAAGAAGAAGATATGTTAACGGAAGATGATTTTGATTTGATAGAAAACTGATTTTAGATTTTTGTATTAAGGGTATATAGGTAATTGAGCTACCCATAGGTTACCCCTAATAAGGTCACCCAAGATGGGACTATCATTTTGTATGCCCGGAAAGTTTTATGTATGCCTAATATCATAGTTCATTGATATCTCTGCTTTGGTTAAGCACAAAGAGACTACTGGCACTCTAAAGGGTTTCCAAGGTGGAGATTCTAATGAATTGCTTGTTCATGACTGTGACGTTCTCATTCCCTGTGCTCTTGGCGGTGTTCAATTTGTAACTGATTCAATATCAATTGTCTATTCATGCGCGAATGACATAATTAATGTGTTCCGTGTTGCCGAAGATTCAAGGCTTCATGTGGGATGAAGAAAAGGTAAACGACGAGCTTTAAAAATACATGAGGGGTGCAGGAGGTGCGACGCACAGGGCCCATCTCAGGCAAATGCCTTTTTTCATGCACAAAACTAAGCCCAGACTTCCCATTTTATTTCTCTTAACAAATGGGTTCTCAAGAACAACATCGGCTTCCCACCACCACCACCAAAACAACCACAACCAAAATCCAACACCAATTTCATCATTCCAACCAAAACCACCATAGTTGATCCAATAAAAAATTGGGTCAACAACATGAGTTGATCCAAAATATATGGATCAACAACCATAGTTGATCCAATATCACTGCCTACTTCAACCTAGATAACCACCATATTTCATTCAAAGAACATGCTTCAATCTCTGTAACAACAACTCATACCAACACTTCCACCAACAAATCACACATCTCCAAAGACCACCACCACCACCAAAACAACCAGTAACCAAAATCCAACACCAACTTCATCATTCCAACCAAAACCACCATAGTTGATCCAATAAAAATTGGGTCAACAACAGGAGTTGATCCAAAATATATGGATCAACAACCATAGTTGATCCAAAATATATGGATCAACAACCATAGTTGATCCAATATCACTGCCTGCTTCAACCCAGATAACCACCATATTTCACTCAGCAACGGGCTTCAATCTCTGTAACAACAAATCATACCAACACTGCCACCAACAAAATCACACATCGCCAGCACCACCACCACCACCAAACAACCAAAAACAAAATCCAATACCAGTTTTATCATTCCAACCAAAACCACATCCATCTACATCACCAGTACCGAAAGAAACATACCTCATCCGCCGTCGCTGCTACACCACCACCATAAATCGTAACCTGAAACAGATCTCGATCTATAATTTCAACATAAAAACATATGTCGATCTATTTAAATCTGATTCCAAACTCAGTTTTTAGAAGAAGAAGAAGAAGAAGGTGTCATCTGTTGATGATAGTTCGATTAAATCCTGAATCAATTAGCGACAGAGAAGGTGGTCGTAGTTGCAGAGGTGGTGGTGGAGCGAACTGATTTTAGGTTACGAATTAGCGGTGGAGAAGATGGTTAAGGTGGTGTAACGACGGGCTAGAAACGAAGATGGTGACGATGGAGATGCTGCTGGTGTTAGTTGCGTTCGTTATGGTGGCGACGGAGATGAAGATGATGGTGGCGACGGAGATGAAAATGGTGGTGAGCTCGATAGTTTTTCTCTGGATGAGAAATAAAGAAGATAAGAAAAAGTCCATACTTTCAATAAGGAATAAAGGTTGGAGTATATTTGGAAGTCCATAAATTTTTGATGTGCCCCTGATAGGCTTATAGATAAAGAGGGACAAAATTATTATGTGATAAGGATATTTGTATAGACCATCAAAAGTAGGGACAAAAATTCAATTATCACATATTTATACATTCAAGTCTTGGCCTGCAAGACATAATACGTGAACTACACGCATCTAAACTTTCCTAGAATACACATACTCAAATATACTCCATTTCCTAATATAATTCATGCATGAACTTCCTTTAACTTCAATTTCAAATTACTATCTTTTTAACAAATGAAAGCAACATAGATAACTTTTCACCTTGTTCCATCTCGAAGAATATGAGCAACTTCTATATTTTTGCAAATCGAAATAAGATTTAGCAAGTATTGTAAGTACACTTATTTATCTCCCTCACCACGTGTACTAGCAAAGCCCACGTGGAGGCCACGTCATAAAAGTGGATGACACGTAGGGGCATCCATAGGATCTAGACGGCGTGCCATCTGTTAAGTTCAACGGTCGAAGATGAAGGAGCATCAAAGGAAGGTATCCCCACGTAACACCAAAGAGCTACTCTGCAACACTTTACCTAATCACGAGGTGAGGTATAATCAACGGCTGGGGAAAGTCCAACTGACACGACACGTGACAAGGAGGACCGACACCGCCGGCGAGATCGGACCGCCCCAACCACTCGCATTTAGTGATGCTCGAGAGGGCACGTGTCGATGACCAACGAAGAGAGCGGGGTTGGTCGGGCCGTAATGAACATAGGAATTATAGAAGGCGCGGAATGATAAGGAAGTCCGCGGACTATGCAAGAGCACAAGAAGATAAGACTTCAACAGCTCTTTTCCAGTGGACCCACTTAAATTAGCTATATATATATCCCTTCCAAACAGGGAGGAGGACATTGGGAGAGAACTAGAGAATAGGAGAGAAATCGGTGAGAAGTAAGTATGAGCATCAACCTGCGGGTTTGGTGAACACCAAAAGTCTTGCGACTTTTATTGTAACCATTTACCTCATAATAAATATCCCCAGACCTGTGGATGTAGGCCTTAGTGCTGAACCACGTAAATCATTGTCTCCTTTTACGTTTAGCATTCATATATCTTTATTTATGTGTTTACTTCTTAGATCTACCATTTTGGATGTTGACGAGATCATGACAAACCCGCGGGGTTTGGAATCAATGAATCAACATCTACCTATATATTTTATGCTATACTCAAACTTTAATGCGTATATTCAATTCACGCTGAGATTGTTTGTGAACACGTGGACGCTTACGTGATTTCCGTGTTCACAATATGGCGCTAGAAACAGATTTATCTTTTCCTGTGACTTTATAGCCTCTACCTTAAAAATTTTACTTAGAACATAGACATATCTGTGTTTAAACTCATTTTTCGCACATATCTGTATTCTTTATACTTTCTACCAGCAGATCTGGGTCTTTTACAACCCTTAACTAGCAGATCTGTGTTTTGGGCTATTTTTCGCACATATTTGTGTCCATTGTATTTTCTACCAACAGATCTGGGCATTGTGTAACTTCTAACCAGCGGATCTATGTTTTAACTAATATTTCACACATAATTTCCACCAAAAGATCTGGGTTTTTTGCAAACAACAACCCATGGACCTTATCCCAATTAATTCCGCACATCCGTCTATGTTTTTCATATTATTCGCTAAACCAATAGCTTGAATACACTCTTTGCCACTAGAAATCGAGCTTATGAAATCGAGTTTGAACTAACAAACCTAACCCGTGGACTTTTTGTCTCTGGTTTACCTCCATGCTCTCTCCAGAATATTACAATGGAAAAGAACAAAGATACAGTGGAAGACAAAGGTACCTTCAAAAGAGGCGCCTAGGACTACGCCAGTAGTAACAAGGAGCAAACATAAGGGCGAAGGACTCATAGCCGGGGACAAGACGCAGAATGGAGCGGAAAACACATTACTTTTAGATGCGGGCATCATTGCAATGGAAGCAAAGAAGGCCGAGGCGGCAAGAGCTGCTACACCTAACACATGAGCTTCTCAAGTGGTCGCCTCCAAAGTGACAGCTACAACCAGGCCCACTGAGCCTCGAGAAGCAGTAGCAGAATCAGTAATCCAGAACCTCCCTTACGGGATGCCGCCGACCAATGCACAAAACGCACAACTGCAAGCAGGATCCCACGGAATGATCGAGCCGGATATACGGCTAGTGGAGGAAATCAATACCGCGGCCCCCGAGGGACAAGCTCAGTTACAGATAGGAACGCCAAATCAAGGATCAAACCAGTCTGCGCAAATATTGGCGCAACTAGAAGAGCTAAAAAGGAATCAGCAGACATACGCGGACGCGGTGGCCTTACTAGCCCAAGAGAACCAGCAATTAAAAGAAAAGATCCTCCAAAGCGCGAGCTAGATAATCGCCAGACGAGGCTAACTCGCGGTACGTAATAGAGACCAGGAGGATGATCCTCGAAAACATCCCCAAGCGATAGTCAATCAAAGAGGAATACCCCAAAGAGGTGCGCGGAACAATAGAAGGTCCGACCCGGACTACCATCCGAAACTTCGGACCACTATGATGAAGAGGAGGCCACGATGTCACAACCTACAAGGAAGACGCGGTCTTCCATTCAGGACGAGCACTGTTTGGCAATGGAGAGTCTTCGTGCGAGATGCTAGCAGAGATCAATCAAATCAAGACCAGGCAAGGAGGTGGAAGACTATAACAAAGTTATGAAGGAGGCCAACACTACCCCACTAGCGCGGCAGTTGGCTACGGCTACCATTCCGCGTAAGTGTCCTGGCCCCATCCTTTGAGTGTTACGACGGGTCCGCTGGATCCCGCTGCCCACCTACGATATTACAACAGGGTAATGGCCAGGTGGGACCATGACGAAGCTATACTATGCAGATACTTCCCTTCAAGCCTGAAAGGATCCGCGTTATCTTGGTTTAATAACCTCAAGCCAGGATGCATTGATTCGTATGATCAGCTCACCGAAAGGTTCTTGGCCACCTACATGTATAACAAGGTTGTGAACACAGGGATGGACAAGCTCTTCTCGCTTGCAATCAAATATAAGGAGTCCATTCGAGAATACACGGATAGGTGGCACAAGATATGTCAAGCCATAGGACATGTGGACCCCGTGGTGAGTATTAACAAATGTTACAAATGGGGACTTGACAGATGAGCCCATTGTTTGTCGAAATCCACTGCACTCACCCCCAACCACGAGAGGGAGATTTGAGGATAATCATCGAAAAACATGGGAGGTTGGAAGAAATTCAACGAGAGAACCCAAGAGCACAGGCTCAACGACCTCCACGGACCAACTCCGCTGAACAAGCAAACAGATCCACGGACACCAAAAAGATCGAAAGACGACCACAAAAGGAGTGGTAGAAAATTTGAAGACCGAGTCTACACGAAGCTCAACACCAGCCTACTCACGCATCTTAAAGGAGATCAAGGACCGCGAAAACTTAGATTGGCCTTGGTCTAAGGGGAAGCAACCACCGGCCTCGGAGAAATCCAAAGAGTACCGTGATTTCCCGCTCTCGGGCACTTCTATGGGCACCCAACAAATAGGGAAAAGAGAGAAGTGAAAAATCTCAAGATAGTGATACTTATGAAAAAAGCCGAAAGAAGATGCAAAATATAAAGATAAGAATGGGAGTTGGGATCTCAAAAAATATGTAAAGAAGACACAAGAGAGAAGGCTGGGGGATAATTGGATAAGACAGAGCCAAACGCAACAAACAAGTCCAATTGCTATGATATGGACAAGAACATTAAAAGGAGGGTAATCAGTTGATAAAATGAGACATAAAGAACAAACAACCGGTGAATACTATATCCCCGAAGCTTATTCAAGGTAAATCAAAGAACCAACCCTAATCACTTGCACAAATAGGGAAAAGATTGAGGAAGCAATTTGAAGACTATTGTGATCTTTAAAATTTAGACGGGAAAGAAGTGGAAGATCACGAAGAATGGATGGACGCATGTTTTCTAACCTTCGAGGTCGAGGACATTGAGGATGACATGGAAGATCACAATGATCCTTTAATCCTCACCTTGCCAATCGTTATCAACAGGATGCAACATAAAGAAAATCCTCATCGATGGAGGGAGCTCTTCAAATGTTAAAATGTCCTGCCTTTTTCAATAAAAGTTTACGATACCTTCAAACGATCCTTTAATCCTCACCTTGCCAATGGAGCTTAATGACGAGCAAACTCTTGACCTCGCACTATACCATCTATGGGTTCAATGGTACGACTACGAAGCCTCTCTGGGATATTGTTTTGCGGGTGGACGCAGTCCCATGAAAGTTGACACTCGCCAAAGTGTGGTGGACGCGCCTTCACCCTACAATGCCATTATTGGACGAAGATGGGTCCACAAGCTTAAGGGAGTCGCAGCCACCTACCATCAATACCTTAGGTTTCCTACTCCCCTATGAGTAATGGAGATCAAGGGTGATCAAGCTTCCGCAAAGGAATGCTGCAATGCAAATACAACTCAACAATGAAGAAGATGAGAAAAGAAGAACCCGTAGGGCTCGGAACAAGGCAACATCCAAAGACAAAGCCATCGATGAATACTTGGAAGGAATCTCGTGGAAAAGCTTGTCCAAGGGGAACTCCATAGGGAACATGGAAGCATCAACATCAATCGCAACCAGGATGCTCTCGCAAAACAAAGAATCCGAGCCTACCAAATAGCAATTAAAGAAAGTTCCTCACCTTGGGGAACCAAAACCCACATTCACATCCTTAAAGGCGGTGAAGGAAGTTAACATAGGGACGGAGGAGAATCCAAAAAGATCAAGATAGGAACTCTAATGGACGAAGAACGAAGCCTCGCCGGTGAAACTACTAAAGGAATACGCGGACATCTTCGCGTGGAAACTATCTCGACATGCCCGGAATAGACCGAAGACAAGACAACATGAGTGCGCATTAAACCCGACACACCCCGTAAGACAAAAGATACGAAAGGTGGCTACGAGTATCACAAAGCAAAGAGAAACAGAGTCGCGAAAGCCGTTGGAGGTTGGTTTCATAAAAGAAGTCAAATATCCTACTTGGATCTCTAACATGGTAATAGTACCAAAGAAGAGTGGTGGGGTCGAATCTGCATCGACTTCACCAACTTGAACAAAGCGTGCCCCAAGGAGAGTTACCCACTACCCAAAGATTGATCAACTAGTCGACGCAGCAGAAGGATACGAAAAGCTATCATTCATGGACGGATACTCCGGTACAATCAACTATTTTTAAGAAGAAGATCAAAGAACATACGGCATTTTACACACCCCACGGCCTCTATTGCTACGTGAGGATGCCTTTCGGACTCCGGAACACGGGAGCAACATACCAAAGGATGGTCGATGCTATTTTCAAGCCATAGATTGGTAGGACCTTGGAGGTATACGTTGATGATATGCTCGTAAAAAGCAGATTGAGGAAGAACCATCACCAAGACCTGAGGGACATCTTCGAAGCTATGAGAGAACACAATATGAAGGTAAACCCGGAGAAGTGCACCTTTGGAGTAACATCCGGAAAATTCCTTGGGTACCTGGTGACAAAAAGGGGCATTGAAGTAGATCCCGCAAAAATCCGAGCCATAGTAGACATGCCATCTCCAAAGAACCTAAAAGAAGTACAAAAGCTCAATGGATCCCTAGCAGCCTGGGAAGGTTCATCTCGAGATCCCTGATAAATGCAAACTCTTTTTCAACATACTAAAGAAGGGGACGAAATTTGAGTGGACTGCAGAATGGGAAGAAGCCTTCCTAGGCATCAAACAATACCTAGCGGAGATCCCTATCCTTTAGAAACCAGACCCTGACGAAGTCTTGGCATTGTACATTGCAGAAACAGATGATGCGGTAAGCGCAGTACTGGTCAGGACCCACACAAAGGAGGAGGAGCCAATCTACTATGTCAGCAAGACCCTGAATTCCGCGGAAAGAAACTACACAAGAATCGAACAACTGATTTTAGCCATCGTATGGTCTACCTTAAAGCCGAGGACGTACTTCTTAACGCATGACATACGTATCCCATGTCGAGCACCCTTAGAAGCCATCCTCAAAGGGGCAGGAAAGGTAGGACGATAGCAAAATGGAGCACGTACTCGACCAATTCAACATCCACTATGAGCTTCAACACTCTCGTAAATCGCAAGTGTTAGCAGACTTCCCAGCAGACCTACCTTTGGAAAACGAAGAAGAGGTGCGCATACAAGGATGGAGGCCGCATGGGCGCCTGCAAATAGAAAAGCAAAAGGAGCCAAATAATATTCTTGAACGAAGAAACCCACGACAATGGGAGGTCTTTGTTGACGGCTCCAAAAATAGAGAGGGCGCGGGGATAGGCATCGTCATCACCACACCCGCGGGGGATAGGATCGTGCATGCATTCGCATTGGAATTTGAAGGCCATACAAATAACATCGTAGAGTACGAAGGAGTGGTCCATGCTCTCCGCTTAATAATTGAAATGGGGATACAAGAAGTGCGGTTGACAAGTGACTCACAACTAATCATACGGCAGATAGGCTACGAATACAATGTGTACGACGAGACACTAATGGCATACATGGCTCTGTGGTGCAAACGTTGATTTCCCAAATACCAAAATCAAGTTCCGACATTCGCGTAGGAAGGAGCTCGAGTGCACGCGGATGCCTTGGCATATATATCAGCCATGCTCAAGAACGAGGATGTCAAAGCAATCAAGATAACAAGAGTGTACGAACCATCCATCAAGCCCCAAGAGATGTGCGCGGCTAACCAACGCAAATCTAGGGAGGAAGATATCTCGACGATGATATCGGAGAGCACATATTCGACGACTTTAACGATGACATCATGCGACAAGCGGATGAGGACGACGATTACAATCAGGAAGAAGATTGGAGAATCGAAATCCATTCTTTCCTTGAGGAAGGGAAACTCCCCCAGGACACCAAACAAGCTAGGAAAGTACAATCCAGAGCAGGATGTACGAGCTAAGAGAGGAACCTTATACAAAAATCATTCCTCGGGCCACTTCGCCGCCGTCGTCCCGATCCGAGGGACATGGCATCTTGAAAGACATCCATAGAGGAGACGCGGGAATCACATCGGAATGAGGTCCCTTGCAGATAAGGCAAAGACGCAGGCTACTACTTGGCCAACCATGATCCGAGACGCGAGAATGGCGCAAAGGTGCGAGGAATGTCAAAGATTTGGTGATTTAATCCACGCCCCAGCCATAAAGTTGAACTCTGTGGGCAGTCCGTGGCCCTTTGTAAAATGGGGTATCGACATAGTGGGCCCGCTTGTATCATGGACCGGGAAAAGAAGATTCCTAATTGTGGCAACGAATTACTTCAGCAAGTGGGTAGAAGCCAAGGCACTGGCAAGAATTCGGGATTCAGACGTTTTTACTTTTATTTTTCAAAATATCATTTGCAGGTTTGGCATCCCCGCAGAGATAGTTTCCGACAATGGTAAACAGCTGCAAGGAAAGAATATCGACTTGCTGTTCGACACCCTCAAAATTCGAAAAAACAAATCCACCCCCATATACCCATAGAGAAATGGACAAGCATAAGCCACAAACAAAACTTTGGCACTTATCCTTAAAAAACAACTAGACGAGTACAAGGCGGTGGTGTGAGCAAAGTTACATAACGTTGTGTGGGCATACAGACAACTCAAGATCGCCTACAGGAGAGTCTCCGTTTTTACTCACGTATGGAGCAGTGAGCAAGTAATCCCTACGGAAATTCTACTACCAACAACAAAGAAGCATGGGAGAAGAACCTCACCACGGACATGATGTTGGAAAAGCTTGACGATCTCGAAGAAAGGAGAGAAGCCGCACCGCAAAGAATGGAAAACTACCAGCGCATGCTAGCCAGAGAATATAACAAAAAAGTGAAACTTAGGAATTTTGTAGAAGGGCAAGATGTGTTAAGGACCATTCCCCAATACCAAATGAGAAAAGAAGTGGGGAAAATTAGCACCAACGTGGGGAGGACCCTACGTAATACACGACATCGCAGAAATGGCTCTTACTATCTCGCGTAATTTGAAAGGGGAAATCCTCATGCATCCGTGGAATGCCAAATATCTAAAGCCATACTACCCGTAATCTATCACTCGCGTATGCATTTCGTAAGAAGAAAATTGACTTACAAGTCCACATGTTTCTATCTCTCGATGAAGGAGTAACGCGCCTTAACTTTTCAATCAATCCAAGCTTTCATCTTCAAGTGTCATATTCTACTCATTACCCACACGCATTTCAATTTATTCAATACCCACAAACAATACCATATGAGACACACGTATATACCACTCACATACCCATATGTACATAGGGAGATCAACAAAAGAACGAAATATGAATGTACATTGAAAACCATGCCACATCTTAATAAAATATCGACACTATCGTTACCCCGTGGACATAGGCCTTAGGGCTGAACCACGTAAATCATTGTGCGATTACTATTATTAAGAACTTGCATTATACTTTAATAAGAGGAATGTCCCGCACAAAGCGTGGATCATACCCATCGCAATATACCGGGGAATGTCCCGCACAAAGCGTGGATCATACCCACGCAATATACCTGGGAATATCCCGCACAAAGCATACACATGTAATCTCTCTAACTCCCCATAAGTGTCTATAAGTGTATGACCAGGGGGTGACTTCCCACAGAACGAGATATCCGAGCAATATTATAAGCCGTGAACTCAATGGAATATATCCTTGAACGTCGGCCAGACCCCCACCGTTCAGAAATCCTCTGGCCAAGGAATTGGCTGGACGGGGTGATAGGTCACAAGACAATTCCGAGGATATCAACCTACGGAATTGCACGAACAATACACTTTCTCAAATTCCAAAGATCAACATCCTTGGATTACACACACTACAGAATTACTCATTATATTAACTTGATTTATAAAGCCAATAGATGCGAATTCAACAAATTCAGATTTAAACGCTAAAGTTTGATCTAGTACACAAGAGCTTGATTACAAGCCTAGCAAGAAAAGTAAAGAAAAACGCCAAGAAGGATAAGCAATCGAGATCAATCCCTAGCATACTAGCTATGATCTACCGAGAAGGAGCATTATCCGCAGGTTTATCCTTCAACAACGAAGGAACACTACCACCAGAGGAAGGGCCAGAGGAACCTCGAAGGGAGGAGCGGCACGGACGACGAGTATAATTATTGGTTAGTCCATGGTTCTTCTTGAGATCCAACTCAATCTCACCAAGAGTCATGTTAATCTCTTCTGCCAATTTCTTACGAGCCACGAAGCCTATAGCTACACTCTTCATCTCAGCCTGATTTAGGGAAGTGGAAAGATGGCCCACCTTTGATCGGCTTGCTTCAGCGCTTCCTCCCGAGACAAGGCCAGACCACGATGGTAATTGACTTGGCCCTCCAATTGAACTACCTTAGCCTGAGCTTCGGCAAACTTGCCATCCGCAGCTTGAAGTTGTCCTTGGAGCTCTGCGGATATTAGAAAAGGAAAGAGTTATAACAAATACAACACAAAGCACACTCGATGACAAAGACGTATACCTTCACAATGGTTAACCGCGGAGTCCCGTGCTTTCGCGCAGATAATCATATTCATTTGATAACCTATCATAATCTACTTGCAGAAGATTACGAGCATACTGACTCGCGCTTAGGTCATCTCGAAGCATTGAGTTCGAATGATGATATCGGTTAACCTCATCATTCTTCGATTCCAACCCCTTGTTAAGACGTTACATAGTCACTTCTAAGTTTTTCTCATACCAACCTGACGGGCCACATCAGCTCGAGACGCGGATAAGGCACTACTAAGAGCGCGATTCGCCCTAGCGTCATCTCTTTCCTTAGCAAGACGTTGCATATAAGCCCGCACATCCGAGGGATGAGAAGAACGCGCTTGCCGCAGCTTCTTCTTCCATGACATTAAGCTTAACTTGTAGAGTGGAAATCTGGCCGCGGGCTTTCTCAAGATTATCCCGCATCCATAAAAGAGCTCCGTTGAATAAATAACGGTCATGGTTGTTTTGATTTTGCAGATCTACCAAGTAAAACTTTTTCTTACGCCATTCTTCGGCCATAACATTATGGACATCCGCGCGAGCATTCCATTTCGCTGATTCACTCTTGAGTTTTTCAACTAACTCAAAGAATACGACCTTTTGACGAATTCTCTCACCCCAAGCCACGTCAACTCGGGGGATTCCACCCACCGAAGATAATACGGCGGGAGGAGGGAAGAAGAAGATAACTCGTAACATATAAGGAACATCTAATAATCAAAGAAGAGGAGACGCAGACTTAAATAGACGAAGAATTCTTCTCACCACCTCTAACTCCGCCCTTGACCGAAGCCGCCGTAACGCAACTTTGCCTCTTCCACGTCCTGCTGTTCCTTGCGCTTAAGCATACCCTTCAGCTCTGCTATTTCCTCATCTTTAGCAGAGGCCGCAGCCTTCAACACTCGAAAGCACCTCTTCACGATGGCGGAGTTTTCTTCTAGCTTGAGAGACTTAGCCTTGAAGAGCCAGAAAGATTATGGTTACAATACTCACTCCTCATCATCTATCGATCAAAAAGGGAAATTAGTTCACATAACACACCTATGTAAAATCGCCGGGGATAACTGCAGATCGGTACCCAGAAAGAGCAGACAAATTCACCAAGATCAATCCCGCTGGCCACAATATTCTTGTCCCACCCTTCATCTACCACCTCCTAAGAGGTGAGCTCCATATGCCCGCGAGTAAAAGAGTCCGAACTCTTTTCCCCTTCAATCACAGGGGAAGGATGCGACACGACAAGCAAGTCCTTCTTTTTAAGCCAAGCCAAAATAGCATCATCGCCATCCGCGATCAAGGACCGCGAGAAATCATCTGAGGAAGAATCTGAGGGCTTCCCACCAAGTGAAGCACCAAGATACCTTGTACCAAAGCCCCGCTAGCAGCGGAGGAAGTGCCAACAAAACCCTCTCGGATGAACCGCCAAAACCTCAAGATCGATCCGCGTGCCGACCCACCTCCCGCAGCCTACCTTTAAGAACATCCCGTCATCACCACCGGAAGCAGATTGAAATCCGAGACAAGCCCCATAGCTGCGGCCATGTCAAAAGATTGTTCCGCGGATAAAACCTTACCAAAGGAGAACTCACAAGAAGCATCCCCATCCTTATCACTACTACCAAGAACAACTCCCTTGCCCTTGTCTACAACGGCCCGCTGCAGGCCAATGCCACTGTCCTTTGCGACCGAGATCTTCACCAACCTCAATACCCGTGGCCCCACTTGACTTAGCAGCCCCCCCAGACACGACATCACCACCACCACCAGGGGCCTGATCACCACTACCACCACCAGTGGCCCGATCACCAACACCAACACCAGGTGTCCCGATCACCACTACCACCACCAGTGGCCCGACCACCAACACCAGTGGCCTGATCACCATCACCTCCACCGACGCCCCCACCAGCAACACTATTTCCTTCTTGAAATGGCGGAGAAGTCTCAATCCGCTCTTCCTTATCGGAAACATCCTCGTCACCATTCACCGGACCTGTTCACATCCTCAAGTGCGAGAATCTTCGGTGGGAGAATTTGACGATTGCTTGGGATTGATCTTTTTCTTTCTAAGCACCTGCGAGACATAATGATAAAGAGACATAATGATAAAAGAGCCATTTGTATCTCCTTTCTTTGGCATAATCAACATTACTTAAGAAAACGAAGGGGCATATATACGTAGAAAACAAACAACACACCTTAGCAATATTAGTACTCATGGAGGAAGGTTAGCATCGGAGATATCTTCGCCTTCCGCGTCATCAACATCACGATTGTAAGCAAAATCCATACCTTCAAAACTCATTCGCCAAGGGCAAGAATGGGCATAACGAGAAGGAGAGGCTTCGCGATAAGAACCGTCAATAGTGGGCTGCCAACCATGGGGTCCGGGGGACCCAACCATAGACCCACGGACCAACAACTTCAAGAACAAAGTGGAAGACCACTCATAGTCATGATCACGCTTAATTCTCTCATCGCCAGGAATAGGAAGACCTTCAAACACTGTGAATCCTCGCCATCTTGGAATCGCTTACCTCGCTCAAAAGGCGAATTTTCCCCTTAACAGGAGCAATATTCCGTAGACTCACATACCACGGCTTACGTGTCTTCCTGTTAACATAATCTCCAAAGGACTTGTTGAAATTTTCAGGAGTATACCACCCTTTCTCCTATTCTAATTTGGGGTATAGCAGGTCATCATCGTTTGCCCTTTGCTACGAAGATAGCATTTCTGAGATGGCGAAGATAATTTCCCTGTCAACCGCCGCACCCCACGATTATGACTCTTCTTAGCAAGATCGCGGCTAGACAAGACCCTAGTAGTAGAAATCATCACCACTTTATACAAAGGCAACATCAAACCAGCCTCGAAAGCACCCACGATCTCCAATAAATGAAAGGCATCATACCGATAATTGGTAACCATCTCATAGGTTATATCTTTACCGTGGGCATAAAAGCGAACTTGGAAGTGTCAAGACCGTGCTTCAATTTGAAGGCTTCAAGATCGATGTGTCCGAAAGTGAACTTGTTACCCAAAGGTAAAGGACGAAAAGTAAAAGCAGAGTCATCCTCGTAAGCGCCTCCCCGTAGCATCTTCCGCAGTAACCCGCTACCTTCTTCTTAGAGGAACTACATCTCCCGAAGATTCTATCTCCGTAGCCTTCCTCTTCTGAGGCCGATTCTTAGTTGACTTGCCCGAACTAGGCACATGTGGAGGCGAAGGAAGATTAGTCCGCTGTGGAGGCATGGTGCGAGAGGTCGCACATCTAGAAGTTCAGTGCGCGGATTCTCGCTGTTTCTTAGAAGACCCATCTCTAGAACGAGTCACGGCGATCTAGACCCCTCGCGGATCACCTCTTTTGAGCGAAGGCCTCTCGACCAGCAGGACGAGGACGTTCTTCTATCCCGAGGATCACCCCGAGTAAGAGAAGGCGAAGTTCCGCCCTAATATTGGAATCTCTCCGAGGAGATCTATGAGGACTTGACGGAGGAGTTTGATAAGGGACCCGCGGACGATCGGACATATTCATGACACAAACACAAATAGATGTGCAAATCAGAGTCAAGGAAGATCGAAAAACAAGAAAATCTCAAGAACAGCAGCAAATGTGAAGAAAACCCTAGATTTCATCTACAACCATTTAAGCTCTCAAGCTATTACTCAAACTCAAAAGAAGAAAAAGAAAATCAAAACGTGGCCGGCAAAACACATGGCTCGGCGGCATCAACTTTCAAATTCCTTGATATACATAAGATTGAAACCCATCATGATTCATCACCAGAAAATCAAGAACTCAACAGGGGTAGAAATGGCGAGTAAACAAAGTAAAAAATCCTACCAACTTCAATAAATAAAGCAACCAAGCAACAAAGTGAATGACTGACAAGAAGTTGTTAAACAGCAAGAATGGCAGCGCAGTAATGGTGGCGTAAGAAGTTAAGAAGACGAAGGAGAGATTGGGGCGAGAGAATAAATGAGAATGTGAATTTAATTCACATTCCTTCATTCTCTTCTTTTTATAGGACCAAAAGAAACCGTTCGTTACCCAAGGGGCATTTATGGCCTCGGGACATGGGAAACGTGCACAATAAATGCGAGATAACTCCCTTTTTAGGAGAAGTTATGAAGAGAGAGATAAAAACGTACCACACGATTCTTCTTCCAACTAAAGTCGGCGCCTGATCACAAGAAGAGGGGCAAATTGTAAGTACACTTATTTATCTCCTCACCATGTGTACTAGCAAAGCCCACGTGGAGGCCACGTCATAAAAGTGGATGACACGCAGGGGCATCCATAGGATCTAGACGGCGTGCCATCCGTTAAGTTCAACGATCGAAGATGAAGGAGCATCAAAGGAAGGTATCCCCACGTAACACCAAAGAGCTACTCGCTACACTTTACCTAATCACGAGGTGAGGTATAATCAACTACCGGGAAAGTCCAACCGACACGTACGTGACAAGGGAGGACCGACACCGCCCGGCGCAGATCGGGACCGCCCCAACCACTCGCATTTAGTGCCGCCGAGGGCACGTGTCGATGACCAACGAAGAGAGCGGGGGTTGGTCGGCGTAATGAACATAGGAATTATAGAAGGCGGAATGATAAGGAAGTCCGCGGACTATGCACAGAGCACAAGAAGATAAGACTTCAATGCCTCTTTTCCCGTGGACCCACTTAAATTAGCTATATATATGTCCCTTCCAAACAAGGGGGAGGACATTGGGAGAGAACTAGAGAATAGGAGAGAAATCAGTGAGAAGTAAGTATGAGCATCAACCTGCGGGTTTGGTGAACACCAAAAGTCTTGCGACTTTTCTTGTAACCATTTACCTCATAATGAATATCCCTGCACTCCGTGGATGTAGGCCTTAGTGCTGAACCACGTAAATCATTGTCTCCTTTACGTTTAGCATTCATATATCTTTATTTATGTGTTTACTTTTAGATCTACCATTTTGGATGTTGACGAGATCATGACAAACCCGCGGGTTTGGAATCAATGAATCAACATCTACCTATGTATTTTATGCTATACTCACGCTTTAATGCGTATATTTAATTCACGCTGAGATTGTTTGTGAACACGTGGACGCTTACGTGATTTCCGTGTTCACAAGTATTTAAAATCAGCAACATAATTTCTCCATAAACTTCTCAAAATAGTGATGACTCTAGGCATTGCCATTATCAGCTAGATTAAGTGACGGAGGCACAGCAGTTACGCTATGGGGTCAAATATTTTTTTCCTCAGAGATTCAATTTTTTTTAGTCGATATAAGTTTCAAGCACTATTTGCAATCTGAGGCTCTAAATCCTAAGTCTATTATAAATTCCATGCAAATCTATGCATCTCAGTATAATTTGTTTCGACACAGAACCCCTGTTAGCACCACTTTGCACTAGGATCCTTTGGATACCTTGAAAGTTGAAACTAATCTTGATACTCCCTCCGTCCCACTAATAAGTGACCTAATTATTTTTAGATTTTGTCCCACCATTAAGTGACCTATATCACTAAACAAGGAGATATTCCTAAAATTATCCTTTTAATGATTATAAGAAATATGCATAATTTGATATTCATGTTTATATTCGTTACGTAAGTTTTTAAAATGCTTTCCAATGATATGAATTTTGCGAACATCCGTGGTGTAGTTTGAGAGATAAATCATTTCAAAATTTCACTATTTATTATCCATAAGGGTATAATTGTAAAAAGTGTTTAAAAATACTTTCCCTCGTCTTTGCCATTTTAAAAATTGTCTGCAAATCAACCAGGTCACTTAATAGTAGGACGGAGGGAGTACTTTTTTTTTTATGTTCTTTTCTCTTGCGGCCGGAATCACAATGGTGATAAGAAATGTCGACGAGAAGTTTCGGGTGGCTAAAGCATCACTCACTTGCGTAGCTAATACACATCAAGCAGAGTCCTACATGCATTAATGTTCGCTACTCAATGGATCCATCAGATGGACTATGGAACAAGGAAATGTCTGTTGCTATCAAATTAATAGTCCAGCTTACCTTCAACCTTGGCAGAGTAATCCCCAGCTTCATCAATGGATAAGGCTTTTCTCTGCTCGTCTCTTTTGGCGTTGTGTTTTTGTTAATAGAATATATACCAAGCCTGCTTATGTGCTTGCGAAACATGATCAAATAAATTGTATTACAGATGAATGGTGGACTGGTGTCCCGCATTAATTCTTGTCTGGTAACTCTGAGTCTCCAATGAAAGTTGATGCACAACAAATTAATAGTTCGCTTGTTTTGAAAATAAAAAAATTACCTATAAAATTCAATTTCGAATGATTCACCTTAATATGCCAAGTTTAAGTGATAATCAACATAACGCTGATATAGTTTTGTTTTCTTTAGAGAGAAGAACAACCACAAATAATTGCCCCCACGAGACGTCACATTTACAGAAATGCCAAGCCTCTTTTTCCTAAATCAAGTGGGGTCTGACGGTCTGTCCCTTACTGCAGTGATGATACGTTGACAGCAAAAAAAAAAAAAAACGGTCCATGAAGCTTATAACCCCAGCGTGTCACTATCCATCCACAAAAACCCATCAAAACAAAGAACACAAAACCCCAACAAAACAAAAGTAACTCATGGCCGATGAAACCAAAATTTGTTTCATCATAAAATTTGATGAAACCCCAAAGAATTTGATGAAACCAAATTTTGGTTTCATCAGTAAAATTTGATGAAACCAATTTTTGAAATTTGGGGTTTTTGTATCAATTTTTAAAACTTTGGGGTTTTTGTATCAATTTTGTTTAAGATGGAGTTTTAATGGATCCCAACATTTGAGTGGGGTTTTTGTACCACAAGTTTGGTCACCTTGGGTTTTTATGACTAGTTTTGAAAAAAAAAACCGTGAAATATCCTGCGAGGGGATCGGATGCATGAGAGTAATGCTCTCTAGCATTGGGATTATAAGCGGTCAAAAGTGGGTCCCACCTTATGTGAGTCACGGTATGGATCCCGAGATTTTCTCCCGGGATATAAAGAATTGTTGCCCTTACTGCCTCTGTCGTTGGCGAGATATATAACGGGTCCCTCGAAATAGAAAAGTGAAGCTCACGCTGGCGCTTTTAATGAAACGGAGATTTATATAGGGGAAATCCCCGAAAAAAACAGCACGGGGAGCCATTTGGACTCTGGCGAAAATAGGGGTCCCATTAAGGATCAAGGGTTGTGTCTTCGGGGATCTTCTCATGAAGATCACAATGGGAAGCAAAGATTTATTGTTAATGAAGTTACTGCTAATGGTCTTATGGAGTTAAATGACCAGAGATATGGATGGTCATTCTATTCGAGTTGTGTGTGGTATCCTAAAAAGCCTTTATCGTGTATATGAAAAATCTATATGCATTTAGCAGCTTCTGATAATATTACACACAGTGAAGGCTAACCGCAAATACTTCTTCAGAAAAAAAATTTTCATCTCTTAGACAATTTGAGTTGTAGCAAAAGTATATATGGCTCAGAGTGCGCTTGTTTCATATTGTTGAACCTTTAAAGAAAAATGCACGTGACATTCTGGGTTTTAATATTTACCAGGTCAAGACTTCTTTTATTTTGGAACCTCCATATGGGTAGATTAAGGTGTGGCAATGGGAGATTGCATCGAAAACCCGAGCTAGTCGATGATATTTGGGATGAAATTCTTCCTTACAAAACAAATTAGCATATTTTCTCGGCCCAAGCATTGGATAAAATCAAACATTTTTGCAAAACTCTAATACTGAAAGATGGGTAACATCAAGGTTGCAAAATTGTAAATCGCGGAGCGAATCTTTTTCAATTTTGAGAATCGAATCGTATGTTAAGTCATGAATTAAAGATGCATCGCCGATCATCAAATTGTTAAATGTCACTAATATATAAAGCATTTCAAAAGTTTGATCTTTGATGTATAAGTAGTATAGGTTCAAAGAATATTGAGTATTATCACCAACAATTGGGATGGTACAACTGTAGAGGGAGGACTGTTCTAGGCAGGATGTCTTAGGTTCAATCTCTTCACTCTCAAAAAAAAATTCATAACACTAAGTTGGTCTAACTTGGTCAAGAAAGTCAAGAATCATAAATCAATACAAGAGAAAATATGATTTAAGGATACGATTCAAATCGACTTGACAGAATTTGAATCGAAATGTACGATTCAAAACCATGGGAAACATCAACTTAATTCGTAGGGAGAAAATTGTTCTGAAATCAAGATAAGGCTTTTCTACTGAATCTTGTGTGTTTGCAGCTGAGCTCGGCCAACTTTTTCCTTTGATTTATCTTAGAGAGAAAATTGTTCTGGAATCAAGATAAGGCTTTTCTACTGAATCTTGTATTTACAGCTAAGCTCTGCCAACTTTTTCCTTTGATTTGTTTATACTGATCCTTTAGACCACGTCCACTGCATATTAGTTTCCTGTCAAATCTTAAACAAACACCGATTTATTAGTAGATGTAAAACATGTTTATCATATCACAAGATATATCATAATAGATGCAATCAATAATATTATTATCTAAGATTATACAAATATATATTTGTGGATAGAACTGAAGTCGAGATTAGTTTGATAGTGATGATATATTTGTTGTTAGTGTTGATGAAAAGCTTGAACCGCAATTGCGAAAGGTGAGTTAATTATTGTGAATGAACTATGAAGTTTCTGTATTCAATGTTCGTATTGGGTTGATGTTTGGAATAGAAATTTAGCTTAGGCTTTTGGCCTATTAGTAATCCCAAATGATGTGTGCCCGATCTCGTACTTCGACTTAGTTAATCTGACTGAGTCACATAGTAATATGACTTATCTGAATCAGTCTTGTGGACTGATTTGACTCACCGATTTTCCCTGAGTTGGACCCTTGACCCGATTTGACTCAGTTGACCTTTTGACCATGACCTTGACCTTGACCATTGGATTTGACTTGGAATAGATGTTGACCGTCAGTTGACTCTTTTGACTCATTAGGACCGTTAGTTGACCTGGGTGGTCAGGCCTTGTGTTAATGGGCATGTTTGATGGACTAGGGCTTAGAACAATTAGTTAAACTTGTATGGTTCTTGTGTGAGCCTTTTGGCTAGAATCTTAGACTTCTTGTGTGATTAACAGTTAGTTTTATTAACAACGATCGACTCAAAGGATGAACCAGTGGATCGTGGATCTCGAGGTAAGTGTGGCCTCTCATCAAAAGAGGTGGGAATTTATATTTAACTCTTCTGTGATTATTGTTGTTTTTTTTTACCAAAGTTTATGTTTATAAACTCATGCATTCTGTGGTTGTGCATTCCATGCATTTTTTAACTTTGAGTTACGAAAGTTCTGTTATTTCTTTTATCTTTCCATGGTTATGAAAGGAATCGTAATGCTTTGTTCGTCTTTATGAATTGTTTGGGAAATAAGAATTTCCATTGATTGTTTGGAAATAAGATTTTCCATCTGTGGTATATAGGATCCCGCTCCTTCATTTATACCTACTTGCTTTTATACACTAACTAGGTGGAGGCTGAATCACCATATTAGCTATCTAGGTGGAGGCTGAATCACCATATTAGTACATTGTTTGGAAGGAGTTAGTTCCATATACATGATTGTTTACTTCTGTGAGTTGGTTGTGTTTTAGTGTTGGGGAAAACATGAATTGTTTTCAAATCATTTTCAATGATTACTTGAAAGTTAAATGTTATTCCTACTGGGCACCCCTTTTAGGGATGATGTGCTCACCCATTCCCACTTTTAGTTTCAGAGACAGATCAGAGTTTCGCAGCGAAAGCATCTAGGGGTCGACTCCGTTAATTAGTTATCTTCTGTTATGTTTATTATGTTGTTTATATTTGAAAAACAAATGACTATTGTATATGTATCATCTGGGAGGAATTCTTGTATATATATATTATAGAGCGGGGCTAGTTTTTGGGTTAAATTTTATAGCAGATTTCTTAATTGAATGCTTAAGTAAATGTTTTAGATTCTTAGTGCCTCTTTATTTAGCTAATTTCTTGGATTAGTCAGCTGCTAGCTTTGGGGGCGCTACATAGTTCCGGCATGCATGGCCTCGTTTTTGCACAAAAATTGTTTACCTGATTAACTTACACTCATAACCAAGGTTAGTGATAAAAATTAGGTAATCAAGAATATGGTACAATTTCGCAGAACCTCACACTTTAAGGTAGATCTTGAAAAATAATAGTTCAACCGTCCTCTACGTGTAAGCTACAGGTATTGGATATGGAAGTTAACAATATGCAAGCTGCACCAACCATTAACGTGATTAGTGGGCATATTTCAAACTGAGCAATATGATCCACATCACATTATATTCTTTAGTAGATGCTCCCAAATTCCCAGTAATACACAAGGAGTTCATAATCACGTATCTTAGTCTTAGAAACGGACTCTAAGAATCTCATGCGCTTTATCAAAACATCGACGGAGGCTCCTTGGTATATATCTCAAATGATTGCATAAATCAAACAAAGAATGCGCCAAATACCTTCCTGCTACATTCAACACAATTATAGAGAAGGCAACCAAGCAGCTGATGGTATAGAAAACTTCGCGGCAGATAAGAGCGAAGAAGGAAACTACTCGACAACGATATGGGATCAATCAAACCCACGTTTTCTTTCTCAGATTCTCTTAAGTGACTCTATGGGAATTAAATTCCCCCGTGTAATCTCTATTTAGTTCCTTTTTTATATTTACATGCTTCAAAAAAAAAAATCATATATCTTTTATTGGTAAATGTTCAGAAAAGTAAAAAAAAAATGTTTGCCTTCCAATGATGATGTCCAGGTTAATATGCTTACATAGGGAGTTATTTAGGATTTGATAACCAGCCTCTCTGATAGGGTATATATGCACTTTTCAATGAACTCTCTCAAGGTTTATAAAATAAGAGCGATGTAGGATCGAACTTTCTGAGATTTTCTATTACAATATTCTTAATAAGTGATGATATCACATGTATAAATATTGTAACATCAATTTGTAATATTTTTATATTTCATTTCTAGTTGTACGAGTACCTATGCATATATCACATTTTGTAGGTTGAATATTCCTGATGGCATCATCAAAACTTAAATATGACAGTGATAGTTTGTCTTCTGACAATGAATCATATGGGGATGATTCATTGTCTGTCATGCAGAGCTTTAAAAAGAAAACACGGTTTAACGACAACTTAGATAGTACTAATATAACGAAAAAATCAGCTGAAATTATCACCTCTTTTGTTCCACCCATGGTTGCAACTACTATGTTAGACAATAAGGGGCCTCATGGTGGATGAATTTTGGGTAGAAGATACATCGAGCATGATAGGAAGATTCGTCATAATTAAATTATCAAAGATATTACAATTGTCAGCAGTCGAAATATCCACTAAGTTGTTTTCGTCGTCCCTATCATATGGATATTGATCTATTCAAGCACATTTTATTTGGAATTCGAAATCATGATGATTATTTTATTAAAAAATATTAAACAATCAAAGAAAAAATAATCTAACTAAAACCAGATTTAAGTTTATTGATAAGTTCCTAAATTAGCACCTGCAGACTAATTTTTTTAAAGCATCATCCTCAAGAACTCCCATATGGAATTCTTCTTCCTATTCCTTGATAATTTTAGCCTGCATTTGTTCATAAACTTTTCGTACTGCTGGTCGCAGAGCAGTAAGGTCAGTTTTCATAATGCACTCGCATTCCTTCCGCTTGCCTAATTTATTTTTATGCCTTTGAGCTTCTTTCTATTGAAGGGTAATCATAAAGAATGGATTTTATGGTTTCAGTTCTTATATATATATATATATATATATACCTTTGCGTTTTGGGATACAGATACCTCTGAATTTATTGAAAGACTGTGAAAATATGAGGGTACCCAAATACACCACAATCTTTTATTTATCCACCTATAAGTCCTCTTACCGAAAGTGATCATCTATGGACAAAGTCGATACAATGCAACAAATCGGTATTCACACTTTGTGTGATTGTATATGGATACGAGATCAAGACAATACGACAACCAAAGTGTGATACTTGATAATAGGTTCAGACTTAACCAAACTCTATAGGATCACTATCAAGTATGTACAAAGTTAAAGTTTATGTATTTTACTTTTAATTATAATAAAACAATTATAATTGCGGAAATAGAAAAGTAAAAGACACAACAAGATTTTTTTAATGAGGAAACTTCAAATGCAGAAAAACCCCGGGACATAGTCCAGAATTGAATACTCTCATAATTAATCCGCTATACAAAATCTAAACCAACTTCGTATAGTTGAGACCAAGCAACTACCCCCAGTTCACTTAGTTTCCTTGGTATCCCTACGCTTCCGACTTCAATGAGTGCACGCATTAGAACAATTCCTTAGGATCGTATTCCAAACAGTAAAGGAACAACAATTTTTTTTGGTAACAACTCTTTCGAAACTATGAAGTAGTCAAGTTTAGATTCATAATCAATCGATATAGATTCCAACAAGAAACTATGAAGTGATGCCGATCTCACGCAAATAATCAATCGAATAAATCCGATATCTAGTTGGATCCAAGCCGATCAAGGTTTGTGCACACCCAAAGATAAGAGAACCAAATAAGAAATCTTCTTTGTATTCAAATCTTCTTTAATCTTCAATAAACACTTGCACAACACCACTTGAATCTCTTGTGATCAATCACACATAGAACGAAGTCTGTTAACAATGGATTATCACAAGATGTATTTAGATCTACAAATAGTTCTAAAGATCCTGTCGATACTTCGATCTAGTTTGAGTAAATCTTATATCAGAAGAGAAGTTTCTCAAGAATAAACAAACTAGGTGCAATCAAAGTTTCAACAAACGTTAGTCAATCAAATCAATCGAAAACTAATAACACTGCAATTATCTAGTTTCCAACCAACGGTACTCGTAGAGCTTCTTGATCCCACAAAAGTCTTTAAACGAGCGGTCGTAAGAAATTTCACCTAATTAGGATACTTTCCTCTCCGATTAGACGGCTCCACCAGAAACAACAAAAAGATGAAGTTTGCCTGGATCTTAGGATAGTTTGCTAGAAATGCAAACTTACGTATTTATAGACAATATTATCAAGATATGAAATGAATAGCAAAATTCGGTTTTCCTAATTCCAATAAATGCTTGTCCAAAATTTCCGAAATATCTCAATAGAAAATCTCCAATTAGTAAATGCACATTACTAATTTTTATTCTCTAGATATATGCATTTAATTGATGGTAATTAAAGCATATAAAACCAAAAATCTTAATTAAAATATTCTCAATTTATTTCGGCACAGGATCTCCTTAAGTACTAAGGAATATATTTGAACAATGAATGATAAGAGTTATTGTATGTGTTTAAAGTATGTTGACATATTTTCGCTGTAAATCCTTATTCATATTTACATGTATTTACATTCTTGGAATCACTTATACCACACTTCCAAACAAGTTTAGAATTGGTTCACCTGTATTCCAAGATTATTATGTGATTGATCAAATATCAAGTCACATATATGGGTTCAATCGGTTCTACCAATCACTAAGATCGTTTATACCTCAATATGTAAATACTTGTGATCGGTCACACAAGTTACCAGGACCGATTACATCAGTTACCAGGATCGGTTACATCAATTACCAGGACCGGTTACCATATACTCATGGTATTGCTTGTGATCGGTCACACCAGTTACCAGGATCGATTACACCAATTACCAGGATCGGTTATACTAATTACCAGAACCGGTTACACCAGTTACAAGGATCGATTACACAACACTTTGTGATCGGTCACACCAATTACTAGGGTCGGTCACACCAATTACAAATATCGATCATACCATCTCATGGTGATTACTTAGGATAGGTTACACCAATTAATAAAAACTAGTCATACCAAATCATAAGTCAGGCATTGTGATTAGTTATACCAAGATACAAAACAAAGTTACGATCGGTTCTACCATCTCACACATATTGGTAATCCAAAGATTTGCAATGAATAGCCATACCAATAAGCCTAGCGATTTCCCTTTCGATTCATAAAACAAGTTCATGAATGTACTTCCTTTAAACAAATGTAAATCATTGTTTGCTAGGATGAAATCTTCACCATAACCCATTCGCATAATCATAACGGTATATACAAGATTATGTCGATGTCATATCTACGAAGTTCAAAAGATAAGCGTTATACTTCGTAGTCTAATTTCCAAATATTATAATCATACAAATATGACCATGTCACATCACTGGAGTATCATACAATATATACAACTTCGCAGTTATGTTTTCAATATAGCACGACTTGAAAGATACGTTATGAATGAAATAGTTCAAGTCAATATTACTAACCTCAAGAGGAAGAATGATGTTGTCGTTGTAGTTCGCTTCTTCTTCACATTCTTCAGGTCTTATGAGTAATACTTGTATGTCTCAACATTCATAGACATTCTAGTCTAACCTAAATGAAATTGACTCTAGTATATAATCAAGCGACTTTAATTAGATGAGTTTTGAGTCACTAAAATATGACAACCAATCTTGACATACCAACGCTTGGTGGGTTCAACCGAGCTATGCTCTAACAATCTCCCCCTTTGTCAATTTTAGTGACAAAACTTTTTTTACATATGGATTAAAAAATTACAAGAATTCATTTTACATACGCTTGATTCCAAGTTTCAACAGCACAATAACCTGCATATATTCAATCAATAAATGCTGCTATTGATATTTGAATAACAAAGATTTTACTCCACCTAAATGAAAGCTAGGTAGATATTCAATCCGAACATCTTTGTTATTCCCCTTTTGTAGTCAGAAATACTACAACAACAATATGATATGTCCCCCCCCCCCCTAGTCAATGCTTTACTCTTTCGTTAGATATAACGTTTAAGCACAATTGTCCTTTCATTAGTGATTACAAATGACTTGTTTACTCCATATATTTCTCTCCCTTTTTGTCACAAAATGGACAAACCGAAAGGATCTTATAAATCTAAAAGACTTGTAAACAACCTATAAGAGTTAAGCACGAAGGTTTCACATACCACTTTAGATAACCAATATTAAAACCGAAACTACAAGTAATTTAGTTTTAATATGTTATCAAGGAAACAATTTCCTAAAGTAAATTTCCCTAATAGTTTAAAAAATCGACTAAGAAACTTAATTCCCTTGTTAAACCGATTGCAACATACAATCGCTTATTTCGATAAGACCAAAATAAAGATCATAATTAACTTTATTTCTCTCATTAGGTTCTAAATATTCAGACAGGAACTTAGACCTTTCTCTTTAGCCAAGACAAACACTAGGTTAGTTAACTAGTTTTTTTTTGTCAATTCTTTCGGTTAGACTTGAATAACCGAATCCTCCAATTTGATAAGTCTAATTAAGATCAAAATTAACTTAGTTTCTCTTATCCGGAATCGATTTGGACTAAAAATATGATCTCATATTTTGTTAATCCATAAACAATACATACAAACCAAAATAAATTGACTTGCACAATTATTTTCTTAACCGGAAGCAGTTGAAACAAACATAGACATTATAGCACCGCAATTGCACCGAATTTTGTTAAGCAAAAACATTTGATACCCAACAATAAAGAAGATACCAAAAAATAAGCCAAGTAAATTGATACAATTTTTCTTAACCGGAAATAATTGAATCATACACACATACATCCATACACAATAATGGAACATATCAATTGTACCGAAATTTTGTTAAGCAAAAGCAAAATATATGCAATACAAACAAGCTTTTCTTAAACAGGAAAACGATTAACTAACAAATTTATTACCTCGAATTCCGAAGCCTCTTCTCCCCAGAAAGATATATCATTAAGCGCAATCTCAAGTAAGAACTCTCCCCAGTGTGTTGTCATCCTCTCGCAAGAACAAAAGAACAACAAAAAAAGCAACCTTTACCATAGAAAGGTTGAATCAGTTTTAACTAATGCGTGCCAATAGCAAAAGTTGAAAACCCGAAGCACATATGTTTATGCTAAACACAACTCATGTAAACATAAATTGATTCAACATATTGTGAATTTTCACATATGAGTTTCAATCAGAACACCTTATGATCCTTTGATAAAGCCTACCAACATGGGCTAAAACTTAATCCCGCCAAATCAAAAAGCCACACAAACCATAAGGGTTACATCATATGTGATCGAATATTAAGGTTAATGAAAACCTAAATCATACATCCCATAAACCGAATACACATAGCAAAATATAAACATTCATTCATAGGCTATGTAATCGGTAACAATCATAAGAAAAAATTATAAAGAAATAATTTTATTCATAAATAATGATAGTTTTATTCAAAATAGACCTTATACAATAATTGAAGCAAATCAAACATTGATGTCTATTTTTCTGATAAGAATCTAATCTTATTTTTTATTCCATGAGCAACTTAATCCTTCATATCAATAGAGAAGGCAGGTTATTACTCTCAATCTTGAGCTTGTGAATTTCTTCAAGAAGATAACCTTGTTGCTTGACCAGCATTTCTTGAAGTTGAGATGTTTTCATGAAGGACTCTGCAAGCACATGTAATTTTGTCTTTGATTGAACACAGAATTGTGTCAAAATCTCAATACACTGACCTTTCTTCAACATATTCTCTATTTCCTTATTGCTAAGCCAATCTCTCTTTTTGATCTTCCTCTTAGGCCTCTTAGCATCAAGAGATGGTGCAAATTTATCTTTGAAGAAATCTTTTAGATCAAGCACCTTTGCAAGAGAAGACATCGGATCCTGACTCATGGTTCGGACAAGGAATGACCAAAGAATGAGAAATATCCTTTTATATTTTTCATATTACCGAAAATATAAGATTCCTATAAATACAAAAATCTTTAAAATATATTTTCAATTACTAGATTTTATTCACATAATCTACACATAATGTGCCTTGATTTTTGCTTCCTCTCACACACAATCGGTACATAGGGTGAGGATGCAATCCTAATACCGATTGGGTGGTATTAGTATGAGATTTTATCTCATCATGGGATTTTGAACAAACAGGGTGTTCTTGATCTAGTAACGTACGATTTAAAAATCTTCTCGTGTTACCTCGAATTGACGAAGTTTCTTGAGATTAGTTGGAGTTGCATATGCACTTCTTAGCAATTCTTGTTCTTGAGACAGTTTCACACTTTGTCTTAATTTTCCCTTCACCATTAGATGATTTTTTCAACATCTAAGACATTTCCATTTTTAAAATGGTTAAATCACTAATGGAGGAAGAAGGAATTAGATTAACAACTAGTGCAATATTAGTTGTTTCCTCTTTTCTAATCATATGAATCGAGGTCTCGTCTACGATTACAGCCTAATGCCTTGCTTCCCGTGTATTTTCTAAGATTAGGAAAGTCTTTAGCCATATGACCAAAACCTTTACACTTAAAGCACTGAGGATGATGTTCATCATCTTCTTCTTGATCCTTTTTTTTTTGGCAGGAACTCGATCATGGGGTCGAGAAGATCAATGAACATATTTTATATATCTCTTATTTAAGAGATCTCGAAACTGTCTAGTGATTAATGATAATGACAATTCAAGATTATGTCGATGTCATATCTACGAAGTTCAAAAGATAAGTGTTATACTTCGTAGTCTAATTCCCTAATACTATGATCATACAAATATGACCATGTCACATCACTAGAGTATCATACAATATGTATAGTATATACAACTTCGAAGTTATGTTTTCAATATAGCAAGACTTGAAAGATACGTTAGAAATGAAATAGTTCAAGTAAATATTACTAACCTCAAGAGGAAGAATGATGTTGTCGTTGTAGTTCGCTTCTTCTTCACATTCTTCAGGTCTTAGGAGTAATACTTGTATGTCTCAACATTCCTAGACTTTCTAGTCTAACTTGAATGAAGTTGACTCTAGTATATAATCAAGCGACCTTAGATGAGATTTAAGTAACTAAAATATGACAACCAATCTTGACATACCAATGCTTGGTGGGTTCAACCGAGCTATGCTCTAACAAACTGCAACGCGTTGCTGAGCATTTTTCTTCATGGCAATCCCATCTCAATGGATCGGTATCAATAGGAAAGTTATGAATTCTGTTCATAACTATTTAGAAATATCATCTTGATCTTCATCTTCTCTATCTAAGATTTGATTTTGTTGCTCTATGGATGGAAGGATTCCAAGATTTTGAAGAAAGGAGGAAAAAAATATTCGACAATCTTATTGAGTCAAACGTTATGATCAGTTATAAGGGACTTGATGAGGGCATTTATTTGTACTTCTGTTTCAAGTAAGTATCTTGGCACTCTTCAGTATTACTTGTAGGAAATATGTACTTAAGTTGGCCACTTAAGTCTATTTCCAAGGATGAATGAGAATTGGGTTAGTTGGAAACATATATAAAAATCAGTTAGAAAAACTGACTAGTATGGTTTCACATGGATATGCAATAGTCATGACGGTTTGGGCTGAATAGATGTGTCCCGAACAAAGGTCGGAAAGGATTCACCTAAACGTTGCCTTAGTTGAAATAAAAACCCTTCTCTTTCTTCCAGTAGAAAACAGAGAAAATACAAAACCATTTTTATGTACACAAAGAAAGTTTGAACTTCATTAACTTTCATTGATTTTTGCATTTCAAGTCTGTAAGAGAGTTTGTGCTATAACTTTCACTTTTACTGATTCGGTGTTATCGAAGTGCTGCGAAAAATATCGAGGTATTGTTGAATGTTGGACACATATGTCATTAATATGCAACGACATTATATACGGGGCATCAAATGTATTAAGCAAAGAGATTACTCGCATCAATACAACATTTTAATCGTTTGGTTATTGATTCCATTATCAAGGTTCACAATTTTCATCTCTACTTGGCTTATTATTGTTTGATAAAGTTCACTTCTACAAAGCATTTTGAATTGGTTTTTGTAGACATTTCAACTGTGTGTGCATATCATTATTATTATGAGTTAGTGCCTTTCCTTGAGTCTGTGTTTAAACATTAGAAGAGAGTGCAAACAAGTTTGGGTTACTAACTGGGTAATTTAGTTGTTTTGCCCACAAACTGTTTGTATTAGAGCACTGCTCGGTCAAACTCGCAAGCGTTGCTATCTCAAGCTTGTTGTCAAGTTTAGTTGCCAAAACTATAAGGCTTGATTTCTAGTCTACTTATAGCTAAGTATTTATGATAGAAAGTGTAGTTGAGCATTAGGCTTCACGACGTTCATCGATTGAAGACGAAGAACTACTAAGGGGAGCTTGTGGAACTTCATCAACAAAAGGTATGTGGAGACTTGAACTCATGTATCACTCAAAAGTATATCTACTCTATCTCCTATTTGAGACAAAAGTCGTATAGCTATATAGACTTCGATTATACATATTTGATATTTCGAGATGAGTTTAACTCACTTACATATTTCTCGAAATATGTGTTGGTAAGCTTTCGCTTTAACTAAATTCATCTTATATTCTTGACGAAAGTCAAAAGATGATCATGTGAAAATCGCCTTGTAACATCTTACATGATTTGTGTTAGACAGTCATTTGATGTAGACTCGGAATGTTTCATATTGATCGTTCGTTCACTTGAAAAATGCTTCGAAGCTAATAGTTTATGTGAGACAGCTATTCCCGTCTTCCGAGAATATTTCAATGATTGAAATGGGAGTTTAGAACGATTGACCATGATTGGATATAGTACAGTATGCGTACTTGTATATGTGTTGTCCAAGTCCGGAAACTATGGTATGCATACACGTATGCGTACTGGTTGGTTTATGAAAGTCCGGTAACTTAGTATGCATGCCGGTATGCGTACTGGCGTGAGTTTAAAGTTCCGGAAATTCAACTGAGTTTTGGAAGGTATGCGTATACGTTTGCATACTGGCGAACCCAAACTTGGTCCGGCCACTTAGGTATGCGTACACGTTTGCATACTTGAGTAGGTTATGTTCTACAATCGGTTTGTTCATGAACTAATACAATTATATAATAAGGAATGCAATCTTTTGCAAACCGTGGCTATAATGTTCATGAATTGATTCGAGTGAATCAAAATCGATTTTGCTTCAATTGTGTCTTGTGTACTTCTATGAGAATATAAAAAATTGAATGAGTCATTTGAACTAGTTATGGTTAAGATGAATATGGTTGATATGAAAGTGTTCATATGGCTAACTTCGGTTAACTATTGTTGAGCCAACAAGGTTTACATGTTTAGGTATGGTTACTCATATATAAATGAAGTCACTTTTCATTTGTGTGTAACAAGCTAAGTTCGATCTAACAATTGAAAGATATTAGCCTGAGTCTAATCAGGTTTTCATATAACGGTGAATATTGAATACTTTGTTACCAAGGTAACATTGATTGCAAACCCTAATTTGAAGATTATATAAAGGAAAACTCTAGCAACTGGGAAACCTAATCCCCACACCTACTGTGTGATACTAGTTGCGACTCGAGTCGATTCTCCTTTAACCTTAGGTTTTTCACGAAACCCTGTAGGTTAACGACTTGAAGACTTCATTGGGATTGTGAAGCCAGACCCAACTTTTTCTATGTAGTTCCACGTTCTGATCTTGTTGTTTTTTATCGTATTGAGTACTACCTTCTCTAAGATTTGCTCGAGATTTATTCTCCGATATGCAAGATAAAAAGTAGTCACAAACATCTTCGTCTCATCGTTTGTGATTCCACAATATCTTGTTTCGCTACCATACGATTAAGATTATTATGAGGTGATTGATATTTCTAGGCTTTCTTCGGGAATATAAGTCCGGTATATCAATTGGTTCATGTTCACCTTGATTTATCAAAAGACGGAACAAAAACTCATAGGTATATCAGTGGGAGACATATTTATCTATTCAATAGACTTTTCTGTCTGAGACAGATTGGTTTATCAAGTCTTCGACTTTGGGTCGTAAACTCTTAGTTGTGGGTGAGATCAGCTAAGGGAATCAAGTGTGCAGAGTCCTGCTGGGATTCAGAGGCGTAAGGAACACGTTTGTACCTTGATCAGTGTGATATTGGTTAGGGCTCAACTACATTCCAGTCCGAAGTTAACTTGGAGTAATCTAGTGTCTGTAGCAGCTTAATACAGTGTGGTGTTCAAATCTGGACTAGGTCCCGGGTTTTTTCTGCATTTGCGGTTTCCTCGTTAACAAAATTTCTGGTGTTTGTGTTATTTCTTTTTCGCATTATATTTTCTATATAATTGAAATATGAAAGGTTGTGTATAATTTCAATAAATTGTGAATCCAACCTTTGGTTGTTGATTAAATTGATTGACACTTGGATATTGGTTTTTGATACCCGTCCAAGTTATTTCTTATATTCAATCGGGCTCGCAAATTCATATTTGTTTGATTGCAGATTGAATTGAGAAATAGAGATATAACTCTTGGATATACTTTTCTTAAGATTGAGTCCGACTGTCTAGTCGATTCTCTTGAAAGTATATTGGAGTTAGTACATACAGATTGCTAAGCGAAATATTGGGTGTGGTTGTTATATCCCCGCTTTTTCAATTTGCGTTTCTGATAGGGAGAAGTTTTGTTACTGTTGCGGGATTTTGGATCTCTAGTATGTGTATTAGGAGAATTAACGGCATTAACCAAGATTAGTATAATATATATATAACAATCTTAAGACATTTGATTTGCATATTGTAGTCTTGGTTATTATATTATGCATTGATCATATCTTGTACATATTAGAAAGTTTTGTTAGAGAACTGCTTGGTCAAACTCGCAAGCGTTGCTATCTCAAGCTTGTTTGTCAAGTTTACCAAAACTATAAGTATTGATTTCTAGTCTACTTGTAGCTAAGTCTCGGACTAGGATAGTAAGTGTAGTTGAGCTCTAGACTCCACGACGTTCATCATGCAAAGACGAAGAACTACTCAAGGAACTGGTGGAACTTCATCAACAAAAAGGTATGTGGAGACTTGAACTTATCTATCACTCAAAAGTCTATCTACTCTATCTCCTATCTTGATACAAAAGTCGTATTGCTATATAGACTTCGATTATACACATTTTCTATTTCGAGCCAAGTTTATCTCGCTTATCTATTTCTCGAAATATGTGTTGGTAAGCTTTCTCTTTGGCCAAGTTCATCTTTACTCGTGACGAAAGTCATGTTGATCATTTTAATTTCTTGAAAATCCCTTTGATGAAAAATAGTTTGTGAATAACAACTATATAACATCCTCTAAGAATGTTTCAATGATTGAAATGAGAGTTTATATTATATTACCTTGAATGGGTATAAACATTGTATGTGAACTCATACTTGTGTAAGTACAAAATCCTTGAACCAAAGTATGAGTACTTTACTGGTTTAGGATGTCCGGAGCTAAGTCCGAGTACCCGTACGCATACAGGGGAAGTTCGAATCCCGTGAATTTCTGCTGGAGTTTGTGAACTACAAACAAGCTCAATCCAGGTACTTAAGTATGCGTACTTAAGTGGGTTATTTTCTAAAAACGGTTTATTCATGAACTAAACATTTATATATATTAAGGAATGCAATTTTTGCAAACCGTGGCTATAATGTTCATGATCGATTTGAGTCAAAATTGTTTTTGCTTCGATTGTGTCTTGTATACTTTTATAAGATCTAAGCAATTGAACAACTCTCTAACTAGTTCATTTGAGTCATTTGAACTAGTTATGGTGAAGATGAATAAGGTTGATATGAAAGTGCTCATATGGCTAACCATTGGTTAACTATTCACTACACCAAATCAAGGTTTTTGCAACGTTCAGGTTTTTGGGTTGGCAACGGATATACACGTGGCATACATTTATACGTTGCTGAGATCCAAACTTACGTTGCACTATATCGGAATTACTATAAAAAATAAAGAAACTAGGACACGCTTGCCTATATTAATATAATTGAGGTCTTAAACGTCTTTTGGAATCATATTATTATATATTTCCCTACTATTTTCTTTTTCATTTGTCTTATTTTCTTCTTATCTCTATACTCGAGTTCTCCTCCTCTCGTTTTCTTCTCTTCTAAACCAAAACCTAAATCTCCAAAATCAAACCCACGTTTTCAGAAATTCATTTCTCCTAATCCGAATCAAATCTCATAAATCAAAACTCATCTCGAAAATCAAACCCAAACTTTGAATCACTTAAACCGGGAGGTCATGCACGTGCCTTAACTCGAGAAAATGAGATGACACGACAGATGGGGATCTGCGGGTTTTAATCAAAGCAGATAGAAGAATCGATGATGGTATTAATGGTTGTAGTCATATTTAATCCTCGGATCGATACCAATCAAGACAAGGAAGATGGAAGGATAATTTGAATCGAGACGGAAGTGGATTCGTGGTTTGTGTTTCTCGTGAGGTGGTGACGAAATGAAGATTGAAGTCCAATTCAATGGGGTTTGAGCTCAAATTGAAGTTCTGATGCTGTTGAAGTCGATGGGATTTTGGTTGATTTGGCTGTTAGTGTTGTTGATTGAGAAGAAACATAAACTAGGGTTGCTGTGGTAATCGAGATGAATTTCAAAGGGATTGAGAAAATGGGTTTGATGGATTTTGGGTTCTTGGTTGTGAACTGTTGATGGGGATGATAGAACAGCTGATGGTGAAAGCTAAAAAATAATTAGGGCAAGGTCAGTCAATTCAGAAGATTGAATTGTTTATCTATGTTGGCTTGTTGTTAGAAATTTCTGTGGAAGAAGAATTGTTTGCAAGTGAAGGCACTAGTGGTGGCCGAATGGTGGAAATTGAACCGAGATTTACAGAGATAGAGATGGATGTGATGTTCCGTAGATTATATGGGTTACTAAAGCCGAGTTGTGAAGGGTGATGCAACCGTAAGTTATAGATAATGGCTCAGGATGTGGTTATGGCTGAAGATTGTCTGATGAATTGTTGCTGCCAGTGACTGTTAAAAGCAAGTTCGAGTCAGATGCTATGGGTTGTTGCAGGGGACAATAAATTGTGTGGCCGAGTATAAGAAGTTGTAGGCATGAACTCGATTGTTGAGTGAGAAGCTTTGTCATGTTTGAATCCTAGTAGCGAGGTAATTAATCTCATGTTTTGTGTCTTCGTTAAGCATGTCTTTGTGTACATTAGCTTGATTTCTCATGTTTTCATCTGGCTGCCTATTTTGCTTGTCATTATCGGGTATATCACCTCATTTCTCATGTTGTTACGGGTTATTAACCCAAAAACAAAGTTGTTGAGCATTTCAAGCGTAGTTGCGGTTGTGGGACATGCCAAAACTCATTCTTGTATCTTGAACCTCGTCGGTGTGCATTTTGCAGGTCACTCAATTACTTGTGATGGTTATTGAACATCTTGTAACAAAGTGAACTCGATGCGTGTCGTAGGTGCAATCAAATTAATTCAATATTTCCACTCAATTAAAAATAATATAATGGAAGTCAAGTTCGTTCCCACGAGGAGCAAGAGATCTTAGTTGTAAAAGTTGTCACGAAGGGGGGTGTAAAAAGCAAAAGAAAAATAGACAAAGCAATTAAAATCGAAAGTTGAAAGATGAAAGCAATAAGAGAGACAAGATCAAGGAATCCTTCTTCGTTACGAAACAATGAATCAAATTATGTTCTATTCTACTTGTTATTAGTCACAAATTATCACCAACCGTAGGTAAAGCAGCTAGGTGCTAAACCCCTAAATCCCTTTGTATCACCGGACACGGAAGTTCTCGACTACCGGATTCTATTTACCAAGCCACCTATAATTAGCTCAACCTAGATGTAACTTGGCTCATGCATTAAGTTTTGTGAATTTCTTAGGTTGATATTAGTAGTTAGACTCTTAGCTCAAGGTCCACTTGCTAACGTTGTTTCTACACACAATTGCTCCACTAATCCCTCCGCAAGGTCTCGTGTTTGCTACTTATGTAAAGAGTCAAGAAACGATTACTTATCTCCTAACTTTCACTAGCTTTAGATCAAATTAACAAATCAATTTAGCGTGTACTCCAAACAATCTATCAATCAATCATGAATGTCTTTAAGATCATTCCTATTAGTAAAAACAAACGATAATTATGTGAAAAACTTCAAGATAGAATTTGAAAACAAAAACTTAATTCATATGTTAAGAACTAGGAATTCATCCTCAATCAATAAGAAAATTAGTTACTCATGCTTTTGAAATTCACATAAATAATAATTATTAAAAGGAGAATTTTCAAGAGTTCACACAAATAACTAAAAAGAAAAATCTTAGAAAAGCAAGCAAAAACACAAGTGATGTGTGTGTAGAGAGGTGTGTGTAAAAGATATATAGAAGTTGTAGAAAACTTCTCTATTTATAGGCTTCAATATTCTCCAAATCTTCTAAGGAGTAGAATCCTTTTCCTTTAGCAATTCAATTTCCAATTCCAAGCTTTTCTCAACTCTTCCACCTTCTCTTTCCAAATTTGAGTCCAATTCTCCATCCAATTCCTAGCCCAAGTCTTCACACCCATGAGAGAAGTCCATAGAAAATTCGGGAATTTTGGTCATGGAAAATCGGGATTGTGGCCTAATCAGCGGAATTGTCGTCGTCGGCCACACCGAGAATTTCTCCGTCGAGAGAATATTCGACGGAATATTCCGTCCGGTCCTCCGTTAGGACTAACGGTCAAAGTGGTCAACCGTCGGGCCAACAGTTAGTCGGGCTGGTCAAGGGGAGGAAAGTCGCCTTTATTCAACTGCCATCGTCTAATCGGGCCGATTATTGGTCGGACGGCTCTTCGAACTCGCTCGATCGGTTATCGCCAGGTATCGATTTGACTTGCCGTATAGAAAACCTACTGAGTTCTCGTTGTTTACAGGGCATTTAGGCTAAATTTTCAAGCCATTATCTTTTTGTTAAGAAGCCTATCATTCATCTAATTCATTCATCAGAATCGGAGCATTCATTCCAAAATTCTCTCGTAATAGAAGCAAAGATCGGTTTACTCAAGTAGCATCACCTCCCCGGCTTCAAACCCCGTCAATTTCTCGGCTCACCATAAACCCAAAGAAAGCACCAATTCATACGCACCTTTAACACCACCCGACAGCCTTCACTTGTTCATCCCGCTATTCTCAAAACCAACAAAGAATAAAGAAAAAGAACTTCACCATTCATCTTGTCACCCAAAGTGCAAACCAACCACCATTGTTCCGCACTTCTCCGCCAAATTCTTTGAACTCAAACCCTTTCTTCAATTCATATCAATTAACCAAATTTCAATCGATTTCAACACCTCGCACCACCACACCCGTTCACTAACCCATTTCTTAACTCAATCAACTCACCTTCATTCTCGCTCCCCGTCTCGTAACTCAAGCAACCCATTTTCCAACACCATCCGAGATCGCCATCAAAACCCATTTGCTCATACATCACCACAATCGACAAAAAGAACAACTTCAATTCCTTTTTTTTCTATTTCTCGTGACGCGACATCAAACCCCGAATCGCACCAAATGTTGGCTACAACAATCGATCGAAACCCATCTTCGATTTCCTCTCTCCGCCAACAACAATGGCATAGAACCCATCGATGGCGTAATCATCTCTATCTTCTCGATCTCTCACAAACCCATTCGAACCCTAGCTTGAATTCATCAATCTCATAATTTCTCACAACGATTGTACTCGATGTCGATTCGTCTCATCACTAAAACCACGACCCATCTCCGATTTCTCCCGTGAATCTTTCCACGGCTTCATTCTCTCGAGCTCTCGATCCCTTTCTCGTTCTCCAACAAGAGCCTCAACTTCATACTCCTCAAATCGTCATCTTCTTCTTCTCTATCTCGTTGAATCCATCAATTCCTTCATTAATTCCTTCCACAACTTCACGGCGCTTCTCTTCTTTTTTCGATTTCAGCTGCAAAAAATGATTGAGAAGATAAATCTTCTCGAATTTAGGGTAGGTTATAAATGGGTCGGAATATTGGTACTCGGGTTTGGATCCGGGTTCGGGCGTGGTACTCGGGTTTGGATCCGGGTTCGGGCGTGGGTCAATGGGTTTGGGTTTCAACATAACCCAACCCTGTTACCAACCGATAACAAGACTATGTTTTCGGATAAGGGCTACCGGTAAGCGGCCCCTTAACTCGAACTGTCCTTTCTCTAGTGCTCCTCCAAGAGAGTAGCCCTTAACCTTGGCCGGTCGTGTTTAACACTCCTCAAATTGGGTTGCCCTTAACTTCAACTGGGCTCCATATATCAATCGCCCGAAAAATGACCTTTTTGCCCTTTTTGGCTCAAATTGGGTGATTTCTTCTTCTTTTCCTCCGTGTGACTCCATAGTAGCTATAAAACTCAAAACAAGCGTAAAATACATAATTTACAAAAGAAATAGCAAAGAAAGCATAAACTACTAGATAGTAAATTAGGTGTATTCTACACCTATCAAATTCCCCCACACTTAGACTGTGCTAGTCCTCGAGCAAATCAAACTAAAAACTCACAACTTCAAAGCATTCAAGCGTCACAAGCATCCAAAAAGTTATGAGGACATAGAGTTTCTGCATGCTAGTAATAAGAAGTTAGAAATACTAAAGAACATATTCTCGTTCTTAATTGTTGAGTGAGAAATAACCACACCATAATGAGAGAACGCGTGTTTGAGAAACGATCAATAAGCATTTCGCCTCGATCGCCTCACCAAATAAGATTTTATGATAATTGCACTCAAAAAGACGGCTTTTTTATGGTTCTCACATGTGCGGTAGGAATGAAGAGAGAATCCTGCGACACGTTGAATGGTGGGAAGGACAACTTCCGAAATATTTTTAAAAACCCACATCTTTTAATATTTTGAAAAACCATTTTTCTAACGATCTCTACGAAAGGAAATCAACCATATTACCGAGGATGAGATTACTTACTCACCTTCACATCCGATCGCCAATTATGATAACACCACTCTCACGGCATCCAATAGAAACGTCTTCCGCTCCTTGTCTTGATCTTCATGGTCTTCGGTTTCAACTATTGATGATAAACCCTTGAATTTCATAAATCCTTAACAATTCTTAACTCTTTTTTCCTTAAATCCTTGTCGCTTGAAACTTCCTTATAGATTTTCCTTCCCCACGGCTCAAATATTTCTCTTGTTTTTCTCTTTTTTTTTTTTGAATTTTTGAATTTTTGAATTTTTTTTTTTTTTAAATTAACAAGAGAAATTAAATACAAAATAAACCATGGCCGTTGGAGAAGTATTTTACCGCTTGATTCTTCACAACTTGTATCGTCTTGAAATCATAAACTTCAAAAATTCTCACCTTTTAATTTTCTTCGCTCTTGTGAATAAGTCTTCATACTTGAATATAAAATTACCTCATTGTATTGTAAGTCCTCAACATATATGTAAAAATCTGCTCTTTGTATGTTGCTTTACTTGTATTTGAAATTTTCTCTTTTTCTCGTTTTGTTGCTTGTAAACCTTAAACTTTTCCAACTTTCCTTGTAGATTTTGATGTCGCTCCTTGTTGATGATGATGTGTTTCTATGGATCCGTTGTTGTCGAGAGAGAGAATGGTGCTAACAATGCAAATCGAACTACAAGAAGGAAGCTTTCATCCATGGACGTCACCCTCATGATTGACAAAATTAGCACTCAAGAGATCAAAGAGTAGTGCTTCTATTGGTGGGAGGTTGGGTAGCTCACCATTCTACCCGGAATTAACGTACGGTGACACACACTCAAAAGAAGCTCTTTAGTAGATGGAAAATTTCTGGTCGGTGCCTCTCATGATATGAATACGGGTAGTCTCCACTAATGATTGATCAAAGAACTCTAATAACGCCTTTCTCCCCGCACCAAATTCGCATCACCGGCATGATTAAATCCATTATTTAACACTCTAATAAACAAGAAATCCGAATGTAGTTCTCTAACATTTCCAAGTTCAATTATGTCGGTCAAAATCTCTATGTAAACATACCTAGAAGTATGCTAGTGACTCTAAAATCTTTAAAAGTTGGAATTTTTATGTAAAACTTTTTTTTTTTTTCAAAATTTTTAAATTTTTTTTGTAAATTTTTGTTTTTAAAACATGCTTAACCACTCCCCACACTTAAACCTTACATTGTCCTCAATGTAATTGAATCCTCTAGTAAAGTCAAGGTGGGAAATTTTAACATGATAAGAAATAAGAAAAAGAAATAACAAAAAGCAAAAAGATAAGAAATACAAAACCGATGGGTTGCCTCCCATTAAGCGCTTGTTTTAAAGTCGACGGCCCGACTTAGCTTTTGCGGCACATGACTCCTCCGGAGGGAGTGCATCTCCAAATGAAAGTTCATCCAAATTCACATAAGCGATGTTCTCATAGTATGGCTTCAACCTATGGCCGTTGACTTTGGAAACCGAATTGTCTCTAAGACTAGTAATTTCAACCGCACCATGAGGAAAACATTAGTAACAAATATGGTCCAATCCAACGGGACCTTAACTTTCTAGAAAATAATTTAAGGCGAGAATGATATAAAAGGACTTTTTGTCCCACGATGAAACTTTTACGAGAAATCATCTTGTCATGAAAAAAGCTTGGTCTTTTCCTTGTAAATCCGGGCACTCTCGTAAGCATCATTGCGTATCTCCTGTAACTCATGTAATTGTAACTTCCTTTGTTTCCCGTCCATCATACTCCATGTTGAATTTCTTTATCGCCCAATAAGCCTTATGTTCAAGTTCAACTAGGAAGATGACAAGCCTTGCCATAAACCATCCTATATGGAGACATACCAATCGGTGTCTTATACGCCCGTTCTATACGCCCAAAGTGCATCGTTGAGCTTAAAGCTCCAATCTTTCCTCGTGGTATTCACCGTTTTCTCAAGAATGGACTTTATCTCACGATTTAAAATTTCCGCTTGTCCACTAGTTTGTGGATGATAAGGCGTACCAATTTTGTGTGTTATGTTGTACTTCTTGAGGAGAGCGTGGAAAGCCTTCTTGAAATGTGAGCCTCCATCGCTTATCACCACTCTTGGTGTTCCATGCCTATTGAAAATATTTTCCCTTACAAAATCACAAACAACTTGAGAGTCATTAGTCTTGGTGGCTCTAGCTTCCACCCATTTCGAAACATAATCAACGGCAAGAAGTATATAAAAATTCCCATTCGAATTGACAAAGGGCCCATAAAATCAATACCCCACACATCAAAAATCTCAACGGTGAGAATTGGTGTGAGTGGCATTTGATTTCGAGCACCTAGATTGCCCGTTCGTTGACATCTATCACACGATTTACAAAAAACATATGAATCTTCAAACAAGGTGGGCCAATAAAATCCACTCTCGAGAACTTTGAGAGCGATGCGTTTCGAACCAAAGTGGCCACCACATGCAAAAGTGTGGCAAAAAGGAGAGAATGGATTGAAATTCGGAATTAGGCACGCACCTTCGCATTATTTGATCAACGCCATATTTCCATAAGTATGGTTCATCCCACACATATTGCTTAGCGACCTTCTTAAGTTTCATCTTTTGGAAGTTGGACATTGTACTAGGTACTTTCCTTGTCACCAAGTAATTCACTATATCCGCATACCAAGGTGTTGATTCTTCCATGGAGAAAAGTTGTTCGTCCAGGAAAACGGTCATGTAATGGAAGTTCCTCTTGAGACATAACAAGTCTACTAAGATGATCCGTAACGGTATTCTCCACACCCCTCTTATCACGAATTTCTATGTCGAACTCTTGTAACAATAGGATCCACGGATTAATCTTGGCTTAGCTTCTTTCTTCTTTATTAAGTGTCTTAGTGCGGCATGATCGGAATACACAATAACCTTTGTACCCACCAAGTATGATCGAAATTTTCCAACGCAAAAACTATAGCCAATAACTCCTTTTCCGTGGTAGAATAATTGATTTGTGCATCATTAAGGGTCCTAGATGCATAATAGATAACATGGGACAACTTGTCCACCCTTTGACCCAAAACGGCTCATCCGCATAATCACTAGCATCACACATTAATTCAAATGGAAGATTCCAATCCGGTGATTTGATAATTGGCGCACTTGTCAACATTTCCTTTAATTTGTCAAAAGCATCCTCGCATTCCTTGTTGAAGTCGAAAGGTACCTCCTTTTGTAATAACTTGCACATCGGCATGGAGATTTTGGAGAAATCCTTGATAAACCGCCTATAGAAACCTGCATGACCAAGAAAAGAACGGATCTCCCTCACCGAAGTGGGATATTGTAAGTTTCTTATTAAATCTATCTTTGACTTGTCCACTTCGAGCCCTCGAGAGGACAATGTGACCAAGTACTATGCCGTGGTTTACCATAAAGTGACATTTCTCCCAATTAAGGACAAGGTTTGTGTCTATGCATCGTTTAAGAATTAGTTCAAGGTTATTTAAACAACCATCAAAAGAATTGCCATAAACACTAAAGTCATCCATAAATACCTCGATGATGCGCTCCACATAATCCGAGAATATACTCACCATGCATTTTTGGAAAGTAAGGCGCATTGCAAAGGCCGAACGGCATCCGTCTATATGCAAACGTTCCAAACGGACAAGTGAAAGTGGTCTTCTCTTGGTCCTCAGGTGCAATAACAATTTGGTTGTATCCCGAATAACCATCCAAGAAGCAATAATAAGAATGCCCCGCTAACCTCTCCAACATTTGATCAATGAAAGGTAAAGGAAAGTGATCCTTGCGGGTTGCGGAATTAAGCTTTCTATAGTCAATACACACTCTCCAACCGGTTTGAACTCTTGTAGGAACAAGTTCATCGTCTTGATTTCGAACAACCGTGACTCCGGATTTCTTGGGTACCACTTGAACCGGACTAACCCACTTGCTATCGGAAATTGGGTAGATTACCCCCACACTTAGCAATTTGAGTATCTCTTTTTTCACAACCTCCATCATGGGAGGATTTAGCCAACGTTGAGCATCACGTACCGGCTTCACGTTCTCTTCCATTAGAATCCTATGCATGCACATGGATGGACTAATACCTTTGATGTCCGCAATTGTCCACCCAATAGCCGTTTTGTGCTCTTTCAAGACTCTAAGCAAACGGTCTTCTTGTACCGGTGTGAGGTTCTTAGAAATAATCACCGGAAGCTCATCTCCATCCCCCAAGAAAGCATACTTCAAATGGTCCGGAAGAGGCTTCAATTCTAGTTTGGGCGCCTTCACAATAGATGGTACAAGTATTTCATCATTCACGGGTAAAGAAATATATGAAACATTACCCTTTTTAGCCTCTTGCAATGTCGCCAAAGCACCACACATCTCCACCAATTCCTTGGAGATTTCAACATCCAAGTTAGACAAGCCATGGACGTCCAATTCAATGCTCTTTGCAACACCACATCAAGTTCATCCTCTCGATTCAATTCCACCATTTGTTGCGCTAACGAATCAACCACATCAATGGAGTAAACGGAATGCACATCACTTGGGTAGCGCATGGCTTCAAATATATTAAAGTGTATTATCTCCTTGTCGAATTCCATAGTGAGTGTACCCTTATCAACATCAATCTTCGTCTTTGCGGTTTTCATGAATGGCCTCCCAAGAAGTAAAGAAGTAGATGCTCGGTTCTCATTATTGTCCATATCCACCACAAAGAAATCCAATAGGAAAAATAAGCTCATTTACTTGCACTAGCACGTCTTCTACAAGCCCCTTTGGATATATGTTAGACTTGTTTGCCAATTGGATAATAACTCGTCTCTTTCAAAGGTCCAAGATTCAAGGAGTCATATATTTCGGCCGACATCACACTAATGGAAGCTCCCAAGTCAAGTAAAGCATGTTCAAACCTTTGCTTACCTATAGTAATTGGTACCGTGAAACCACCGGGATCCGTGCACTTTGTAGGCATCTTCTTCAATAGCATAGCCGACGACTCTCGCCAACTTTAGTAATTTCATTATCAAGCAACCTATCCTTCTTTGTACATAATTCCTTCATGAACTTCGACATACTAGTGGCATTGTCTTGATAGCCTCAATGAATGGAATGTTGATTTCAATCTTCTTGAAGATATCCATAAGTGCCTTGTCTTGAGCTTCTTTCTCGGATTTAGCAAAACGACTAGGAAAAGGAGGTGGAGTAGTGAAAGTAGGAACCGGTTCCCTGGATTGGTCGTTTGGTGTGAGTTCTCCTTTGGTGCGGTTTCCTCCTTATCTTTGACTATAGCTTCTTCATGATGACTTGGACCATCCACTTGCCGTCCACTTCTTAAAGTAACCGCATTAACATTCTCTCTTGGATTCACAAATGGTTGTGAAGGAAGTTTTGTGGATGCTTGAGATTTTAATAGGTTCACATCGGTCGCCAATTGTCCCATTTGAGTTTGTAAATCCTTGATGGCCGAATCGGTCTTTTGTTGGCTTTGTTGGAACATAGAAGTAAGACCTTGCACACCTTGCATTAACGCATTGAGCTTGTCATCATTCAAAGAATCACGCTCCTTGACTTGTTGTGGTTGGAATTGTTGAGAACCACCTTGTTGTTGAGGTTGGAAACGTGATTGTTGAAAACCACCTTGTTGCTCATACTGGATTGGAAACCGCCGCTTGCTTGTTTGCATAACTAAGTTGGGATGATCCTTCCACCCGGATTATAGGTATTGGAGTATGGATCGTACCTTGGCCTTTGATTTGGATATAAAGCATTCACTTGTTCGGTCTCACCATCCGGAATAATACTGCGCGGCATTCTTTGCATCATTATCTCCATGTTACTCATCCTTTGATCAAGATGTGATGATGTATCACTAACTTCATGCACTCGCCTAACCATAGGTTCATCCCTTGTGTAGAATTGTTGAGTTTGCCGCCATACTTTCAATCAACTCTAGCTTCGGTCAAAGTCTTGTTCATTAGTGCACCACCACCGCGGCCAAGAAGAGACCTATCACTTGAGTGAAGAGCTTCATAGAAGTATTGGAGTATCATAACGTCACTAAATTGATGGTGTGGACAACTTGCCACCAACCTCTTGTATCGCTCCCAACATTCATACAATGATTCTCCCACTTGTTGTTTCAATCCACAAATCTCCTTGCGAATTTGAGTAGCTTTGGATGCGGGAAAATATCTCGAGGAAAATTTTCTTCATCCCATTCCATGTTGTGATACTTCCGGAAGGCAAATAATATAACCATTCCTTAGCATTGCCCGCCAAAGAAAACGGGAAAGCTTTCAACATTGCTCCATCCGCATTAGTTTCCGGTGGAAGCATGGCCATAACTATGGCATAGAAGTCCATAAGATGTTTATTTGGGTCCTCATTCACCATGCCATGGAACTTTGGTAACTCTCTAATCAACCCAGAAGCTTGATCTCGAAGGTTGAGTTAGTTTGGATACACCATTGTTGTGTCAAGCTTGTGAGAAGCTAAGTCCTTGAGTGTACGATCACCATTGTTTCTTCCTCTTTGTCCGAATCACTTGATGAAGAAGGAGAAAGTGGAGTGTTAATCGCACGAATGAAATCCTTTAGTTGAGTGCCGGATCGAAGACGTATTGGACTCGGTCTACCCCTTTAGCATTCACCAAAGGTATAACACGAAACAAGATTCTCACAAACTAAGTTAGATACGGTAAAGAATCTAACAAAGCAAGAATAAAGCAAAAGAAAATAAAAACAACTAAAAATCGCCGTTTGCTCCCCGACAGCGCCGCCATAATTTGATGCGTGTCGTAGGTGCAATCAAATTAATTCAATATTTCCACTCAATTAAAAATAATATAATGGAAGTCAAGTTCGTTCCCACGAGCAAGAGATCTTAGTTGTAAAAGTTGTCACGAAAGGGGGTGTAAAAAGCAAAAGAAAAAAATAGACAAAGCAATTAAAATCGAAAGTTGAAAGATGAAAGCAATAAGAGAGACAAGATCAAGGAATCCTTCTTCGTTCGAAACAATGAATCAAATTATGTTCTATTCTACTTGTTATTAGTCACAAATTATCACCAACCGTAGGTAAAGTAAAGCAGCTTAGCCGTGCTAAACCCCTAAATCCCTTGTATCAGGACACTAAGTTCTCGACTCACCGGATTCTATTTACCAAGCCACCTAGAATTAGCTCAACCTAGATATAACTTGGCTCATGCATTAAGTTTTGTGAATTTCTTAGGTTGATATTAGTAGTTAGACTCTTAGCTCAAGGTCCACTTGCTAACGTTGTTTCTACACACAATTGCTCCACGGAATCCCTCCGCAAGGTCTCGTGTTTGCTACTTATGTAAAGAGTCAAGAAACGATTACTTATCTCCTAACTTTCACTAGATTTAGATCAAAATAACAAATCAATTTAGCGTGCACTCCAAACAATCTATCAATCAATCATGAGTGTCTTTAAGATCATTCCTATTAGTAAAAACAAACGATAATTATGTGAAAAACTTCAAGATAGAATTTGAAAACAAAAACTTAATTCATATGTTAAGAACTAGGAATTCATCCTCAATCAATAAGAAAATTAGTTACTCATGCTTTTGAAATTCACACAAATAATAATTATTAAAAGGAGAATTTTCAAGAGTTCACACAAATAACTAAAAAGAAAAATCTTAGAAAAGCAAGCAAAAACACAAGTGATGTGTGTGTAGAGAGGTGTGTGTAAAAGATATATAGAAGTTGTAGAAAACTTCTCTATTTATAGGCTTCAATATTCTCCAAATCTTCTAAGGAGTAGAATCCTTTTCCTTTAGCAATTCAATTTCCAATTCCAAGCTTTTCTCAACTCTTCCACCTTCTCTTTCCAAATTTGAGTCCAATTCTCCATCCAATTCCTAGCCCAAGTCTTCACACCCATGAGAGAAGTCCATAGAAAATTCTGGAATTTTGGTCGCCGGAAAACTGGGATTGTGGCCGGAATCCGGCCGGAATTGTCGTCGTCGGCCACCTGAGAATTTCTCCGTCGAGAGAATATTCGACGGAATATTCCGTCCGGTCCTCCGTTAGGACTAACGGTCAAAGTGGTCAACCGTCAGTCAACGATTAGTCAGCGGGTCAAGGGGAGGAAAGTCGGCTTATTCACTTCCATCGTCTAATCGGGTGATTATGTGGTCGGATCGGCTCTTCGAACTCGTTCTGGATCGGTTATCGCCGGTACCGATTTGACTCGCCGGTATAGAAAACCGGCCGAGTTCTGGTTGTTTACAGGGCATTTCCGGCTAAATTTTCAAGCCATTATCTTCACCTGTTAAGAAGCCTATCATTCATCTAATTCATTCATTGTAACTCAGGCATTCATTCCAAAATTCTCTGTAATAGAAGCAGCATCAGTTTACTCAGTAGCATCACCTCCCTGCTTCAAACCCTGTCAATTTCTCAGCTCACCATAAACCCAGCAGCACCAATTCATACTGCACCTTTAACACCACCTGACAGCTTCACTTGTTCATCTGCTATTCTCAAAACCAACAGCAACAGCAAAAGAACTTCACCATTCATCTTGTCAGTCCAGTGCAACCAACCACCATTGTTCTGGCACTTCTCTGCCAAATTCTTTGAACTCAAACCCTTTCTTCAATTCATATCAATTAACCAGCTCAATCGATTTCAACACCTCAGACCACCACACAGTTCACTAACCCATTTCTTAACTCAATCAACTCGACTTCATTCTCGCTCACCTTTCTGTAACTCAAGCAACCCATTTTCCAACACCATCTGAGATCGCCATCAAAAACCCATTTGCTCATACATCAGCTCACAATCGACAGCAACAACTTCAATTCCTTTTTTTTTTCTCTATTTCTCAGACGCGACATCAAACCCTGAATCGCACCAAATGTTGGCTACAACAATCAGATCGAAACCCATCTTCGATTTCCTCTCTCTGCCAACAACAGCGGCAGGAACCCATCGATGGCAGAATCATCTCTATCTTCTCGATCTCTCACAAACCCATTCGAACCCTAGCTTGAATTCATCAATCTCATAATTTCTCACAGCGATTGTACTCGATGTCGATTCGTCTCATCACTAAAACCACGACCCATCTCTGATTTCTCCTGTGAATCTTTCCAGCGGCTTCATTCTCTGAGCTCTCGATCCCTTTCTCAGTTCTCCAACAGCAGCTCAACTTCATACTCCTCAAATCGTCATCTTCTTCTTCTCTATCTTGTTGAATCCATCAATTCCTTCATCAATTCCTTCCACAACTTCACAGCGCTTCTCTTCTTTTTTTCGATTTCAGCTGCAAAAAATGATTGAGAAGATAAATCTTCTCGAATTTAGGGTAGGTTATAAATGGGTCGGAATATTGGTACTCGGGTTTGGATCCGGGTTCGGGCGTGGGTCAATGGGTTTGGGTTTCAACATAACCCAACCCTTTTACCAACCGATAACAACACTATGTTTCTGGATAAGGGCTACCCAGTTTGGCAGCCCCTTAACTCGAACTGTCCTTTCTCTAGTGCTCCTCCAAGAGAGTAGCCCTTAACCTTGGCTGGTCTGTGTTTAACACTCCTCAAATTGGGTTGCCCCTTAACTTCAACTGGGCTCCATATATCAATCGCCTGAAAAATGACCTTTTTGCCCTTTTTGGCTCAAATTGGGTGATTTCTTCTTCTTTTCCTCCGTGTGACTCCATAGTAGCTATAAAACTCAAAACAAGCGTAAAATACATAATTTACAAAAGAAATAGCAAAGAAAGCATAAACTACTAGATAGTAAATTAGGTGTATTCTACACCTATCATGAACCAGTGCAACTAGTACATCAGAACAACGCTGTCTCGTTAACTCATTTTTGTTGTGAAACCACAAGGACTCGTTAACTCTCTTTCTCTCTATGGCTATCTATCTATTTTAACCATTCTAGGCTTGCATTGCAGATTAAAACCTTCCATCGTGAAGATCCTCTTCGGCTCTTCCATTTTCTCATTGGTCGGTTGGAAGGGATGGCATCATCTGATAAACATGCATATAAAAGTAGCAAGAAGACGCATGAACAACAGTCTTAAGGTGTTAGTTTTTTATAACATCCATTTCAAGTCTTTCTTTTTTGTGATGGGTTGTGTTTAGTATCTAGAGAGTAAGCTTTCCATTCGTGTGAAAACAATTTGTATTACTTCTTGATTTTATCTTTTTAAGATATGCAATAGCCCATGTATGGATCTTTTTTGTCAAGGTATATTTTTGTTGCTAACTATGTATTGGCTTTTACTAAATCTGCAGCAGGACATGAAAATGAAGCTGATACTAACAAAAACGCGCAGGTGTCATTCTTACACTGAACATATAATGCTTATCTCTAACCTTGATTGTTTTTATCTTTTTCTTTTACTTTTATATTACTGGTCTGTAATTTACTTGTGATTGGGTTTACTGGCAGCGAAAATAGAGAGGCATATAGCTCAAGAAACAAAGGTTGAGAAGCATATTCACTGGACTTCCTTAACCGTGGGTGCCATTTCACCACATTTTCTCTCATTCTCGTCCTGTATTCCCCTTTTCACTGATCATCAGATTCTTGACATTGTGTAAATGTTTTTTTTTTCTTCTGCAAATAGTATGCTGCTCTCAATGATCTTGTTGTGCTCGGCCTTGTCTCTACCACCAGCTCTCTGCAATGACCACCATGTTCAACTCCACCAACATAACCAGTAGTACCACTACTAAGTCATGAAAGAGTACCCCATACTGGATGAATCCAAAAGATATTCTCCAAACGAGGCATAGCTTGTAAGGATCCGAATAGACCACTATCTTACTTCTTAGAATTTCCCTTTAAAGTTTGATAGCTCGGTCACCTTTTATCTTTTTCAATTGGAAGTAGATTGTTGACTAGTTCTAATGATATTATTTTCCCCTTATAGTTCTTAGATATTTGGAGTTTTGGATGTACTATGATTGAGATGGCTCTTTGGAACCTTGGAGTCAACAGTTCCAAGAGGTAGGCTCTAAGGAAGCATCCCACCGTATTAAGGAAGCATGCTACATATCGACGACATACAGTGCTTTCAATTTTGTTTCACGTTTTGCATAATTTCTTCTCATTCTGTTTTCCTACATTAATTTCAGCACATTCTTAACATGGAGCAGGAAGAGTACATCGAGGAAAAAACTAACTGGAGCAACATTGAGTTCATTGACAAACAAAATGGCCTGGATTTGACTGAAAAGGTACTTGTCCTTTACATTAACAATTCTTAGGTGTGTGTCTCAGAACTGAAAATCCATCTAAACTTTTATGGTAGTGCTTCTTTTTTTTCCGACGTTATGTGAGAATTATCCTTGTGGTGAATTGGCGTATTCATCTAATACCACACGTATTCGGTTGCATCAATAATGGTCTTCTATTCGATTGATCAATGATTATATGCTAGTTATCCTCTTACCATATACTACTGTAATTATTTTGCAAAAACAGAACAAAAATTCTGGTTGAGAAGGCGTCAAAGATGTAGTTTCTGAATCTAGTAATGTTAAGGATAAATCGGTTTATTACATCCTTCATGTCCATTGTGCCAAGTGCATAAAAATAATAAGGTTTGCTATTAATGAATCCATGCTGTAATACCTTGTTCAGAATGGAATTTCATTGTGTAAATTCAAACCAAGTTCATAATTTTGTAAAATGTTGCAAGGATGAATTTATTATCAGGTCAGGGTTTAAGATTATTTGTAATACTGGAATTTCATAATATGTAAATTTTTTTTTAATTCTGGTAATATATTTTGCAACGTATATATTTGTTGCTTAAATTATTTTATACGTTGCATTAAATCTAATTAAAGCAACGGATACAAACGTTGCTTTAATTAAATTTAAGCAACGTTTGTATCCGTTGCTTATAATTTGTCACGCCGTGTAAGCAACATACATAAGCGTTGCTTAAATTCATAGCAACGAAAATAAACATGGTAAATTGGGCATTTTGGTGTAGTGATTGTTGAACCAACTAGGTGTACATGTTTAGGTATGGTTACTCAAACCTAAATGAAGTATATTTCATTTGTGTATAACAAGCTAACATTCGATTTAACGATTGAAAGATATTAGCTTGAGTCTAATCAGGTTTTCATCCAACAATGAATATTGAATGATTTGTTACTAATGTAACTTAGATTGCAAACCATAATTTGGAGACTATATAAAGGAGAACTCTAGCAACTGGGAAACCTAATCCCCACACCTCATGTCTGATACTAGTTGTATAAGCTAGAGTCGATTCTCCTTTAACCTTAGGTTTCTCACGATACCCTGTAGGTTAACGACTTAAAGACTTCATTGGGATTGTGAAGCCAGACCCAACTATTTTCTCTGTAGTTGTGTGATCTGATCTTGGTGTTTCCATCGTGTTTGAGTACAATCGTAAGATTGGCTTGAGATTTATATCTCTGATAGGCAAGATATAAAAGTAGTCACAAATACCTTCATCTCATCGTTTGTGATTCCACAATATCTTGTTTCGCTAGTCGATTAATATTATTGTGAGATGATTGATATTTCTAGGATGTTCTTCGGAAATATAAGTCTGGTATATCAATTGGTTCATGTTCACCTTGATTTATCAAAAGACGAAACAAAACTCGTAGGTATTTCTGTGGGAGACAGATTTATCTATTCTTGTAGACTTTTTGTGTCAGACAGATTTGTTTATTGAAGTCTTCGACATTTGGTCGTAGCAACTCTTAGTTGTGGGTGAGATCAGCTAAGGGAATCAAATGCGTAGTATCCTGCGGGGATCAGAGATGTAAGGAGCGCAACTGTACCTTGGATCAGTGTGAGATTGATTGGGGTTCAACTACAGTCCAGACTGAAGGTAGTTTGTAGTAGGCTAGTGTCTATACAGTGTGTGTTCAATCTGGACTAGGTCCCGGGTTTCGGTTTCCTCGTTAACAAAATTTCTGGTGTCTGTGTTATTTCTTTTCCGCATTATATTTTGTTATATAATTGAAATATCACAGGTTGTGCGTTGAATCGATCAATTGGTAAATCCAACCTTTAGTTGTTGATTGAAATTGATTGATCCTTGAACATTGGTCTTTGGTACTGTTCAAGTTATTTCTCTTGTATTCAATCATGCTCGCATATTTCTATTTGTTTGAGTAAGGATTGAATCGAGAAATTAAGATATAACTCTTTGATATACTTTTTATTAAGATTGATTCTGACAGTCTAGTTGATTCTCTTAAAAAAATATTGGAGTTAGTCCATACAGATTGCTAAGCAAAATATTGGGTGAGGTTGTTAGAACCCCGCTTTTTCAATTGGTATCAGAGCAGGCAAACACATGTAAAGACTTTATAAGTCTGTGTTTGTAGCGATCTGACTCTATGGACAATAGTGTTATCTCTGACAAACGTATCACCAGAAACAAAAGTTTTGTTTCTATGAAATCTATTAATGAGAAAGACCTTTCTATCTCAAACATTCGCAATGCAAACCACGACACTGAAACTTCTTCAAACGCACGAATAGCACTAAGTGAATCAGTGCGGACCACAATATTTTGAATGCCCCATTGCACCGCCCACTCCAAGCCCACCAAAATAGCATAGATTTCCGCCAAATAATTACTCGCTACTCCCAGCCCAATGCTCATAGCTCCAACTACAGCACAAGTTTTATCTCCAACTAAATTGAATAATGAATCCGATTTGGTGGTTATAAAGATCTAGGTAAAACAAAAAACGACTGAAAAAGGAGGAGAATAGAAGGTGAGTTTTGTCCACTCACCTTAACAAGGTTTATACTTTATACTAATATTTTTGACAAAAGTCTTAATGAACGAAGGAAAAAAGGTCCAAAAAAACCGCCCCAAAAAACTCTCACAAATACCGGCCTCCCTGCTGTCCTCCGCGGGCCCCACTAAAAAAACTGAGTGCCCGGTTTTAGTCCAAAATCACGGTCCGTTTAGAAGGGCTGTATTTTTGATGGTAGTATTTAATGTTAGTGTGGGTTGTATTTAGTCACTGCCTACCAGATAAAAACTGTAAAATCCAGTACAAGTAGAAACCTAAAATCATGTATATATAATTTGGGGATTACAAAACATCAGACTTAGAAGCATTGTATTGGTGCAGATCAAAACTTCGTTAACGTACACGGCGAAATATCCGATGAAAATGAAAAAAAGAAAATCCTCAGTGCCTCTTTTTGCCATGCTTCCTACCTCCTTTCTTCTTTCCACCACCTTGTTTTTTCTTTCCTTTGTCACTAGTACCAGTACCAAAATTCAATGCTTGTGGCCGACTTGGCCGATTCTCCATGCTTCTTGAAGAATTGTTGTGCAATAGATGCTTCACGTTCAGTACACCATTTTTGAAATACCCATCGGTTGACCTCAATACGCTATCCTCCGCCTTTCGCTTCCCTGGGGCTTTGATACTAGAACTTGATTTGTCCCCCCCAAAACGACCAAGAACCATATCCTACATTAGCAGAAATTAACCATCAGCAAAACCTCCAAATTTGAACTAAATAGTAAAGATACTATGTAAAAGAAATAAAAATTCCAAACAAGCAATAGAAATCTTCAGCGACCTCTTGTAGCATTTTCTGTTGTCTTTCCTTTTGTTTCTTCATTGTGACTCTTGCAAGACTCAATCGTACTCTTTGCTTCTTAACAGGCTGTTACAAAGAAAATCAACAATATTTCAGTATAGGAAGAGTTAGTTGCTTGGTAAATGTATAATATCCAAGACGAACCATCTGCATAGTTTTCTTACTTTCCCACCAAGAGAAACTACCCTTTCATTTTGCAAAGCCTTCTTTTCTTTCCACGTCATATGGGAGGAGCCTACAATAAAACAACACAAAAGTGATCAAACCAAAAATTGAAGCAATTTGGGGATCAAGTTCTGACTGGCCAAGTATAGACAGTATATTTGATTTTAAGTATCCATAAATAAAGCTAAAAGTTTCTAAACCAAAATAAGATACAAGCCTGCTAAAGGATCTCATGTATAGCTTTGGTTGTAGGCTAGTAAGTGCTGGTAATAAAGATGTATAAAAGAATTATCTAAAGCGTTGAAAGAAGTTTATAACTCCATACCAAGAAAGTCTAAAAGAAGGAAACTGATAAAGGCCATACACACTACTCGCACTGAAGACTAGTTGTATATAAATACAAAATTTAACAGCCTTTAATCATAGTCGATATATTTGCCATGTGTAGATACATACTAAAATTTGTTGTTAACTTAATTCAGTACTGGTTAGAGAGCACGTAAGTGGCTTAATAATGAATCTCTCGCTATCGGCTTTCCTAATCTTATACTGTATTTATCTACTTTAACTTGGTTGAGGATCAAGAGGACTCCATCAAATGTGAAAAGGAGGAAACCGGCAAATTTTTCTGTCACGTGTTAAAACAAAAAGAATCAATCTCATATTAGAATTTGATATGGCCTAAGAGCAACTGCAGTGGTGCGATCATAAACCAAAGACTAAAGAGCAAAAAAAAACCAAATTTTGGGTTTAGTCCGTGTTCACACGCTACGGGAGAAAGATTAAACCAAATGGGGCGCAACTTAAAGTTGCGCCCCATTAATTTTTTTTTTTTTTTTTTTTCAATGGGGCGTAACTCTTAGTTGCGCCCCAAATTTTTTTTTTTTTGTCTTCTTATGACGGGCGGAGTTATAAATTACGCCTGTTCGGGCGTAACTTTAAATTACGCCCGACTAAAACCAAACTAAAGACTATATTTGGTCTGGTTTTTAGTTTTAGTCTGGTCTTTGATCTTTACTCCTTCTCCACTGCGCCTGGTTTTTGGACCAAAATTTTGGTTTTGGTCTCCCACTGTGGATGCTCTAATAGAATAGGTTTTTTTTCTTTGTCTAGGGTTAATCACAAAGTTCTCCAAGTAACTATATGGATAATATTTATCAAAGAGTAAATAATAGTGAATGGTTGTTTCCTTTATGTTCTCCAGATAATTAATAAGGAATCAAGAAAACAACAATACTATGTATGTTTCAGATAATGATGTGTAAATTGCAATTCAAAGTGAGAGAGAGATAATAATAATACCTAAAAGCTTCAAGTCGAGGGTAGAGAGAGATGAGAAACCCTGTTCCTGCAACCGCTCAGCAAGAGCCTCGAGATCGGTAGTCTTCTTCGACCCCATTACTACTGTCTTATCTGATCTCTACCGCTTTGTCAGTGTAAAACACAGAGAGCCTCGATAATCTAGTGAAATTGAGTAGTTACGTTAATCTTAAAAAAAATTAAACTAGTGATACTTAATGTGACGGACAGAAGAAATTTCCTTCCAAACGGGTTGGATTTAGACCCGTCCAGCAAGGTTATCCTTCCGTTCCACCACTCGAATATAAACTGATACGAAAAATGCAATTTTCATAAATAGGGATCGATAGTTTAAAATACAAATTTACCTGTTCACATTTACAAATGGAGTATATATAAAAATTTAAGAGTACAGTTTGAAGCTCAAACTAAATAGGATCTCCGAGAAAATTTCAGTTAAAACACAGTAGCTACAAGCAACAGAATTACATAAATCAAATGTTAATTTCATAAAGCAACGTTTAGCAGAGAAGTGATTAAACAAAAGGGTCTAAAAATGCACACTAAAATTCCAAGGGAACCATTTAGTCTGATAGTAGACCTGTAACATTTTATTTTATTTTTGAAAAATAAAGGGAGGTAGTGAACCCACTAGACCAATTATTTAAACACTATTTGAAGTCACATCAAAGTTTAAGAAAAACAAAAGGACTCCTGACTTAACAAGTTAACATTGCTTTGTTATTATATCAATAGAGACAAGTTCAGAGAAGTTCGGTAGTGGTTCAAATGTACAAAATTGTTAAGTGTACAATTCAAAATGAGCCAACACAACTGGTCCATGTGAGCTTATTAGTTCGAAACATAAATTGAGCACTAACGCTACTCTTTTAAGGGATAAAAGCATAAATATGCACAGATGGAATCCAAACATATTGTAATGACATGAAAGAACCTGCTAGTATAGTAATACTAGACAACAAGAATCTCCAAACAGAGTGCAATATATATATATATCAAGACCTGTCAGCATGTTGAGGACAAAGAAAGTTCTAAATGCAGTTTAAATAAACATCCAAAATGAGATTCAGGCCCTCTGTTTCTAGCATAACAAAGTTTCCACTTACAAACCATGCTAGGACTTCCAACTAGATCCCATCGTATATACAACAGCAAAATACATCAAAATAGCATGGGATAACAGCAAAATAAACTACCCAGATAACCCCGTGATATACACATTATAGACAAGCAAAAATACCAACTTTTGCTCAAGCTCCTGGCTGCAAGCTCTTCCCAAGCTTACTGCCTCAACCTTGCTTCGTACTCTGTGGGAAAACAAAACCAAAACGGGGTGAGCCACAGCCTAGTAGGGGTTACGAATAACGCGCCAATGTAAAAATAAACAATATATAAGTCAAGCTAAAGAAATCAGCATGTCCAAATTCAGAAATTTCTTAAAACAAGACAAATCCATTTTCATTCAAAAAGGTGGAAATGAAATATTTGTCGACCGATGGTGAAGAAATTCACATTCGCTACTTGTGAGGACCAGTCTCTAATGTTAGGATAGTCAGGATATCAGCCACCGTCCCGGACAGTCTTCCGCGGGTAGCCACATTTGTGGGATGCTCCTATGGGCCTAACAAACTCACCTGTAGCCTTCCAAAACATGCTCAATAAACGATTACCGCGAACGCAGTAAACTCCAAAGTGAGACCATGCTCCGAAATCAAATTAAGTTAACCCAAGCCATCGAATTATAGCTTACAAAAATCATATGTCCATAAATAATTTCATAAAATGTAGGATGCAAGGTGGCACAACAAAAAAAACAACCAAACACAATTAGCATATGAGAGCTGACGTGAATACTGAGAAGTTCATCACTTTTTCTTTGTAAACAAAGTGATAGCGCCAAACTAATGATGATGTACCAGTAGGAAACAAACAAGGAGTAATTGAGTTACTTAATAAGGATTCAAACAAGTTTATATCAAATAAGGTCGGTAATTTATAAAATAAAATTTGGCATCAGTTTTGCGACAAGCGCATGGCAAAGAAAAGGGATGGAAAGTATCCAACAAGGTATTATGACACCAAATGAAAATAAATGTCCATACAAAAAGCCTAGCTTATCAAACCCAAATAAATGTTAGGGTAGAGAGACAAAATGAAACAAAGGAAAAGAGTGATATCGACAACCAAATTTAAATGTAACAAAACAGGTTTAAGGTTATGAGACTAATCAGTAGGAATGGAGCTTCTGTATGGAACGGACTATGGCAAGGAGCTGAAATCTTTAGCAATATATTTTTAAAACCAATTAAAAGTGGTTTTCACAAAAATCTCATGATCAACTGATGCCCAAGTGAAAAGACACGACCCCCAATTTAAACAATTTCTTTGAGTGTCATAAACTAGTGAATTTAAATGGTTACAAAAATATCAGGAGATAATAAGACCGTGGTTGCCGTACTAAACCAAAACGATGGTTCTCCAAAAATGATAAACAATCAAATACAAAGTCCGTTGGAGCATTTTGACAAACAATTAATATGTACGTTCGAAACCAAAATCAAGACTTGATTTGGACAGGGAATTAATCAAACTCAAATGTCTGCAAACATGCTTAGTCTTCATAAATCCATTAATGAGAATAAAAAATTATACAGAGTTAAAGATGGAAGGATTAACATAGAGAAAATATAGGATTTCAAACCAAGTACCCTGTCATGCAATACGCAAACAATTTGAAGGAAGCTTATAAACAAAATTTCTTAAATACATGAATAATACAACTCAAGCAATCAATTCCAGATTTGCAAAGATGGTTAAACAAATTGCAGTTTGCACACTGTTCCAAAAATCAGGACATCGAAATAAAGAAGGCATCAAGAACAAAAAGTAGGAAAAACCCCTACCTTTGCGATACTCTGAACTATTACTGGTTGCATAGAAAGAAATTGAATCCGTGATCGGAACCAGCATATCCTTAGCTAATCGCATGTTAGTCACGTGTCATCCATGCTAATGATTCTATAGATTTCCATTGCCTTTGTTAAACAAGCACCCTAATATTTCTAAGGGACAACCTAGTTATTATTATTAAAAAAAAAAAAACCACTCATATTGGATTAAGGCACTCGTCAGGGATATACACACCCTACACTAGGATCGCACGCGCGCTTTATACAGTCCTAGCTTTCCACTAAAATGGGTTGAGTTCCATTTCAGATCCGAGTAGAGATTTTTAGTGGTGTTACACTTGAATTCCTAAAAATCTATTGTCGAAACAAAACTGAGACCAAAATGCATAAATTTCTCCACATAAAGGGATTTGTTGATATCAATCAAGTTCACAGCTAATCTAGTCTATGCCTCCTTACAGCTAACAAACGACTGTGAGAAAGAGAGGGATTTTTCGTACTTTAATTTTGTTAGGGTTTAGACTTCAGAGAAATAATAATGTGGGGAGAAGGAGGAGGCGAACAAAGAGAAAGGCACTGCCGCACAAGCGATTTTAATGTTATGCTCGAGGGTTAAAATTGTCCTTTTAAGAAAACTCCCAATTCAATCGGATACAAACAATATTAATTGAAATACACACTTCTAACTCCAATCGAGTAGATTGCAGAAGCAACGACATGAGGATGCTCTGTGGTGATCGTCTAATATTTGTGTCAAACAAAAACAGCAAAGAACATACAGTTGATCGAGTCACGGAGATCTTCTGCCTTTCTTGAATGTGCGACTGGAAAACTGAGTGAGAGGAAAAGCGAACAAGTAGGCTAGGTTTTCGTTTATTACTTTCAAGTTTCAAAATACCAAACTTATCCTTATATTATCACCTGCCCACGTGCACCAGACTAGATGAAAACAAATATCTCTAGCGAAGTTAAGGTGGCTCTCTGTAGTGTTGACTGTAGCGTACATATTTGACTTAAGGTTAACCCTTCACATGACTAGTGACTTGCACATCCTATACGCACGTGCGTGCGCACCAAACGTACAAAGAGCCAAGCTTAGTATCCGTTTCATGTTGGTAATTTCTTTCATGTGGGGACTCCGGTTGTGGTAAGAGCATCTTTGGCCGAAAAATAATGACAAAATTCGTTTATATATAATTAGGATTTATCATGCATTTGTAATTAGTTTCGTTATAAATGATAAAATTATTGTTACACTCAAGAGTGTTACGTTTTATTTCGGTCGGCCCTCCCCACCGTGGCAACGATACTCTAGTCAATAAGGAATCAAGAAAACAACAATACTATGTATGTTTCAGATAATGATGTGTAAATTGCAATTCAAAGTGAGAGAGAGATAATAATAATACCTAAAAGCTTCAAGTCGAGGGTAGAGAGAGATGAGAAATCATGTTCCTGCAACCGCTCGGCAAGAGACTCGAGATCGGTAGTCTTCTTCGACCCCATTACTACTGTCTTATCTGATCTCTACCGCTTTGTCAGTGTAAAACACAGAGAGCCTCGATAATCTAGTGAAATTGAGTTGTTACGTTAATCTTAAAAAAAATTAAACTACGATACTTGAATTCCTATAAATCTATCATTCGAAACAAAGCGAGACCAAAATGCATAAATTTCTCCACATAAAGGGATTTGTTGATATCAATCAAGTTCACAGCTAATCTAGTTTATGCCTCCTTACAGCTAACAAACGACTGTGAGAAAGAGAGGGATTTTTCGTACCTTAATTTTGTTAGGGTTTAGACTTCAGAGAAATAATAATGTGGGAGAAGGAGGAGGCGAACAAAGAGAAAGGCACTGCTCAACATGCGATTTTAATGTTATGCTCGAGGGTTAAAATTGTCCTTTTAAGAAAACTCTCAACCAAAAGGGTAAAGAAATACAATAATATGTCTCTCTGCTTTAGAGAAAGCGAGAGAGAGAGAGAGAGAGAATTGTCAATCTGAATTTCATTGATTATTTATTTTGATGTGAGTATCGTTATTTCCTATTGTTAATGTGTTGATCATATTCGCATGTTTATGTATGTCACTATATACATCAGTAACTTCGCAATTCGTAAACTGAACATGGTCCTTGTTTGATAAAATTCCTCAATCGAAAATTCGCTTTGGGTGTTTGAAACAATTTGTTGCATATTATCTTTCTCGATTGCATAGTTTGGGATGTACTTCATACCTCCAATAGTAGTATTCATGTATTACCATTTATCCTTAGCAATGTTGTTCTATGTCATATAAATTTCTTATTTTCATTTAGACCGAGGGGTCCTATAACTTTTTTTTTTAATTATTTTGTTTTAGAGACAAGTAATGGGATTATCAAACTAGGTTCTTAAATTTACTTGCATCTGTAGTGCAGGATTTGGGTTCATTGATTCACAGCAATTTACAGAAATAAACTTTCGCAATTTACGATATGGCTGAGAGACAGCAAACTAATCAACAACTGCAATCACCGCAGCAAGGTGAAGATATGATTGCTTGTGTAGAGTCATTAGAAGCTGCCTTGCTTCCATGCTTGCATGCGAGAGAGCTGCAAGCAATAGATCGTTCTCCTCATCCTTCTCACCAAAGTAAGTAGTTTAATCTTGAAATGAAATATTCTTAGTCACTTGTAGTGATTAATAAATTTGATGGAAATAGATCTGTCAGGTTTATCCATCCATTGACATGGAAGAAAAAAACAAGATAATATAATGGGAGATTCAATTTGTTCAAAATTTTGTTTTTCCGGTCTAATAAGCAACTATAGTTGTGGTGACCAACAGACAAGAAGTCCCAATTAGTGCACCCATCAGTCTTGATTTGTAGGATCATCAGAACTAGGATCTGGGAAAATGAATCGTATAGACAAAATGTAAATGTTTATTACAAGCTTGATGACGCAGTGATGCCCAGTCTCTTTTCCATTGTTTTCTCAACTTTGGTTGAACATTAGAATTATTTTTCTTTTCCAAACTGAACCGAATGCATGTCATCTAAATTTTATAGTACAAAGGTGGTTCTAAAATTCCAACTTCGTCTCTACAACTGGAATGTAGGGTTTTGTTTACTCATGGCCTACATATTCTCAGTTGCAATCAGACAAGCTCAAACACTATCACAAGGGAAAAGTTCCAATCACCAAAATATATAAAGGGGATACCAAACCTAATGACGCGATACCAATCCAGAGATCCATTGGTCAGGTTGTTTTATATGGATTGGTATTGGTATTCCCCCTCTCTATGTATGGTATCGAATTCCATGGCTGCTTGTTACGGAATTGTGGGGGGTGCTGAATGAAGGGAATGAGCAGACCCCCAAAAGTGTATCCCTTGGTACCACTGATCACGGACTAAACTCTTATGATGATTATCATAATCACCAGTTAGCTCCGACAAGTGACGGGGAACTCTACGACTTCCATCTGTTTCGACAGCTTCAACTAATCCGTAACTGTGCAGGTGGGAAAGAACTACCGTCCTTCAAGTAATCGACTGAGTGAGTCATAACATGCCGGTATGTTTATGCTCTTGTATATGTACCAGGTCATATGATAACTTTTCATCTGACAAAGAATCAAATCACTAAATCAATTGACAAATGCAAGAAACATTCTCATTAAAAACAATATGTTAGTCAACAGTTCACATGGTTAGAACATAAGAGACAAATCAAAAATTTGACTCTAACCGAACAATTAACATGACACATTAAATCTTCATGGTCTCAACTTTCAAATTGGTACAAGAACAGTTCCTCATAGACAAGGCATCAAACAATTGTGACATAAATTTTAGTTTCCACTTTATCATGTAACCCGTTTGACATATCTGGAACGAGAAACATCCAATCTCAACATACTTTTAAATCAATAATTAGGTATGATATTTTCATCATTGGATTCAATAGATTTTTATTTTTAGACAAAATCATGAACAACACCAAACTACACTGCCCTAAATATTAAACCCAGTTCCTCAATTTAATTATTATTATGAAATTTCTTGTCTTAAGATTGTTGGGGAATAACAATTAATATTGATTAAACAACTAAATAATATAAGAGGGACTTATCTGATTTTTGTGTCTTCTCCTTAGTCAACTGTTGATGTCTTGAACATCCTGCTAAACACCATAGAAAGAAGAAACTGGTAATGGTGGATTGAGGCGCATGTTCAACATGCTGTCCTTAAGACAAGAATGCCCTGCTACACTCCAAAAAGGATGATGTTATAGCCCTACTGGACATCTGCCTCCAAGATACAACAATCTCAATAAAGTTTGAAGAGCACACTCAAACCTTATTCTATCTAGAACTTGGCAGTAGAAAACACATGAAACGTACTTACACCCTCGTACCAAAACATAGAAAACGAAGAAGAAGTACTTTCTCTAATGGATGCAAAAGAGGTTCGTATATCACTTAAACCCTAGCGCAATTCCAAGATATATATAAAAGGTAAATTTATTTCCTGAAAAAACTAAGAGATAAATTTGGAAGGTGTTTTGTTATTTTGAAAAAACCGTTTTATTATAAATTTCATTCACTTAAAAACTTATTTTTCCAACAATCCCCCACATGAATGAAAATACGATAAAACACGGAAAATAGGAAATATCACGAAGCATTGGTGTCCATTAGGTCTTGAACCTTTGCTTAGTGAGAGGTTACAGGAACTACATGTTAGACAGTGAACGAAATGTCTTGAACTGTCCAACGTTTGGTGTAATTCGCGATAACAACCACGCATGATATCTCCAAGGTTGCTGCCAAGCTCCACCGTTGTGTCCATTTTGGCCCTGGACGTATCTTGTTTCTCATAATGCTCTAGAGAATTAGCTCATATTCTCATAGGAAGCGACCCACTTCCTCATTCAGATAGGTGAGTTCCATCAAGAGTGTTCACTGCGACACCCCACTTCAATCTTAAATTGAAACTATAGAACTCATTAAGACTTATTAAAAGTCATCCTTCTAATGCAATCACACTATCACATCTACACCATAGGGAAGGGACTAGAGAATATAATTCTCGGATAGTGTTTACCATTACCCACCACAAATTAGTTGTCTCATTCGAAACCTTGATCTTGGGGTATCCATTCAACAAGGTTGAGTATCCTTCATGGCAAGTTTATTTTATGAGCTTAAGTCCCATCCCCCTCGATGTATAATTACAAACTATCTCTCTAGATTATCCTTTCGTCAAAGGATCACTAATATTTCTGTTGACTTCACTAAGTCCATGAGGTTCTCTTTTGAATTTACATGTCTAGTGAGACTCTCCTTTTGACTTTCACGAATCAACTAAAAATTACTTCATTAGAGATTATAGTTGTTTTATCGAATTAGCCTTCTCCGAATATTTCTAGACTCTAGACTTTGTCATTGCTCATTTACTTTCTATATGACTTGAGCCATCCAAACATAAACAATCAAAAACGGCGAGACAAACTAGAAATCAAAGTCAGGATATGGTTAAAAGACAAACAATCAAAAGCCTGCTCACCTTTCTGTTACAAGTCATAAGCAAGCCAACACCTTCACAATCTCAACACCTTCTTCGCTTCCCTCCCTAAGATCAACCCCATCTCTTTCACTTTGTGACCAAAACAAGTCCGGGAACGGCCATTTCTTGGTTTAGGCGGGACTTGCCAGATTGATTTCGAATCTACAAGCACTCACCGCGCAAAGTGCATTTGTTTAGGGTTTAGATTCATTCCTCATCCACACACCCCAAATTACCAAATCCCGTAGGAATAGTTTTCACCCATAAGCTTGTTGTAAACCTCAAACCAATACCCAAAGAGGATCCCCGGTTTGTGATATGTGTTGATGTCTCGATTGTTTTTGTGGAAAACATGTAGCATGTTGTTCTTGCCTGGCAAGTCATACTTGGGAGACTTGCTAGCTTGGTGACTTTCGACGGTCGAGATTTTGCATCTCAAGAGGAAAGATAGCCGTTGATCGTTGCACGCTTTCGTTTTGGTAGCCGCGTAGGGAAGGCCAGCATGGTGGCGCGGCTAGGTTGGCATGTCGTTGGCGTGGCCAAACATAGGTTTTCGGGCCAAAGTTTACCATGCGTTGTCTGGTAACCTTGGATGGCTAGGATTTGCTCCTGGGATTGAAGGGGGACCGTTGATTTTCGCACGCCTTTGTATTTGGTAGCCGCGTAGGGAAGGCCAGCATGGTGGCGCGGCTAAGTTGGCATGGTTTGGCGTGGCCAAACCTAGGATTTCGGGCCAAAGGTTACCATGCATTGTCTGGTAACCTTGGATGGCTAGGATTTGTTCATGTGATTGAAGGGCAACCGTTGATTGTTGCACGCCTTCGCTTGGGTAGTCGTGTAGGGAAAGCCAGCATTGTGGCGCGGCTATGTTGGTTAGGGCCAAGGCAGGGTGTGGTTTGGCTTGGCATGGCAGGGCCAAGGGTTTGCCATGGGCACATGGTGCGGCTAGCTTGGCTAGGGCCAAGGCAAGGCGTGTTTGGCTTGGCATGTGTGGCCAAGGGTTTGCCATGGGCGCATGGCGTGGCTAGCTTGGATAGGGCCAAGAAAGGCGTGTTTGGCTAGGCATGTGGGGCCAAGGGTTTGCCATGGGCGCATGCCGTGGCTAGCTTGGCTAGGTGCGGTTTGGCTTGGCATGCGGGGCCAATGTTTTGCCATGGGCGCATGGAGTGGCTAGCTTGGATAAGTGCGGTTTGGCTTGGCATGTGGGGCCAAGGGTTTGCCATGGGCGCATGGCGTGGCTAGCTTGGCTAGGTACGGTTTGGCTTGGCATGCGGGGCCAAGGGTTTTTCCATGGGCGCATGGAGTGTCTAGCAACAGCTAGGTGCCGGTTTGGCTTGGCATACGGGGCCAAGGGTTTTGCCATGGGCGCATGGAGTGGCTAGCTTGGATAGGTGATATTTGGCTTGGCATGTGGGGCCAAGGGTTTGCCATGGGAGCATGGCGTGGCTATTTTTGGCTAGGTTCGTGACCAAGCTAGGGTTTTGGGCCAAAGGTCGTTTGGTAACCTCGGGCCGGCTAGGATTTTCTCATGGGATTGAAGGGCGACCATTGATTGTCGCACGCCTTCGTTTTTGTAGCTGCGTAGGGAAGGACAGCAAGGTGGCGCGGATAGGTTGGCATGGGGCCATGGCAAGGTGCGTTTGGCATGGCACGGTAGGTGTGGCTGGCATGGTTTGCCATTGGCACTGGGGTGCGGCTAGCATGGTTGTCATGCCTTGGCGCGATAGGTGTGGCTGGCATGGTTTGCCATTGGAACTGGGGTGCGGCTAGCATGGTTGGCATGCCTTGGCATGGTAGGTGTGGCTGGCATGGTTTGCCATTGGCACTGGGGTGCGGCTAGCATGGTTGGCATGCCTTGGCGCGGTAGGTGTGGTGGCATGGTTTGCCATTTGCCTTTGAGGTGCGGGCTAGCATGGTTGGCATGCCCTTAGCGCGGTAGGTGTGGTCGGCATGGTTAGCCATCGGTACATGCGGTGTGAGAATTAGGGTTTTGGTCCAGAAACCCTAATCAACAGATAAAAAACGGCACCCTAGTAATTTTCTCATAGATAAATTAAAGGGTTCAATAAATGTGCTTGGTTTGGACATTATTACTCAAGTTTTGTGGCGTTCTTTGTCGACTAGGGTTTTACGATTTCACCCCTAAGCTAAAAACCACCATCAACATTAAGTCCCCTGCTTAGCTCGGAAGATGTGCCTTGTTGCGAGGTAAGCATATGATGGTGACAGACAAGGACGGAATCAATATGTAAATCATTGCAAAGATGGTCAGGAAAATCCGAGTAACCTTTTTGAGGGTGAAGAGAGTTTTTGCTTCCGGTGTTGGCGGCCCTGCGTAAGTTGTACCGGGGATGCAGACCGTGGAGTGGTGAGACGAAAGTTGCTGGCTTGGTCTGGCCGTACATCACCGAGGCAAAGCGGGCGCGGTCATGGAAGGCAAGTATGGTGAATGGCTTGACACGGTTGCTATTTGTGGTAAGGAGAGTTCATGATCACGCGTTTGGTAGCCTTGCCTAGATTTTATTTGTGTAGACCGTAAAGCGGTGAGGTGGGAGACGTCGACTTAATCTGGCTACTCATCGTCTTGGATGGGTTAGGGAACATCATGATACTGGCTTGACGAGTTGTTGGTGTCGGCGTGGCAAGCCATGGCATGGACAGCCTGGCATGATAGGGCCTGCGGTAATGGAGTGGACGGCTTGGCGTGGTACGTCCATGGCAAGGCGCGGTTTTCTTGGTGATTTGTCTTCAAGGCGCATACGGACGGTGTGGCGTGGTGGGACCAAGACGTTGCGCGGTTAGCTTGGTGATTTGCCTTCAAGGGCCCAGCTGCCTCTTTTCCTTACTTGGCTCAAACAGGAAGTTCTTTTCTCTTCAAAAACCCGAGAGTGTTATGCCCCACAAAGGGGCGTTACTCCTTCTGGCCGAGAGTTACGTTGCGGTTTTGCTTCCGAATCTCGGTCGGCGGCGGGAAAGCAAAACACGAGCTAGCGTGTCTCAAAACACGTTCTTCCACGTTCTATCACCAAACCCTAATTATTTTGCACGGCCAGGCATGAGGCTTTCCCTTATATTGGTGGTGGGATGAAGTTTAATTAGGATCGGATATCATGCCTTAACTCACGGCTAGTATAAAAACTTTCCTTTTCGGGACTGCATCGTTCTGCTGAACATAAAAGATGATCTTTAACCCTCCATTCGCATAGTTCGTTCGCGCCCATCCTCTTCACAGGTATCGTCTCGTGTTTTCTTCCGATTCTCATTTTATCCTCTTTCTTATGTATGTTGTTAGTATAGATGGGGTGAGAACTTGACCACTTTCTCTGTTCTTTGTAGTGTATGATGGGATCCTCCAGAGACAGCCATACCTTTAATTCTTCGGAGAAAACTTTGGAATCGGCGAAGACCAGTTTTCTTCTTATGAGGAGGCATTAGGTATAATCGAATCTCTGTTCCATAAAACTGGTGGAATTATCAAGAATCTTCCTTCTATCTATCTCGGTGAAGTGCGGGCGCGTGTTCGGACTTTCTTGGGTTCGGTGAACATGGAGGAGGAATGGGAAGGTGGTGAAGAACCCTGGTGTGTTGAGAAGCTCCAGTGCAGCAAAACTTTTTCTCGGTCCAGTGCTAGGGCGGATCGGTCTGCTCCTAGGTTGAAATAACGGAGAACTGAACCTGTGGGACTTTTAGAGGAAAGCCAACATAACTTATTCGTTCAGGACGACGTTATAATTCTCGATCCTGATGCAGATGAATCAAGAAATTTTCCTCGAGAGGTCGCTGAGAAGATCTTTGAGGAAGACGTTGCGTTTGACAAGGCTGAAGCAGCTTTCGGAGTTGGCGTCGGAGATGTCGTCGGCGACATTGGGGGCGTCATGGTGGCATATGCTGGACCAGTTGTTGAAGCGGGTGCCGGAAAAGAGATGGACGTTATTTGCTCTGAGGAGGTTGCTTCGGGATGGGATGTTGAGGTTTGCTACTAATGCGTCGAATGGAAACTTTTTGCCCGAGAGATTGTTGGGGAAAGTGCTTGAAAATAGCCTTGACCAGAGGGGACTCGTGTTCCATCTTTCAATGACTAGTTTCTCCCTTTTATCGTTCTGTTTGTTGCTTAGTCGTCTGATGTTTTTTTTTTTTTTTTGTAGACTCATCTTTACCTTCTTCTTCGCCAATTAATGTTCTGTTTTTTTTTTTTTTTTTTTTGAATAATTGAATAAGGTATTTCTGGTTGTGATATGATGGCCAGTGGCTTTTTCATAGGTTTTGGGTTAGTTGGATGTATTTCTCTGAGATCAGGAGAACCCATTCGGAAAAAGGATGTATGTTTTTTTTTTTTTTTTGAAAATGAAATTCCGGAGAAGAATACAAATGGTGTATTCATCTTGGGGAAATACATACATCAAGAGAAACTGTCGAAGGAAATACTGAAGGGAGAGTGGTTGGAAAAGTACATCATTTTAGGGATGGGAAAGCTTGAGCCATCGCGAGTGGACTATCACGCCTTCCGAAGCACCCGTGTCGATGAGCTTACAGTATCCTCCAAAAAGAATGTCTGCCACCAGATACGGCTCGTCTTCTCTTTCATCAGGAGAACCAATTCGAGCAGCTATTTTTACCGTCATTTTCCCAACTTGAAACGAGTTTACCTTAATCACTATATCTCCGATTGAAAACGGGTTCAGGCGTTGTGTAGCCGTTTGAATCTTGTCCACGTCGGTTTCGGTGACTGCTTTTAAGTTTCTTGCAAAGTGTTTGAATGACCCAGCACCCCATTCACATCTCTTGACGGTGTTTGTGTCGATAATTCTTGCGGAGTCCCCATGATAGAATAGGGGAAGAAATGGTGGTCGTAGAGAAGATCGCTCGGCCGGGATTACTTGCGTTTGGAATCCATGAGTTAGCGCCAAGGGTCTTCTTCAGCATCGGGTTCCTCGGTAACTCGTCGATGCGGCGACAAGTGGGACGGTTTGTTGGAGATCCTTTTGGGCGTTGTCATTGGTAGAGGGGATGTACCTAATTTTGCCTTGTTGTCGAGTACCCATAAGTGCCCCAATATCATGTTGTAACCCATCTCTTTGACAATGTGGAATCTGTTATGCGTTATAGCGTCTCCTATCTTGACCTCGAGGTTGATGTAGCCATGCGCGTTCAAGGCTTCTCCTCACGGGTTCTTAATCACAGACGGGGAATGGGTAGCATCTTGTTTCGTAAATCCCGTAGCTTTCAGTGCCTTGAAAGTAATAATGTTGAAGTCGGAGGCCGCATCGATGAGTGTGTTGTCGAATTCAATATCTCGTAAATGGGATGTGGTCGGCGAGTCCCATTTGCCTCTTTCGATTCGCCTTCATTTGGGAAAGCTTGGGCCTTGGCGGTTTCCATGGAGGGAAAAGCGTTTGCCGACACTAACGCGATTGAGAGAGCGAAAATATCTTGGCACCGCACCTTGGAAAGGTAGAGAATTCGCATACGTGTGCATCATGGATTGTACGGTCTCGTGCACGGAAGTCCCCGCAGAGACCCCGCAATTCCCTTACGGAAGTGGGTCTCGATGTACTCCCTCGTTTCCTAGTTGGAGCTCCCACAACACATCTTTCTTTGAAGATATGCTTGATCCCATTGCAATCACTTGGTTGGGTGGTGAAAAAATCAGCTGGTAAAAAGATTTGGGGTTCACTATCTCGGCCTCGGTCGGTGGGCGTCCGGGAGGTGGGGTCCACGATAACATCATCTTGAATCCATGCTTCTAAGAGATCAATCACCTCCTCGATGGGAAATGGGAATTCGGGGCATTCCCTTCGGTTTCGTGATGACGCATGGGAGCTTAGCAGCGGCCTTCCGTGGCGAGTTGCCCGTTGTGCCAAAGGTGCTTCATGTTTAGGGTGATGGTCCATGGCACTGGGCCTTCCTTTTCCCTCTCTCGTTTACTACATTCCACGGAGGAGGGGCCAGCGTTAAATTGCTTCTTGGTGAGGCGCCTATTCCGCGAGTTTCGCGCATGTCTCTGGGTTTGAGTCGGTCTAGCTCTTTCCAATAATGATGGTCTTTGTCTTTGCGGATCGTCCGCAAGCTTCATGGAGTTCGGAGAATGTCCTGAAACGCAAGTTCCCTAGCATGGCGGTAAATAGGAGCTATACCATTGATGCACGTGTTCACCAGAGTTGCTATTCGGTCAACGTTTGGGTCATGACAGTCAGTGCTTGAACCTTTGAATCTCTGCTAAAATCATTCGGGTGTTCGTTGTCCATTACATTCTTCCTGTCGAAAGTAACTTGTTCGGACAGAAGAAGTACTTCTTGTAAAATGCGGTAACTATGCTATCCAGATTGGGATACTTTTTGTTCGGCAGATTCTATTGTACCATGTATACGCCCTTGGGTGAAGTGATTTTGAAAACTCCCTCGGCGAAGAACGTGATTGTATTCATGCTCGCCTAGGGACTCCAAAAAGCAGGAGACATGCTCACGTGCATTTCGGTGCCATCGTACATAGTGAATTGAGGAGAGTAGTACCCTCTTGAAGAGGGATTCTTTGTATTTCGATGGGTAAGGAGGTTAATCTTTCGGGTGCATGTTTACTTCATCATTCTTGACTCGGTTGCGGAGGAAGTTGCTCCAGATCCTCCCTTCTGTGAACGGTTGGACAGCTGGCTTCTTTCCAATGGGGTTCTAGCGCGAATTTCCTCGTCCACATAGACGTGTTCCGGGCCGAGGTGCTAACGTCGGGGTGTTGGAGGAGTGTCTAAACTTTCACCGGAGGCGTGACTCACGTGGTATCCGCTCGCTAGGGCCTTGAGAAGGTGAGTACTTCTTTTCTGTGTTGAAACCATAACCCGTCCCAGGCTCTAGCGAGAACTTCACGGGCGTTCCATCAAATCGGCGATGGTGACATAGGGTCGGCTTCCTATGGTTCCTCTGGTTTCTCGTCTCGTCCGTCGGGTAATTGGAGTCTTAGTGGTGGTTGGAGGTGCCATGCTCGGGCGAGGCGTTAGGAGCGGTAGCGGCAGCCTAGCTACGGTGACCGGTGGTGCAACGCTGAAGGGGTGCTTCGGCACTTAGTGGTTGGTAGGTTGTGCGGGGACATTAGATACGGAGAAGCTCGGCCCGGTGATCGATGTTAGAAGGAGTGCTTTCGGTACCACTGCGTGGGAGGGTGACACGACGGCGTTGTTGGAGTAACGATTAACACCGTGGGATGTGTTCTGTCTTTGGTGTTCTCGGCAATTGATCCGGATACGAGTTATACCGGGTTGGGATCGGTGTTTTTGAAAAATGGAATCGAATTGAAAGCTGATATTGTAACCGATAGATCAATCTCCCACTGTGGTCGCCAATTGTTTGTAGGTGAAAATGGTTTTGCTGATTTCGGTAATTTTGGGTGTACGGGTGAGAAACAATTTAAACACTAAACAAATGTATGCAAGGGAGTACTTTAGATTCGAGAGATCAATCTGTACAAGTGAGCCTAAACCAAGAAATGGCCGTTCCGGACTTTTTGGTCATTGCAAAGTGAAGGAGAATGGGTTGGTTTTGGGAGGGGGCAAGAAAGTGATGAGACCCGAATAGTTGATTCGGGAAGAGAAGTTGTGTTACTACGACTTGTATCGAGAAAAGTGGGAAGGCTAACAAATGGTAAGCTAGCAAGTATTTTTCGAGTGTTGTGTATTCTAGGAATGAATCATTGTTCGGTGGAAATAGGTAAGACCTATTTATACAAGTCAAAGTGAACGTGACTGGGTTTCATTAAGGAATGGAATAATGGGTAAGTAAATGGGAGGAGGTGATAACCGTAACGCATGGAATTGATGTTCCATAAAACCGTTAACGTATGGAATTGATGTTCCATGAAACTGTTAACGCATGGAATTGATGTACCAAGAGCGTTTCACCATTAACTCCCTGTATTTACTAACCGCCTCACCCTTATGACACTTCCTTATGAAGGGCGTAGTGTACGCCGCACGATGTTGTTGATGGTGGATTTTCATTTAAGGTTAAAATTGTAAAAACCAGAAAATTATGCGCTAACATCTTGTAAAAGATAAAGCCATTAATAAGTGTTGAATACTTCTTAACTTTACTAATTTACCTAGAATGGAGCATGTGGCAAATAATCCTATGTATGTGAATTAAATACACGAAATTCATCCAGGTTTGAGCATGTAGCAACAATCCCATATACCCCGTGAATTTATAGCATTATTAATTAATGTGTGGTGACCTTGTATTTCTGTACTCATTATCGGTGCGGCATGACGGCGAGTGTTGCTCTCACAGAGCAACACGAACCTCCAAGCATTATAATGAAAGCATGTACGAAATACCCGTACAGGTTGCAACTCTCGGTGTGTTATACTAGCCCGTTGAGAACTCTCGGTGTGTTATACTAGCCCGATTGAGCATACGGGTCATGCGTATCGGTCACGGATATGATCTCGTTCATCCAACCTCACCGACGTGATTGGATGGCTAGATCAATTCCATAACCTTTAGCGGGTATGGAATATTCCTTTAACTTAGAACCAACGCGGACCCCCGCATGGTCGGCCTCCCCAAAATATTGGCATAGCTTGCCAAAACGTCCAAACCCGAGTGTATGGATGGAAAACCCTAAATTAGGGTTTTGCGGCATATTACATGTGTTGCAAAGCAGTCTCAACCATCCATCTTCGCAGGTATAGATGGAGGCGTAGATGTAGATTCAAAGGGCTCGAGCATGTCAACACAATCACCATGGGCCCGCCTTTGACCAATCGTTAAAGGACCAACCATGGTTGTTCATCCCACCTCGTGGCGCCCGAACAGCATGACGACGTGACATGAAACCCAAAATTAGGGTTTTAGCATCATGAGCGTCCATCTTCTCGGCACGAATGGAGGGTCCCAGTTAGATTAAGCGAAGGTGGTCCATACTAAAGCATGACCACCAGGCCGGCCCATCCCCTCACTGATCGCCCAAGGCATATCATGCCTGGCTATCCCAAAACGCAGCGTCCAAACTTGCATGGTCACACTTCCCAAATTGCAAAGCGATCTCGACCACTCAACTTCACTTGGACGATTTGAGTGGCTTAGGATCACGTTTTCATGGAGACGATCGAGTATAGGCGTGAATACCGCCGTATCACCTATACGCGGGCCAGTTGGGAAAGACCGACCAAGCTTGGTCGTCTTGAAGCGCGTGCCGAAGTTGGCAGATGTGCGGCTTTTGCGGCATCGGATTTACGATTGCAAATCGATCTCAACCACCCCTCTTCGCCGGTCAAATCGAGGTGGCCTAGATCGCGCCTTTATAAGACGAGGAGAGGTACGGACGTGTACAGGCATGTCAGTTCACACGCATGCGGGTCGGTCCTTTCCCAAAATCCCTTCCCATGCTTGGTTTCGACCAGTCTGAAGAGTGATGCATGCGCACCTCTTTAAAACCTTGATTCCATCAACTAGTCGCAGAGATGAGTGTCTCAAAGATCATCTCGTCCGTCCAACTTCACTCGCTGGTTATACAACCACAGTGGGGAGTTAATTGGTCGATGAGGCGTCATGGTGATCACCACCGTCACTTTACCACACCATGACGCGAGACTGTATAAAATACACATGATTTTCACAAGTATCAACTTCCCGAACAACGTTATTCAATTTAGCATTACATGTTACCTTTTGTGGGTCCCACGATCCACACATTCTAGACATCAATCATGTCACAACCGGGGATACATGCGGGGTATTGGTCCTGGCGGTTTTACGACGTGCGGCAGGCAACGCGCCATCACAAGAACGTGTTAGGAAGTCATGGACGGTTAGAGATGACATGAGAAGTGGGAAAGACTGGTTGTGTAACACCAACACACAACTCCACTACTCCATCACTCCACTTCCCGCGAGAGACGTGAATAAGGCTCAAATGACTTGTATAAATAGGTTCTCCTCCCTATTTTCCAAACAGAGAAAAAACAACACAAGTCCAGACGAGACAGAAACCAAGTGTTAATACAAAACGTATTCAAACACCCAGAGCACGCTTGCATCAATCGTAAGCACTGCTCACCTTACCTGTTACAAGTCATAAGAAAGCCAACACCTTCACAATCTCAACACCTTCTTCTCTTCCCTCCCTAAGATCAACCCCATCTCTTTCACTTTGTGGCCAAAATAAATCTGAACGGCCATTTCTTGGTTTAAGTAGGACTTGCAATTGATTTAGAATCTTCAAGCACTCACCACAAGATGCATTTGTTTAGGGTTTAGATTCATTCCTCATCCACACACCCCAAATTACCAAATCCGACAGGAATAGTTTTCACACATAAACAATTAGCGACCACAGTGGCAGGTTAATCTCTCGGTTATAAAGTCAATTTCTTCAAAATCCGATTCAATTTTATCAATTTCGAAAAGGGTAGATCTTAGAACCAATTCAATCATCAATCCATTTCAAGATGGTGGAACTCAAGTCTGGATCAGCAATCAATTCTGATAGAGCTAGTGTGGATAACACTCCCGGTGTCGATGTACCTGTCAGTGGAGCTACCGTGGTCAATACATCTCGTGGAGCCGCCAAATTTCACCATCGAGCGCCGGCGTAGCGGTGAAATATTCCAAAGAAGTGTAACACCTCCAATTACCATATCCAGCAGCCGCAAATCCGAGGCATCTCCTCAAGTGTAACACCGTAGTCACCCGCAGCAACAACTTTTCGCTCCTTCATCAGACGAGGAGCCTGGAGGGACAAAAGGAGGACCACCGCCCATTACTATTGTGAGACTTGATGGAGAAGCGGAAGTTATCGCTAAGACTCAAACGGATATGGCCGCAACCTGGAAAAGAGGTACTCATTTTTCTTAAGACATTAACCATCGACACAAGATCCACTACAGCCAGTGGAGCAAAAAAGGAACGCATTCAACGCACCTCGGAGAAGGTACTTGAATGACGCGGACCTCCATGGACCCGATCAAAGAAGCGACTTCAAATATGAGCGGTCCATGTCATGGATACTCCTACACCTGGGACTGATCCCTCACAACGATCCTCTCAAGTCAATAGTTTCACTATGAACCGGAGGCCGGTGGATCGGGAGCGATTTCTCTAGTGGAAATTTTATGCGAACTTTTACACCTCTCGAACAATCGGTGGGGCGAGACGTTTTCCGCAATCAACCAAAAGAAGGCACACTAGGGCCCCTACATGCCACCGCACACATCAAGGATTCGAGTTCAAGAGGGCCCTTATCTACAGGGAACGCCTTCGAATGTGATTACTCTCAAGACATCCAAGGTTCTCCCGAGGCAAGGTCTTACTAAGCCTACCACAATGAGCGGACTTCGAGGAAACCAAACCAAAGCACATACGGGAGAAGCTCACGGAAAAAATCATGCAGGATTCGTTGCGTCCCACTCCCACTGCGTGGGCGTCAATTCAGAAGAAGACCGGCTTGCATCATTGAGGGCTAAAACCCACGATGCATCTTTGCTCTACGAAGCATTCTTCTCCATCATGTGAAGCCACGACCCACGTTCACACGAAGAGGGGAACGAACAGCGGAATCGTGACCGAGAAAGGGAAAACGGTATACCGACAACGCCATTATGTTCTCGGGAGAATGTTACCCGTCTCTCTACCCAATGGAATGCTACAACTGACAACGAACCACAAGAACAAGTGCTAGATGCTCCACAACGGTGCCAAGATGGCACCAACTCCACAAATCGATGATATTGAAATCGTTGAGGAATCTTCAGCCTATCTCCATCGGCTCAACCTTGTGTACGGATAAATGCACGAAGCTCGTGGAACTTCTCAAAGAGTACCAAGACATATTCGCTTGAGATATGAAGAAATGCCTAGGATTTAGATGAAAATTGGTCACCCATCATCTACATGTCATACCCTCGTATCCCAAGTCGGTTAAACGATTGTAGTTCGAGACGAGGAAAATGGATAGATCGAGGTCTTTGCATATACTTCGAGACTTGAATGGGTGTTGCTCCAAAAACGATCCTCCTCTACCTAACATCCATGTTAGTAGATGAAACCAATGGACACCGGCATGTTCTCCTCCATGGATGGATGTAGCGTCTACAACAGGATAAGGATGTACGAGCATGATGCAAGTAAGATAACTTTCGAACTCCTCTCGGAAATTTTATTATACCATCTTGCATTTGGTTTAAGAATACCGGTGCAACGTATCAACGCTCTATGCTGACAATCTTCCACTTGGAGCCAATACCTCAAGGGCGACCTCAAAGATAACGTGTCACGCGTCATATCGTGCAAGATCGGGCGATGCAGTCACTTTTATCGGGCAGTGGTACATGTCTATCATGCTATGTTGGAGAATCCAGCGCTTTTGGTCATCCTCGGAGCTTTGAACGCCATCTGACAACATATGCCCCGATAGAAATAAACAGGCCTGCGACAATAAAGAGCCTCATAATGTTTGTAGGGGCATATATCTCACCAACAAGGCGATACAACCTTGACCCTTAACCACACAACGGTTCCACTGAAGCAGCAAGAGGAAAACCACGAGATACAACATCCCGCGGTCCACAGTCAACTCCAACTCCGGTACCACATGCATGACTCCACAATGATGAAACAATGTCCAAGATGTTACATATCGGCTCGACAACAACCACTATGAACAAACCATGTAAAACCACGCTTGGGGAGTCGAGGCTCGGCATGAAGTTCCTTCACCGGCTATCAAGAATTCAACATGAGAGATGGTCGTCAAGAAGCATGGAATTCGCAAGGGTAAATCGAATCAAGCGGAAATATTTCAACGCTCCCTACAAGGCTGTTTCCAAGGGTCTATTCAAGAGCCGCCTCAACGCTCTCTCTCGGGACCACGTTCGCTTCAGAATCCTTCTCAATACTCTCTCCAGATTCACCAAACGTTCGCACCGAAACCACTTTAACATCCTCCCGAACGTTTCAACACTCCAAGCCGCATCACATGTCTGGAATGGTCAAGTTATCTTTGATGTACTCATTGCCAACCACGTCTCATCCATCCTTCGTGAGGACCCAGCGAAGCATTAAAAACCTTGAAGTCGATAGGAGAAAGGTTATCTTGTGGAACGAATATTTTCATATAGTTGAAAGGGCGCGGTGAACAACTCATCATCAACGTTCGGCATATCTTTGGGTTGTCAACACCTCGACTTGGCACTGGCGTTATCCCTTAATACATCTCAACGGGAGTTCTTTTCTTCATTCTAGAATAAAAGACATGAGTCAGTATTGTATAAAAACACGTGAGATGTGTAGTCACACACGACAGAACACACATTCACGTTGGAGTACACAAAGGTTGGTATTGGGTTAAACACACCGATATGCTCAAGTCTCAAGTCGGTATTGATCAAGTCAAAGTCCGATTGCTCAACTTTCAAGTCAGTGTTGATCAAGTCACAAATCCGGCGCACCACGGCGGGGCAGGTTTGTCGAAACAAAGGGTCGACGTTCATTCGCACGCGGCGGGTCCCACTTGATCCCAGGCCCAGTTGGTGAAGGAAGACGACCCGGTAGTCCCTAATCAAAGCTCTCTCCGAAGAAGGCGTTTCGGCTCCAACACTTGAACGGCTCTCCGGGCTGCTCCGGAAGGCGCTTCAACGCTTTCACATGACCCACATTTACATTTGAGCACACAAGGTTCATTTTTTAAAAAGTAAGCTTGCTCACATAGGGTCCCACGTTCGAGCAAAGCAAAACAAGAAGTGGGTGTTTGGTCAAATATCAAGTCGGTGTTTAGTCAAGCTAGTCAAGGTCGATGTTTGGTGAAGTAGCAAGATGACACTGAGCAATTACATCAAAGCAGACGCAGTCAAAGAAATACGCGCGACATGGCGGCGTTTTGAAACATGTACATGGTGGTCTCGCGTTTGGTCAAGCATGCACATCTCGCCCATGTTCGAATCAAGCATGATTACATCGGGTCCCATTCAATCAGCACGCAGCGGGCCGATTAACCGAAACAGCACATCAAGCCCACGTTGATCAAGCGGAGCGGTAGTCTCACAGAATGAAAAAGCGTAACGATCCATCGACGCAGGCAAGACCCAGCGTCATTGGGAACAATCGCACGGACGCCTCTTGAACGTGACATGCTCCCAAGCGACAGATGACCGTCTCTCACAGTAACATCTAACTTTGTCTCATAAGCTTTGTCTTTAATCATCACCATCTCATTCCTACCCCACAATGGTGTAACCATTACGTGCTAGAGCGGGGGACTTAATGTTGATGGTGGATTTTCATTAAGGTTAAAATTTTAAAAACCGAGAAAATTATGCGCTAACATCTTGTAAAGATAAAGCCATTAATAAGTGTTGAATACTTCTTCACTTTACTAATTCACCTAGAATGGAGCATGTGGCAACAATCCTATTCCTGAATTAAATACACGAAATTCATCCGAGGTTGGAGCATGTAGCAACAATCCCATATACCAGGAATTTATAGCATTATTAATTAATACGTGGCGGCCTTGTATTTCTGTACTCATTATCGGTGCGGCATGACGATCGAGTGTTGCTCAATGCCAGAGCAACACGAACACTCCAAGCATTATAATGAAAGCATGCAGAAATACCCGCATACGAGTTACAACTCTCGCTATGGTTATACTGCTTGGGTTCAGCATCCCATCATCCGTATCGGGCCGATATGATCTCGTTCATCCAACCTCACCAGCGTGATTGGATGGCCCGAGATCAATTCCATAACCCCCAAGCGGGTATGGAATATTCGCTATAGAACCAACGCGGACCCGCATGGCCTGGGATCCCAAAATATTGCATAGCTTGCAAAACATCCAAAACCGAAGCGTATGGACTAAAAAAACCCTAATTAGGGTTTTGGCATAATACATGTGTCGCAAACCGGTCTCTAACCATCCATCTTCGCGGCAGTATAGATGGGGCGTAGATGTAGATTCAAAGGGCCCAGAGCATGTCAACACAATCACCATGGGCCCTTCTTACATACACGACCAATCGGTCGGGACCAACCATGGTTGGTCATCCCATTGTGCGCCCGAACAGAAAGCACGTACGCACTACCGTGAAACCCAAAATTAGGGGGTTTTGAGCATCACGAGCCCATCTTCTCGGGAACGAATGGAGGGTCCCGTGTTAGATTAAGCAGTCCGGCCATACAGCATGACCATCGTGGGCTCGCTTCATCCCCTCACATAATCCACCAAGGCATATCATGCCGGGTTATCCCAAAACGCGCGTCCAAACTTGGGCGTGGTCACACTTCCCAAATTGCAGAATCGTCTCGACCACTCAACTTCACCTAAGATTGAGTGGCTTAGATCACGTTTTCATGGGACATCAGTATAGGCGTGAATACCAGCCTACCACCTACATGCCGGACGGATTGGGCAAGACCAAATACCAAGCTTGGTCGCCTTGAAGCGAGCGCCTGGTTGGCACGATGTGCGGCTTTTTGCGCACCAGATTTGCAAAATCGATCTCAACCACCCCTCTTCGCCGGTCAAATCGAGTGGCCTAGATCGCGCCTTTATGGGACGAGAGGTACGGACGTGTACACCAGGCATGTTGTTCACGCATTCCCGGGCCTGGTCCTTTCCAAAACTTTTCCCATGCTTGGTTTCTCAGCCTGTCAAGAGCGATGCATGTGCACCTCTTCAAACCTTGATTCCATCAACGGTCGCAGATGAGTGTCTCAAAGATCATCTCGTCTGTCCAACTTCACTGCTTGGTTATACAACTCCGGTCGAGTTAATTGGTCGCTGAGGCGTCATGGTGATCACCACCCGTCACTTTACCACACCATGATGCAAAGACCCGCATAAAATACACATGATACTTCACAAGTATCAACTTCCCGAATAACGCATTTATTCAATTTAGCATTACATGTTACCTTTTATGGGTCCCGCGATCCATACATTCTGACATCAATCATGTCACAAACTGGGGGATACATCGGGCATTGGTCCGCGGTTTACGGCTGCGGCAGCTGCAACGCGCCATCACAAGAACGTTTAGGAAGTCATGGACGGTTAGAGATGACATGAGAAGTGGGCAAGACGGGTCGTGTAACACCAATACACAACTCCACTACTCCATCACTCCACTTCCTCCACTTCTCACGCAGAGACGTGAATAAGGCTCAAATGACTTGTATAAATAGGTTCTCCTCCTATTTTCCAAAAGGAGAAAACAACACAAGTCCAGATGAGACATAAACCAAGTGTTAATACAAAACATATTCAAACACCCGAATCGCTTGCATCAATCGTAAGCCTCGCTTACCTTTACAAGTCATAAGCAACCAACACCTTCACAATCTCAACACCTTCTTCGCCTTCCCCTCCCTAAGATCAACCCCATCTCTTTCACTTTGTGACCGAAACAAGTCCGGAATGGCCATTTCTTGTTTTAAGCTAGGACTTGGCCTGCATTGATTTCCAAATCTACAAGCACTCACCGCGCGCAATTGCATTTGTTTAGGGTTTAGATTCATTTCTCATCCACACACCCCAAATTACCAAACCTAGAATAGTTTTCACCCATAAACACTGTGAACCTCCAAACCAATACCCAAAGAGGATCCCCGCCTTGTGATATGTGTTGATATCTCGAATGTTTTTGTGGAAAACATGAAAGCATGTTATTCTTGCCCGGGCAAGTCGTACTTGGGAGACTTGCTAGCTTTGTGACTTCGACTACGAGATTTTGCATCTCAAGAGGAAATATAGCCGTTGATCGTTGCACGCTCGTTTGGCAGACGCGTAGGGAAGTCCATAGGCACGGCTAAGTTGGCATGTCGTTGGCATGGAATGGTTCGGGCGTGGCCAAACTTAGGTTTTCGGCCAAAGGTTACCATGCGTTGTCCGGTAACCTCGATGGATGGCTAGGATTTTCTCCGGGATTCAAGGGGACCGTTGATTGTCGCACGCTTTTGTTTCAGAGCCGCACGGGGAAGGCCGGCATGGTGGCGCGGATGATTGGCATGGTTTGGCGTGGCCAAACCTAGGATTTCCGCCCAAAGGTTACCATGCGTTGTCTGGTAACCTTGGATGGCTAGGATTTGCTCATGGGATTGAAGGGCCACCGTTGATTGTTGCACGCCTTCGCAGGTAGCTGTGTAGGGAAAGCCAGCATGGTGGCGCGGCTATATTGGTTAGGGCCAAGGTGGGGTGTGGTTTGGCTTGGCACGGTGGGGCCAAGGTTTTTCCATGGGCACATGGTGCGGCTTAGCTTGGCTAGGCCAGGCTGTGGCGTGTTTGGTTTGGCATGTGGGGCCAAGGGGTTTCATACATGGCGCGGCGTGGCTAGCTTAGATAGGGCCAAGGCAAGGCGTGTTTGTCTTGGCATGTGGGGCCAAGGGTTTACCATGGCCATGGCGGGCTAGCTTGGATAGGTGCCCGGTTTGGCTTGGCATGTGGGGCCAAGGGTTTGCCATGGTCGCATGGCGTGGCTAGCTTGGCTAGGGGGCTTGGCTTGGTATGGGCCAAGGTTTTGCCATGGGCGCATGGAGTGGCTAGCTTGGCTAGGTGTTGTTTGGCTTGGCATGCGGGGCCAAGGGTTTTGCCATGGGCGCATGGAGTGGCTAGCTTGGCTAGGTGCGGTTTGGCTTGGCATGTGGGGCTAAGGGTTTGCCATGGGCGCATGGCGTGGCTAGCTTGGCTAGGTTCGTGACCAAGCTAGGGTTTTGGGCCAGCAAAGGTCGCTTTTGGCAACCTCTGACGGCCAGGATTTTCTCCCCGAGATTGAAGGGCGACCTGTTGATTGTCGCACACCTTCGTTTTGGTGGCCGCATAGGGGAAGGCCAGCAAGGTGGCGCGGCTAGGTTGGCATGGGGCCATGGCAAGGTGCGTTTGGTATGGCGCGGTAGGTTTGGTGGGCATGGTTTGCCATTGGCACCGGGTGCGGATAGCATGGTTGGCATGCCTTGGCGCGGTAGTGTGGGTCGGGCATGGTTTGCCATTGGCAGCACTGGGCTAGCATGGTTGGTATGCCTTGGCGTGGTAGGTGTGGTCGGCATGGTTTGACATTGGCACCGGGGTGCGGCTAGCATGGTTGGCATGCCTTGGCGCGGGTAGTGTAATGCATGGTTAGCCATCGGCACATGCGGTGTGAGAATTAGGGTTTTGGTGGCAGAGAAACCCTTATCAAGATAAAAAAGGTACCCCGGTAATTTTCTCAGCATACAAATTAAAGGGGTTCAATAAATGTGCTTGGTTTGGACATTATTACTCAAGTTTCGTGGACGTCATCGTTCGACTAAGGTTTTACGCATTTTACCCCTAAGCTAAAACCACCATCAAGATTACCTACTGATCCTTTAGACCACGTCAACTGCATATTAGTTTCCTGTCAAATCTTAAAAAAACACCGATGTATTAGTAGATGTAAAAAAATGTTTATCATATCACAAGATATATCATAATAGATGCAATCAATAAGATTAGTATATCTAAGATTATACAAATATATATGTAAAATCAGGTTGCATCAGGTGTACTTCATTTTCTCCAAACCTTGTAGTTTGTTCCTCATCTGATTAGCCTATCAAGGATACTTTCTAAAAACCCACTTGTGTATCGTTTATTACACAGTGACACACAATTAATGCCTCATAATTTTATTTTACTGACATGTGCAAATATGATAAGAGAATTTCCATATTATTTATTTTCTCTAGATCCTGACTACCTGAAAGTGGTCCATAATCACATATATTTCTTATCTTCTTCAAGATTGTTTGATACATTCATCATATACCTCTCACAGTTTATGGATTGGAAGATCACAGATCTCATCCCCTGCATTTATGGTGAATTCTAAACAATCTTGGTCACAATCAAATTAATTAACATTTATGTATAGTGCATCGAACAAAACAAGTCAAGGGGATTGTCTTGATTTCTTTGACGAAAATAAGATGCGGCAATATGTTTTTCAACAAACTTAGCATCCCTTGAATCACACACAAGCAATAATTTTTAACAAAAATTCAAGGTTCAAAATAAGCATCAATGTCCAGCAAAGTCGTTATGTACGTTTGCAACCAAACTGGCCAAAAGGCCTTCAACACGTTAAAGATTCCTATGCCCAACAGCCCCCCACATTTGAAGTGCTTTCTTTAAAATTTTCTAAGGCTTACCTCTTTCTTTGAGCTCGTGCATAGCAGCAATGGGTACAACAACTAATCATCACAAAATGATCCCCATCTCCTGTCGTTGAAATTATCAGCACAAAACATCAACACTATAAAGGTGTACAGCCCAAGTAACTTCTCAACAATAATCACATAGAATAATTTTTATAAGGATGTTTACCATGATTTACCAATCCCTACTCCATGAGATTTACACAACTCAAAATAAAACATGCAAACCAAAAGTATATCTTTCTGGTTGGAGTGGATACCGACGTGAACCTCGCCAGCGGTACCTTTGTGTGATTACCGGAGGAGATGAATTTCATAGTACTTACCAGTACCGTCGCGCATGCCTTTATTGATGGACAACACACTTTGATTTGCACAATATGGTGTTCCAGTTTGTAACGACCCTCAAGTTCGTCAACACTATTAGACTAGTCAAGAGACGTATTAGCCGCTAATAACTCGATTAGTTTAACACGAATGATAATTAATATAAATTAATCTAACAGCGATCTAGATATGAAACTAGTACCGTTGAATAGATCTCGAAAAATTACACAGAGTGGACTACTCGATCGTGTCATTTGGATATCGGACGAAGAGGATATCATCAAATTTGTTGAAGGTATTTTGTAGAAAATCGATCTGGCTGCCCTTAACCGTTTCTCGGGTGCCTTTAATATTTTGGTCGGCCTTATCCCCTGCTGAATCGTTTGAGAATTCAATTTCTCTTTTCTTCTTTCTCTTTCTTCTTCTTTCTTTCTTCTTCTTTTCTCTTATCCTCTGTTCTTCTTCTTTTGGAAACCGAGAGATGATTTTGAGGTGCGGCTTGACAGAACTAATTGTTGAGCGAGAGCAGATCAAGTAGAAGATGTTGATGATGTTTTGATTGATTGAACACGAGATGAAGAAGATAGAGTGGCTACTGTTAATCAGGAAGTTAGGGTTTTATCTGATTTGAGGTTGTTTGGAGTCGAATAAGTTTATGGGGTCGATGATTGATGAGAATTAAGAGGGGTTGTTGTTGAATTATCAATTGAAGGATATTCTGTTGAAGAATCACAAAACTAGGTAAATTAGGGTTCTTCAATTTGAATTTTTTTCTTGCAAATTGGATAATAGATGATGCATCTTAGATGGGTTTGTTTAGATTGAAGATTAATCAATTATATGGAGTTGTAATTTCAGTTTAATTGCGAAGTAGAGAATTATGAATTATGGTTGGTTCTTGTTCTTCCCCAAATCAGAAATTAGGGTTCTTGAGTCTCAAATACAGATAAAAAAGATGTAACTGAGGTTTTAGAGGATTGTTTGAAAACGGGTTCTGTTGATATGAAGAAATGGATTGTTGTTCTTGGTTCGAATTGGAGAAGTCTCTAGTTAAGAATTAGTTGTGTTGAACTGATAAATTAGAGATGAAAAGGTGATGTGTTGCTGTTTGAGTATTGAAGTTGTTTGACAAGGATTATATGTATGAGTTAGGTATGAATTGTGAAGTTAAGTGGAAACAGAACTGGAGATAGGTTATTGGTGGTGTTGTCTGTGTTGTTGAGTTTGCAGGTGTACAAATTTTTTGGTGATATTGAACTGGTGGTGCTGGTTATATTGAGGTGGAGATGAGTTGGTGCAGGTGGAATGAGAAAGAGAAGTTGTGATAGTTTGAATGGAGACCTCAAGTGAAGCCTGGTGGTAGTGTTGAGTTATGAATTGATTGAAGTTTAATGAATATGGGTTCCAGGGGTTGATAGTATTGAAGCTGACCCTGGTTGTGTTGTATGTGAAGATGAAGCTTGCCACAGTTTGACCAAGGTACTAATCTGTTGCAGGTTGGGTTGAGTTGTATTATGTGAGTTGCAGTGAAAAGGGTTTGGATGAGTGGATAGAACTGAAGTCGAGATTAGTTTGATAGTGATGATATATTTGCTGTTAGTGTTGATGAAAAAGCTTGGAACTGCAATTGCAGGTAGGCTGAGTTAATTATTGTGAATGAACTATGAAGTTTCTTGTATTCAATGTTCTGTATTGGGTTGATGTTTGGAATAGAAATTTAGCTTAGGATTTTGGCCTATTAGTAATCCCAGTCAGATGTGTGCCTGATCTGTACTTCTGACTCAGTTAATCTGACTGAGTCACATAGTAATCTGACTTACCTGAATCAGTCTTGTTGACTGAGTTGACTCGCCGATTTTCCCTGAGTTTGACCCTTAACCCGATTTGACTCAGTTGACCTTTTGACCAGGACCTTGACCCTGACCAGTGGATTTGACTTGGAATAGATGTTGACCGTCAGTTGACTCTTTTGACTGTTAGTGACCGTTAGTTGACATGGGTGGTCAGGCCTAGTGTTAATGGGCTGGTTTGATGGACTAGGGCTTAGAACAATTAGTTAAACTTGTATGGTTCTTGTGTGAGCCTTTTGGCTAGAATCTTAGACTTCTTGTGTGATTAACAGTTAGTTTTATTAACAACGATCGATTCAAAGGATGAACCAGTGGATCGTGGATCTCGAGGTAGGCGTGGTCTGTCATCAAAAGATGTGGGAATTTATATTCAACTCTTATGTGATTATTGTTGTTTTCTTTTACCAAAGTTTATGTTTATAAACTCATGCATTGTGTGGTTATGCATTCCATGCATTGTTTAACTTTGAGTTACGAAAGTTCTGTTATTTCTTTTATCTTTCCATTGTTTGGAAAGGAATCGTAATGCTTTGTTCGTCTTTATGAATTGTTTGGGAAATAAGAATTTCCATTGATTGTTTGGAAATGAGATTTTCCATCTGTGGTATATAGGATCCCCGCTCCTTCATTTATACCTACTTGCTTTTATACATTAACTAGGTGGAGAGGCCGAATCACCATATTAGCTATCTAGGTGGAGGCTGAATCACCATATTAGTACATTGTTTGGAAGGAGTTAGTTCCATATACATGATTGTTTACTTCTATGAGTTGGTTGTGTTTTAGTGTTAGGGAAAACATGAATTGTTTTCAAATCATTTCAATGATTACTTGAAAGTTAAATGGTATTCCTACTGGGCACCCCTTTTAGGGATGATGTGCTCACCTCACCCATTCCCACTTTCAGTTTCAGAGACAGATCAGAGTTGCGCAGCGAAAGATTCGAGGGGTCGACTCCGTTAATTAGTTATCTTCTGTTATGTTTATTATGTTGTTTATATTTGCAAAACAAATGACTATTGTAGATGTATCATCTGAGAGGAATTCTTGTATATATATATATATATACATTATAGAGCGGGGCTAGTTTTTGGGTTAAATTTTATAGCAGATTTGTTAATTGAATGCTTAAGTAAATGTTTTAGATTCTTAGTGCCTCTTTATTTAGCTAATTTCTTGGATTAGTCAGCTGCCAGCTTTGGGGGCGCTACAATGTTGGTATCAGAGCTCACTATTAGATCTTACATGGGAAAAGATAGAATTAGCCAGTGCTAGTTAGTGAACTAGATTAGTTTAGAGTTGGGTTGGGTTTGTGAGATAAATCTTAATTAATCACTAAAAGCTATCAATAATTAAAAGAATTATTTGATTGCTTGATTTGTTTGTGTGGTTGTTTGTTTATGTGTTGAAGTGAAAATTGTAGGGTACACCAATAACTGTAGCTAATAAGGATTTGAGAATAATTAATCTGAAAAGTATGAACACGTAGACAATCTAATACTATAAAAATAGTGAGATATTATTGATAGATCTTGTAAATCACATAGAAACTTACTGAACACATTGATTTATAAGAAGAGTAAACAATTTGTAATTACATAAATGTTAATAATATTTTTGGGATTTAAGAATATTTGTTAGAGTAGATAGAATAATAATTGAACCATCAATGTAAACAATAGTAATAATAATTTTAATAAAGTAACGTTAGCATTTATCAATTGGTATTAAATTGAACTTAAATTAACAAAAATTTCAATATGGATATATAACGATAAAAAATAATAAACTGGGCACCCCTTTTAGGGATGATGTGCTCACCCATTCCCACTTTCGCCAGAGACAGATCGAGTTGCGCAAATAAAGCTTCGAGGGTCGAATCCGTTAATTAGTTATCTTCTCATTATGTTTATTATGTTGTTTATATTTGCAAAACAAATGACTATTGTATATGTATCATCTAAGAGGAATTCTTGTATATATATATATTATAGAGCGGGGCTAGTTTTTGAGTTAAATTTTATAGCAGATTTCTTAATTGAATGCTTAAGTAAATGTTTTAGATTCTTAGTGCCTCTTTATTTAGCTAATTTCTTGGATTAGTCAGCTGCTAGCTTTGGGGGCGCTACACAGTTCCGGCATGCATTGCCTCATTTTTGCACAAAAATTGTTTACCTGATTAACTTACACTCATAATCAAGGTTAGTGATAAAAATTAGGTAATCAAGAATATGGTACAATTTCGCGTTAACCTCACACTTTAAGGTAGATCTTGAAAAATAATAGTTCAACCGTCCTCTACGTGTAAGCTACAGGTATTGGATATGGAAGTTAACAATATGCAAGCTGCACCAACCATTAACTTGATTAGTGGACATATTTCAAACTCAGCAATATGATCCATATCACATTCTTCAGTAGATGCTCCCAAAGTCCCAGTAATACACAAGGAGTTCATAATCATGTATCTTAGTCGTAGCCCTTGCACGGTTCTTATCTGCCCAGGTTCCTAGCACAGCTCTTCAAGCTTAGGAAAGAGATCTAACTTTGAAATGACTTACCAATTAAGCGGAAATCAACCAGCAAACTGATAAGGATAATCCTGGCCTTCTCTGCACTCTAGACATGGGAAAGAGACATTAACTTCTCTCCTAACAAACCCTGCCAAACTGAGAGAACAATTCCAGTGTTTAACCATAAATCTTCCATTTAGTTTCGTCCTTCATGGATAGACTTGAACATGCACTGCATAGCGTTTTCTCGAACAAAAACTCACAATGTAATTATCTAGTTCCATTTGAATGGGGAGGAGTCCCCTTGGAGTATATGGTCCATTCTGAAGACTGAAACACTTCTAACTGTGCAAGAATCCCACGACCACGACCTGGAAAGTTTGAGATATTTCTTGGTGGTATTTCACGACTACTTCCATTGTCGAACAAATTAGTCTTCTATGGAGGAACAACCCAACCATTATCACGGGGATACCTGGATATTTATCGTTACTTGCAAATGCCGAATTCCTTCCTTTATCGGGGAATGACCTCTCCATGTTAAATGAACGATAGTTCGTAGAATCGGGGAGAAACGTCCCTGTTCCTCGCAGCTTCTTTGTCTCCTCGACACCAAAATATGTACCAGATGTCATGGAAGATTTTGCGGATAAAACTGGGGTCCTCCTAGAGTAACACCATTAGAAATCATATGAGGCACAATCCGTCACTGTGCATCCTCGATGGGAGTTCGAATTCCATGGCTTGTTACTTAATTGTGGGGGTCTTGAATGAAGGGAATGAGCAGACCCCCAAAAGTGTATCCCTTGGTACCACCGATAATGGACTAAACTCTTATGATGATTATCATAATCACCAAGTTAGCTCCGACAAGTGACGGGAGCTCTAGGACTTCCATCTCTGCTTTGACGCCTTCAACTAATCCGTGAATCGCGTGCGGGGGCTTGGGAAAGAACTACCGTCCTTCAAGTAATCGACTGAGTGAGTCATAGCATGCCGGTATGTTTATGCTCTTGTATATGTACCAGGTCATATGATAGCTTTTCATCTGACAAAGAATCTAACCACTAAATCAATTGACAAATGCAAGAAACATTCTCATTAAAAACAATATATTAGTCAACAGTTCACATGGTTAGAACATAAGAGACAAATCAAAAATTTGACTCTAACCGAACAATTGAAATGACATATTAAATCTTCATGGTCTCAACTTTCAAATTGGTACAAGAACAATTCCTCATAGGCAAGGCATCAAACAATCAGACATAAATTTTTAGTTTCACTTTATCATGTAACCCGTTTGACATATCCGAACGAAACATCCAATCTCAACATACTTTTAAATCAATAATTAGGTATGATATTTTCATCATTGATTCAATAGATTTTTATTTTTAGAAAAAAATCATGAACAACACCAAACTACACTGCCCTAAATATTAAACCCAGTTCCTCAATTTAATTGTTATTATGAAATTTCTTGTCTTAATATTGTTGGGGAATAACAATTAAAATTGATCAAACAACTAAATAATATAAGAGGCACTTATATGATTTTTTGTGTCTTCTCCTTAGTCAATCGGGTTGATGTCTTGAACATCCCGCTAAACACCATAGAAAGAAGAAACTGGTAATGGTGGATTGAGGCGCATGTTCAACATGCTGTCCTTAAGACAAGAATGCCCTGCTACACTCCAAAAAGGATGATGATATAGCCCTACTGGACATCTGCCTCCAAGATACAACAATCTCAATAAAGTTTGAAGAGCACATTCAAACCTTATTCTATCTAGTACTTGGCAGCAGAAAACACATGAAACGTACCTACACCCTCGTACCAAAACATAGAAAACGAAGAAGAAGTACGTCTCTAATGGATGCAAAAGAGGTTTGTATATCACTTAAACCCTAGCGCAATTCCAAGATATATATAAAGGTAGGTAAATTTATTTCCTGAAAAAACTAAGGGATAAATTTGGAAGGTGTTTTGTTATTTTGAAAAAACCGTTTTATTATAAATTTCATTCACTTAAAAACTTATTTTTCCAACAATCCCCCACATGAATGAAAATACGATAAAAAACGGAAAACAGGAAATATCACGAATAGGCATTGATGTCCATTAGGTCTTGAACCTTTGCTTAATGAGAGGTTACCGGAACTACATGTTAGACAGTGAACGCAATGTCTTGAACTGTCCAACGTTTGGTGTAATTCGTGATAACAACCACGCATGATATCTCCAAGGTTGCTGCCAAGCTCCGCCGTTGTGTCCATTTTGGCCCTGGACGTATCTTGTTTCTCAGAATGCTCTAGAGAATTAGCTCATATTCTCATAGGAAGCGACCCACTTCCTCATTCAGATAGGTGAGTTCCATCAAGAGTGTTCACTGCGACACCCCACTTCAATCTTAAATTGAAACTATAGAACTCATTAAGACTTATTAAAAGTCATCCTTCTAATGCAATCACACTATCACATCTACACCATAGGGAAGGGACTAGAGAATATAATTCTCGGATAGTGTTTACCATTACCCACCACAAATTAGTTGTCTCATTCGAAACCTTGATCTTGGGGTATCCATTCAACAAGGTTGAGTATCCTTCATGACAAGTTTATTTTATGAGCTTAAGTCCCATCGCCCTCGATGTATAATTACAAACTATCTCTCTAGATTATCCTTTCGTCAAAGGATCACTAAGTCCATGAGGTTCTCTTTTGACTTTATATGTCTAGTGAGACTCTCCTTTTGACTTTCACGAATCAACTAAAAATTACTTCATTAGAGAATATAGTTGTTTTATCGAATTAGCCTTCTCCGAATATTTCTAGACTCTAGACTTTGTCATTGCTCATTTACTCTCTATATGACTTGAGAGCGTCCACTATGGACGACCAAAACTATAATTTTGATCGAGAAACCAATCACAGTGGAGACGGACTAAAGACCAAAGACCGGACTATAACCAAAACCCAGACCATATTTAGTCTATAGTCTGGTCTTTAGTCGGGCGCAATTCTAAAGTTACGCCTGATGGAGCGGGGTGTTGGGATTGCGCCTGATGATGGGGGCGTAACTCAAAGTTACGCCCGAATTAAAAAAAAAAAAATGAGACGCAATTTAGAATTGCGCATGATTGGGGCGTAACTCAAAGTTACGCCCCAACAATTAAAAAAAAAATGAGACTGATTGGGCGTAACTCAAAGTTGCGCCCCAACAATAAAAAAAAAAAAATTCAGAAGGATTGGGGCGTAACTCAAAGTTGCGCCCCAACAATATTTTTTTTTTTTTTGATGAAGAAGGAATTCATTAGAAAAAGAAGAGAAAGTACAAAGGTATCAAACTTACAAGGTGTAAGATGAAACCAAAAAAAAAAAAGAAAATTACATTTCTCAGAAAATTAGAGAAAAATAAGGTCCCAATTGTATAACACACTGCCGGATGCACCCCTCATACTTTTTTTGAAAGTCGAGACCCAAGATAGTAACATAGCTCTAGCATCCTGTCCTATTAGTTCAACATCTTTGATTTTTCTTCAAATATTCTCCGATTTCTTTTTCGTTCCAAATGTTCCAGAACAACCATGGGAATTAGAGCCCATACATTTTTGTCATCGACAGTATCCCTTAGGGTATACCAGACTTGCGAGATTTAGGATAGTGTGAGGCCATACACCATATATACCATGAGATGGCAGTAGATAAGACCAAATTCTTTTGGCAAAACCAATCAGCAATGGATGGAGAGGCTCGGCTCATGTTTTCATCAAACGTTGAGGTGCTGATAGCCCCTGACGGACTATTAGTGAGCGCCCCAACAATATATATAAAAAAAAAAAAAAAAAAAGGGACGCAATTTGGAGTTGCGCCTGATTGGGGCGTAACTCAAAGTTGCGCCTGATCACATTTTAGTCTCCCTCCACATTGCGTACAACACCTGGGACTAAACCCAAATTTTTTTTTTTTTGGTCTGCTTCTTTTAGTGGGCTGCACCACCTAGTCGGTTGCCTTGAGCCATCCAAACATAAACAATCAAAAACGGCGAGACAAACTAGAAATCAAAGTCAGGATATGGTTAAAAGACATCACGGCATCACCTACCTTACCTACACCTTAATGCTTATCCAGAACAAGTAAATACCTTAATTTCAGTTTAGTTTCATATATGTCTGTGCGTACGTGATTATGTTTACACAGACTCGTACTCGATGAGGATGTTTTAAATCACTGTGCAACACTAATAAAAAAAGATTCACTTCCCATGCACGTCAAGGTCGGCAGACAAAAGTCTTTGTCGGAAGACTGCGAGACAAAACATGTCAGGCTGAATTTACTGCATAGACTCTATAGTCAGCTAGACTGTTAGTTTGTACTTTGAATTTGATTAATACACGAGTGTATGTATCTAACCGGAAATGATTGATGTCCCGTGCGTTGAATTCCACCGGCCATTCCAATTTCGTTTGTGCGGGAGAGAGGGGGTGGGACCAACATTTAACCCACCCCTGCCAACTGCCAAGTCAGAAGGAATTGCCTTGTTTTTTCTGTTGTCGGGACACACCGGCACATCGCGAGACCAGCCGGCGGTGAGTGTATCATTACTATATATCTAATTGGAATTGTACTCTAATTGATGAATGAATTTTCGAGCGTACGCAAAATCATGCTTGAAAATCATATCTGAATTCTGAAGTAAATCCATCCAAATTCAAGTCATTTTCATCCAAACGGCCCCAAGCCAACTAGAAATAAGATAAAGACCAAACTAAAGCTGTAAAGTTGGTCGATAGTTAAACTTATCTGGATTAATTGCTTGGTGGCGAAAACAAGTAGAGTCAGACTCATATGAGCTGACTATAATGGACACGTTTCATATCGTTTGTTCAGACTTCAGACTTCAAAATCGCAACCCCCAGTGCCACCTTAAGACATGACAACAACTTCTCTAAATCTTCAAACAAGATGGGTCCCACCACTGTGCTCTCACTTTTACATTTGCGCAGCATGGTCTGTTTTTTCTTTTTCCCGACCGAAAAATGCAAATTTTATAAAAATTGAAAACCAAAAAATGATCAATAAATCGTTGCATCCCAATTACAAATCAAAATAGACAAGGAGTAATTGTGAAAAGTAATTGTATTCAAAACCCAACTGAACAACAAGCATTTTACCGGAATTACCAATTGTGCGCTCTTTCCCTATGCAGTTGCAAGCATGGAAATATAGGAGAGGAAGAAACATAGGGCACAAAATTTGGCCGTCGATCATCTGTTGGGCTATTTGGGATGAAAACAATTGACGAGTCATGGCCACAAAAAGGCCCAAGTCAGACAAAGACATTAACAGAGATCAAACATTTGATCTATATATATATGGTGGGGGTGAATCTTTTTCAAGTTCATTTTCTTTCGTGAATTAATCACCCATTGGAAACCATACATTTTTTTTTTATTTTATTTTAAGCGAAATACAAAAAAAAAATATACTAATCTTCCATGTGATCAGCACATAAGAAAGGGAAAAGCCAAACTGGTGGAACAGACCACACCATATGGCAACTGTTACACTTAGCCCATTGGGCCAACTCGTGAGCTAAATTGTTAGCTATACGATTAACATAAACGAAAACTAGAGAATGGAACTTTGAAATTAGGGATTTGATATCTTGAAGCAGAGGATGAGTTCTCAGATCTCATAGGAAGTTCTTCCTATTGATTTGCTCTACAATCAGCGCCGCATCACTTTCAATTATAATCTTCTCATCTTTTCTTTCAACGCTATCTTTAGAGCATCTCTAATCGCACACACTTCCGCTTCTTCTGCAGAGAAACAAGTTAAATTAGTGGATTCTGCATAAATAAAGGTATGTTTCGAATCTCTTATTATTATGCCAATCCCCCGAATCGTCAAATTAGGGTTCCAAGCATCATCTGTGTTGAATTTAGTCCATCCTATAGGTGGAATCTGCCACGCAGAATCAGTAAAATTTACAGTTGTTGCAGCAATTTTTTGAAATATGGGGGTCTTATTTGGGTTCACCAGCATTGATTTAGCTCTTGCCATGATAGCTTCTGGTTCCATCTGTTAATTATTTGAACTATATCATTTGGATTATCCCAGATAGACCAAATCAAACAAGCCAATTGGGAAAAATTTCGATCTGTTAGTGGAGTCCTTGTATGGATGAATTTGAAGCCAAAACCGGACCCATTGTTGGAAGGTGTAGTTATGAAATTGCTGATTTTGAACATTTATCATTCTCCAAACCCTAGCAAGTTTTTTGCAAGTGACCAAGGAATGCATAATGGTTTCAGATTTCATCTTGCACTTTGGACATAGATATTCTGAAATATGAATCCGGTTGTGAAGAATTTCCCTCATAGGTAAATCTCCTTTTAAAGCCTTCCATACAAATAGTTGCACTCTTACTATCAACCTTTCATACAATATTTTCTTTCCAGGTTAAATATCAACCTTTCAGGTTAAATATTTGCAGTGGAATAATAGGGAAGGAGAAAGAGGTAGAGAAAGAGGCATAATTCTATTGATAAGAGTTATAGGGTTACATGGATATTATATCGTCTATATACATGGAGAAGGGAAAACCAAAGGACTCCCGTTTTGGACCGCACATCCATGGGCATGGGCCCTTTAACACTCCCCCTTGTGCGGTTTAACAACAAAATTTTATACATAGTGCTTCACATATAATACTTTGAATGTAGTTCTTCAAATGTCGTCCTCTCCTTGATGACTTGCGCCGAAATCAATTGCCTCATTAAAACTTTGACAAGGAAAAACCCACTGGGACAAAACCTTGGCACAACTCTTCACATGTAGTATTTCACATGTTGTCTCATATTTTACATGTAGTTTACCACATGTAATACAATCTTCAAAGATCGCCGAGTCTAAGTTAATTGTGTAGTTAAAACTCCGTCAGGCTAACCCAGAGGGACAAAACCTGAACTAAACAAAAAGAGTACAACATTAAGTAAACCTAGAACATAGTTGCATGCGTATACGTTGCCTCATTAAAACCTTGACAAGGAAAACCCAGTGGAATAAAACCTTGAAGAAGGGAAAAGAGTACAACGTGATAGATGCAAGTAAAGGTGATCCGTCACATATGATCACTTTGCTCCGTTGAAGTTGATTAGTTGCTTCACAACTCCTAAGGCAGAAAATCCACATGGGAAATAATATAGCCTTAGTTAGAAAAATTACATTCCAGGTGTTTTTTGTTGTCTCATTAAAAACCTTGCCGAGTAACAAAACCCTGTGGGAAAAAGCAACATCGGTGAAGGAAAATAGATCAACACACCATTAGATGCTCCCCATGATGTCAGACAATTTTCATTAGTCTAATGCTGTCAAAAGGGGTTTATCACACTTTACTTTGGTGACTTCAATGCTTATAAGACCATGTTGTTGATTCTGGAAGTTACGTTTCTTAACATACTATCATGTTTCATTTCTTTGATTCAAATATTTTCAGTAATATCAACGCGATCTTTATGTCTTCAACGTTCAACATACTTGATGTTTTTAGTGTTGTCTCGCTAAAAACCTTGTCGAGTAACAAAACCCTTTGGGAAAAAACTATTCTCGATCGAAGGGAAAAAGAGTACAACTCAACTTCAAGTTCGAAGTGAAATATGTTGACATCATATCCTTGGATCCTCCCCATGATGTCGGCATCTCCCCCTGGTTTCTTTCAGAGTTGTTCCAGACAGTTCCTTTAGTCATGTACTTTTCAAAACTAAATACCGATAATTACTTAGAAAATAATCTACCATAACTCCCCCTGATTACTTTCGTTAGAGAAGCGATTATTGTTCCTTCATAATCAACAACTTTTGGATTGCACCTTCATTAGCATTCCTTTTTATGTCTTTGCAGGGATAAAACAAATTTATGTCAATGGTTACTTTTAAGTACATGATTACATTCATTGCACCATTCCAATGACGTTGCGTTGGCGCTGAGCTATATCTAGCTAACAAGTTCCCTGAGGATGCAAAATTTTATCGATTACATTATTATACTAAGTACAAAGATGCGTCTATTATACTTAGATATGGGAATTTCATCTCCCAACACATCTTCATCATCTTTCTTAAGACGAAATGACCACTTACTTACATTTGAACCTCGACTAATCATGGGAGTGCTATCAGGATGCATGTCTTTGTTAAATTGCCTGACAACTTTAGACATATGCAAACTGGTGGAATAATATACCACAAGCTCGTATTCTACGAGCTTTCCCGCATTTTTCATCTCCAATTCGGATTTCAAATAGCTTTTAGGGTCTCTTATTACATCAAGAGTACCCATCATGTCTGTACCATTGACATAGATAGCTACAATTCAAATCAGGAACTTTCTTGTGAATACGCAATGAAAATAACTTACTTGTCTATCCCCTCCAAATCAAATAGTCACTTACACGGGTATATCACATCCGCCTGATTGCTTCAATCTATAAGTGAGCGTTATATCTAACTGTAAACGCACTTTGTGGTTTAGAGTCACTTGATTTGGGAAACAAAAAGGTTATCAAGTACTTTTGTAAATATCTCATATCTCTTGATTCTTTCGGAGATACGTAACAACCACATACATATGCCGATTTCAAGTCCTTTTGAAATTACCAAGCTAACTAAGGAGCTTTAACGCTATAACGTTCATTACAAGTGAACAATTCCGGACTTTGTGAGAAACCCGCGCCACAAGACGAATCTTTATACTTTAAGCACCGCTTTCTTCTCATTATGCTTTGTGACAAATTAATCATGTATGTCCAATAGGCTTTACATTTGGTTGGTTAGCACTACCACACCAAATACATGTATATTTGTCAAAGAACCAAGTTCTACCTGGATTGTATAGGCCAAATATGCTCTTCGTTGAAATTAAGCAACAAGGAGCTTGGTTCGATCTCATCTTGCTCTATTTTCTTAAGTAAGTGTATATGAAATTAATCATCAATATGCTCGCATGATCTTTCCATTGACTCGTGCGCATTCTCATAATCCACTTGGGATGTCATTGTTCTTCTGGAATCATCAAACTTCGGAGTCCTCCAGTTTGATTCATGGACATATTTAGAGACAAATCTTATGAGATGATTTCGATGATATAAATAAGTTGTGCCTTACTCACCTACTTCCTTTCTAGGTGAGGATTGATCGAACCAAGTGGTCTCTCCAACTTCCTTTATGGAACCACGGCCTCAACCACACTTCCACTAAGTGTAGTTGCAACACCTTAGTATATGGTGTTGTTGATGGTGGTTTTTAACTTAGGGTTAAAATCGTAAAACCCTAGCCAGATAGTGACGTCACAAGACTTAAACGCATTTATTTAACCCTTTAAAATGTCCGCGAGAAAATTACCAGGGTACCTTTTTTCTAATTAATTACTAATTAGTGTTTCGATAGACCAAAACCCTAATTCCCACGCCACATGTGCCAATGGCAAACTGCTGACCACACCCGCGCGCCAAGGCATGCCAACCATGCTAGCCGCACCCCTGCGCCAATGGCAAACCGTGCCAACCACACCTACCGCGCCAAGGCATGCCAGCCATGCTAGCCGCACCCCTGTGCCAATGGAAAACCGTGCCAGCCACACCTACCACGCCAAGGCATGCCAACCATACTAGCCACACCCCTGTGCCAATGGCAAACCATGCCAGCCACACCTACCGCGCCAAGGCATGCCAACCATGCTAGCCGCACCCCTGTGCCAATGGCAAACCGTGCCAGCCACACCCACCGCGCCAAGGCATGCCAACCATGCTAGCCGCACCCCCATGCCAATAAGCAAACCGTGCCGCCACACCAATCGCGCTAAGGCATGCCAACCAAAGCTTGCCGTTCCTACACGCCATGCACAACGCTGGTTGCCAAAACAAAGGCCTGCAACAATCAACGTCCATCTTTCTATCACAGGAGCAAATCCTAGCCGTCCAAGGTTACCATACAACACATGGTAACCTTTGACCCAAAAACCTAGCTTGGTCACGCCAAACCCTTGGCCCCACATGCCAAGCCAAACCTCACCTTGCCTTGGCCCTAGCCATTCTAGCCACACCATGCGCCCATGGAATTCCAAGCCCTTGGCCCCTCCATGCCAAGCCAAACCATTCACGCCAAACCCTTGGCCCCACCATGCCAAGCCAAACCACACCTTGCCTTGGCCCTAGCCATGCTGGCCGCACCATGCGCCCATGGCATGCCAAGCCCTTGGCCCCGCCATGCCAAGCCAAACCATTCACGCCAAACCCTTGGCCCCACCATGCCAAGCCAACCGCACCTTGCCTTGGCCCTAGCCATGCTGGCCGCACCATGCGCCCCAAGCCCTTGGCCCCGCCATGCCAAGCCAAACCATTCACGCCAAACCCTTGGCCCCACATGCCGAGCCAAACCGCACCTTGCCTTGGCCCTAGCCATGCTAGCCGCACTATGCGCCCACGGCATGCCAAACCCTTGGCCCCACCATGCCAAGCCAAACCGCACCTTGCCTTGGCCCTAGCCATGCTAGCCGCGCCATGTGCCAACGGCATGCCAAGCCAAACGCACCTAGCCACGCCACCATGCTGGCCTTCCTTACGCGGCTACCAAAATGAAGGCGTGCGACAATCAACAATCTCCCTTCAATCCATGAGCAAATCCTAGCCGTCCAAGGTTACCAGACAACACATGGTAATCTTTGACCCAAAACCCTAGTTTGGTCACACCAACCTAGCCGCACCACCATTCCATGCCAATGGCATGCCAACCTAGCCGCGCCACCATGTTGGCCTTCCCTACGCGGCTACCAAAACGAAGGCGTGCGACAATCAACGGTCCCCCTTCAATCCTGCATAAATCCTAGCCATCCAAGGTTACCGAGACAATGCATGGTAACCTTTGGCCCGCAATACCAAAACGAACCTAAGTTTGGCCACGCTAAACCATGCCATGCCAACCCTAGTTTGGTCATGCCAACCCAGCCGCGCCACCATGCCGGCCTTCCCTACGCGGCCACCGAAACGAAGGCGTGCGACAATCAACGCCGCCCTTCAATCCCAGTGAGCAAATCCCTAGCCGTCCAAGGTTACCGTAAAACACATGGTAACCTTTTTTGACCCAAAACCCTAGTTTAATCATGCAGCAAAACCATAGCCGCGCCGCGCCACATGCCGGCCTTCCCTATGCGACCACCAATAAACGAAAGTGTGCGATGATCAATGGCTACCTTTCCTCTTAAGATGCAAAATCTCGACCGTCGAAGGTCACTAAGATAGCAAGTCTCCCAAGCTCGACTTGCCAGAAAAACAATATACTACATGTTTTCCACAAAAACATTCGAGACATCAACACATATCACAAACTGGGGGATCCTCTTTGGGTATTGGTTTGGAGGTTTACAACGAGCGGCATACACTACGCCCGTCATAAGGAATTGCGGCGTACACTACGTGGAGTTAATCATATGGTTTTATGGAACATCAATTCCATGCGTTAACTGGGTTTTTATGGAACATCAATTCCATGCGTTAATCAGTTACCACCTCCTCCCATTTACTCACCCATTTTTCCATTCCTTAATGAGACCAGAGTACGTTTCACTTCGACTTGTATAAATAGGTCTTACCTATTTCCACCGAATAACAAGTTCAGTCGGGAGCATACACCACTCAGAAAACATTTGCTAGCTTTCCCATCTGTTAGCTTTCCACTTTCTGATACAAGTCGTAACACAACTACTCTTCCAGAATCAACTATTCTGGTCTCATCACTTTCCTTGCTTCCCTCCCCAAAACCAACCCATTCTCCTACACTTTGTGACCGAAGCAAGTCTGGAACGAACATTTATTGGTTTAGGCCTGATTTTGTACGCATTGATCTCTCGAATCTGAAGTACTCCCCTTGCAAGACATTATTTAGGGTTTAAATTCGTTTCTCACCCACACACTGAAATTACCGAAATCAGCAGAAACTATTTTCACCCACAAACAATTGGCGACCACATTGGGAGACTGATCTTTCGGTTACAATGTCAATCTTCGACCATCGATCTCATGCTTCGACCCAGACATCAAGATGGTAGAAGCAGGCGATCCGCTCAAAGATTAACGACTCAGTTACCAGACAACTCGATTATTAGTCATGACACGACTGGGTACTTCCTAGAAAATTGAAGCAAACGATCCGCCCGAGAATTAGCGACTCGGTTACCAGGCAACTCAGTAACGACTGGGGACTTTCTACAATCACGTCGGCGCTTCTCATAAAACTCCCTAGATACACCCCGGAAGGTTCCCTTTTCATCAGGAGACCTGAGAAACCGAGTAAGTCTTTCCTAGACAAGATACGTGGTTTTGCTATTTCAAGTTTTCATGAAAATGGAAAAACCAATAGTCATGTTATGTTTCATCCCATGTCATATACAACACACGGTTCCGTGTTTTTCCGGGATTCCCAATCACTTTCACCATAACCAAGATAATTTCATTTCGAACAATTCATTCCAAAAGAAAAATCCAAAAACCTTCGAGATAACATTTGTCTATCAACCCAAAAAAAAATCGTAAAATCAAAACCATAAACTAGGCATTTCATTTGCCTTTCAAAAAACCCCGAAAGATAAGAAGTTCCAAAGACAAAGAATGTATTCAAGGAAAGTTTTCCAAAAGCCGACTTGCTCCTCTTAGCAAAGGCCTCCCTCGTGCTCGGGAGAGCCACCCTTTTCAACTTCAACCGCCCGCATAATTTTTTTAATTCCGCTTCCCGCTTTCTTCACCATGTCTCAGGAAGGACCTTCGATCGTTTGGGCCAAGCACTTTTCAACCTCTGAGAAACCTTCGACGAACCAAGGAGCATTGAACTCAAACTCTATACACATATCGCGATGGAACCTCCAAACTTTGATATTATATCCCGAGAAACCATGTGACCAACCACGTTGCGCATGTCGTCAATCAAAGACAAGGCTTCCTCCACACGCTTGACCAACGCGGGATCGGCTAGTAATCTTCTTGGTCGTGGAAATATGACCATAGCTTTCCCATATATTGGTGTATAACGCCGCGTGTTTAGTGGGCACGCTAAATCCCCCAATCAACACGTGATCCTGGAGCAAGTGAACCGTGTATGGAGGAACAAAGGTGGCGCTCGCGATCGCATCAAGAATCGCAAAGGATTCCTAACAACAATTACGCCAACATTCACATGAGCAATCTCCGTTGTCCGAGTCACAACGACACTTCCATCTTGATCGGCTCGTTTCAAAGCCATCGTGTTTGGCCGACACGGTGGGAGACGAAGTCGTGTCTCCACCAGCCTTCCGTCTTAAGTTCATCTTCGTAACCGACTTCGCCCGTGATATCACGGCTTAGACACTATTCAAAAAAAAGAGGGAGAAGGAAGAAAGAAGAAGAAGAAGAGAAAATGGAGAAGACTCACCGATTCGCTTTCACCGACCGAGGAATATTCAAAGACCGCTATCCAAGAACTACTCGCCATCTCTGGACTCGAGCTTTCATCCTTCTCGGATTCCCATTCACCATGGGAAGGTTCAGCATCGCCGCTTTCCGTTCCAAGAGATGTCGTCTTCTGACCATGTGCAAGTTTAGTGAAGGCGTTCACACTTCTAAGACCATGGGTAAGACACAAGAACAAACTCTCAGAAATGAGACAAAGACATAAGTAATCCGACCGAATCAGGAAGAAAATTATACATACTCGCATATTGGAAGAACTAAAAGTCGGAAGAGCCGTCAGACCCGACTAAAAACCACCAGCACGGATTTTAGATCTTCTCTCCTTTACTTGGGGACTATCTTAATTCGGGCTAACAGATTTTCGCTTGGGATCCTCAAAGAATGGATGTTCCGCTAAAACTACAGGAGAAGGCTTACCGCGACGGATTTCTACCACATCATTCACAAATCCATGGATAACGAGAAACTCGTCCCGCCAAAATATATTATATTTGGAGGTTGTTGATGAATTTCGGTCCGCAAGTAGTAAAAGGGAGACTTTTTCCCGACACGAGAACACTAGCATCGAGAATGCTGACAACGGGATTTTGAACAACCGGCTGAAGAACGAGTGGGACCCCTTGGTCAAAACCCATATGCCGAGCCGCTTTATCGATGTTGTAAGAGATTGCTTCGCAAGATCCTTGAAAGAAAGACGGCACATGACCGGGCGTGTAGCTTCGCATGAACACCATCTCTCCAACACTCAGATTCTCTTTATCAGAAGACAAAGACATGTTCAGAACAGGAGCAAAGGTACTGATCTGAGTTATAGACGCATGCACCTGAGCCCATGGACGAAAATTAACCGTGTACGAGTTGTCAAGAAGTCCGACTGAGGTTTGAACCAGTCTTTGGGCGCCCGTTCAACCGGGGCCGCAGATCTCTAGAGCCACCCCAAGACTCGGGAAGTACAGCCAACGGTTTCGGTGCATACTTCTCGAAATGCTCCCACAGACATGCCTAGAGAAAGGCGGCATGAATATACGAATCCACTTTCATGTAGCCGTTTGAGGCGCGCATGTCCGAAACCAGCTGATCCAAGTGTGCATACAGAAAACCAAGAAACAAACCGCCAATAGGGAGAACGACACCTTTTGACAATTTTATGGCAAACTTGATAAGTTCATGTATTATCTCCTTCTTACCCGAGCCGTCGTCAAAAATATCTTTGGATAACCAAAGAGCCAAGAACGCCGCGACATGAAGCGTACTATTCTTCTGTTTCGACTCCAACTCACCAGGAAACCACTGAGACACCCACCAGTCATAAAAACATCTCGTCTCGTTTTCTTTCCGAACGAATCCTTTTGATTTCGCAAGCAGGGCGGCGTGCATTTCTTCTTCATCTGCAGACAACCTAACATCAAGGTTCCCAATTACGGGAAGGTTCAGCAATACAGCCACGCTCTCCAAGGAGATGGTCATTTCACCCCACCCGCATACGGCCGTGTGGGTGTCCGGACACCATCTGTAAACAAAAGCAACCAATACTCGGAATATCTTTCCTAATCAAGCACTGCATGAAGCCGCAAAAGTAAAGATCAACGATCCGCGCCTTGGTCAAATTCGTTTTTACATGCTCCTGGCTCATCATGAATCTCATCCATTTCTCGAAGGGACGCAACGGACTCACATATATTTTAAAGTCGATAGGAGAGGCATGATATTCTTTCCTTTGAAGGAAAAACCTTACTACGCCTCCTGGCCTAACCGACCGGTCTCCTCCCTCACTTTCCGAACCGGTCAGAAGAATCGACACGTACTTGGGATGGTTTCTCTTAATTGTGTCCGATGCTGTGAAGAATTCATCACTTATGTTTGGCTTGGAATTGCCAATGTCTCTTGGTATGGCAGAACTTTTCTCTAGCGACATCATAATAAAGGTTCTCTCACGGTACTTACACCTTCCAAACAACTACAATTGAACAATACGAAGATAAATTACTACGGAAAGCGCATGGAAATTATTTTGTCAGACGAAAGAGATCCACCCAAGACGCAAGCCAGCTTGTTTCGAGGTCATAATATGTATACTCGAGAAAAAAAAAATTGGGGACTGACGTGCCCTGCATCACCACCTCATGCCAAGACGGTACCTGCAGCAGAAAATTCGCGCCCGACCAAGGAGGCGCGCCCCACCATGGGAACCGTGCACACGGCCACACCAAGACAAGGAGTAAACCCTAGAAACTAGGTTTTCATGGGAAGGGAATGACAGTTACTATATCGTGCTTACTTTGCACAGTAAGTTGAGGCGGTCAACATTGCTACGATATTCACACCTAAATAATACTACAAGCTCGTGTAAAACATACCTACGGCTAGGATTCAAACCAACACAAAAGGGAAACATTTTCTACAAGGTCATGAAAAAGTACGCCTACAACTAGGGTTGGCACCAACACAAGAAAACAAAAGGAAGCAAGTTAAAGAGGAAGTGCTGGAAGACATACCTAATCCGCTCGTCCACTTCACCGTTACCAAACAACCAGAGCAAAAAAAATAAATAAATAAATATATATATATATATATATTTAATGGAGGCGTGAAGTAAAGGGAGAGGCCGGGCCCCCTTTTATAGGCGTGATACTTGGGAGTTTGAATAAGGAAAGGACTTCCTATTTGAGCCAAGTAAGGAAAAGAGGCAACTGGGCCCGTGAAGACAAATCACCAAGCCGACCGCGCCATGCCTTGGCCCCACCACGCCGAGCCGTCCGTGCATGCCTCACCGAACCGCGCCTTACCGTGACCGCACCACGCCGAGTTGACCTTTCCATTGTCGTGGCCCCATCATCCCAAGATGTATGTGCCATGACTTGTCACGCCAGCACCAACTTTCCAAGCTAGCGTTATGACGTTTCAACCTGATCAAGATGATGCGTAGCTGGACCAAACCGACGATCCCCATCTCACCACTTCACGGTCTACGCCACAAATAAAATCTATGCAAGACTGCCGAACTCAGGATCATGAACTCTCCTTACCTCTCGAAAAAGGTTAGTCGGACCTTCCTGACCATCTTATCACAGCTTGTTGTTTTGATTTCCTGTCCTAGCATGACACCATCTTATGCTTACCTCGCAACGAGCTCCCGTTCCGAGCTAAGCAGGGGACTTAATGTTGATGGTGGTTTTTATCTTAGGGTTAAAATCGTAAAACCCTAGCCATACAGTGACGTCACATGACTTAAACGCATTTATTGAACCCTTTAATATGTCTGTGAGAAAATTACCAGGGTACCTTTTTTCTAATTAATTACTAATTAGGGTTTCGATAGGCCAAAACCCTAATTCCCACGCCACATGTGCCAATGACAAACCGTGCCAGCCACACCTGCCACGCCAAGGCATGCCAACCATGCTAGCTGCACCCCTGTGCCAATGGAAAACCATGCCAGCCACACCTACCGCATCAAGGCACCATGGTACGCATTCTAACGGGCAACCGTGCCGCCATACCCGCTAAGGCATGCTAACCATGGCACGCACCACGGCCGTGCCAATGTGCCAGCCACACCCACCGCGCCAAGGCATGCCAACCATGCTAGCCGCACCCTTGTGCCAATGCCAAGTCCGTGCAGCCACACCTCCGCGCTAGAGCATGCCAACCAAAGCTTGCTGCCCTACACGCCATGCACAAAGTTGGTTGCAAAAACAAAGGCCTGCAACAATCAACGACCATCTTTCTATCACAGGAGCAAATACTAGCCGTCCAAGGTTACCAGACAACACATGGTAACCTTTGACCCAAAACCTAGCTTGTCACGCTGCACCTTGGCCCACATGCCAAGCCAAACCGCACCTTGCCTTGGCCCTAGCCATGCTAGCCGCACCATGCGCCCATGGCATGCCAAGCCCTTGGCCCCGCCATGCCAAGCCAAACCATTCACGCCAAACCCTTGGCCCGACCATGCCAAGCCAAACCGCACCTTGCCTTGGCCCTAGCCATGCTGGCCGCACCATGCGCCCATGGCATTCCAAGCCCTTGGCCCCTCCATGCCCTAGCCATGCTGGCCGCACCATGCGCCCATTTTCACCCACAAACCGTGTAGGGAAGGCCAGCATGATGGCATGGCTAGATGCGTTTGGCATGGTGGGGCCAAGGACTTAGCATGCCGTTGGCACATGGTGCGGATAGCATGGCTAGGGCCAAGGCAAGGTGCGGTTTGGCTTGGCATGGTGGGCCAAGGGTTGGGCATGCTGTTGGCACATGGCGCGGCTAGCATGGATAGGGCCAAGGCAAGTGCGGTTTGGCTTGGCATGTGGGGCCAAGGGTTTGGTAGGTGCGGTAGCATGGCTAGGGCCAAGGCAAGGTGCGCTTGGCTTGGCATGTGTGGGGCCAAGGGTTTGGCGATGCGCTGGCACAATGGCGCTGGGCTTAGCATGGCTAGGGGCCAAGCAAGGTGCGGTTTGGTTTGGCATGGTGTGAAGGGTTTGGCATCCCGTTGGCACATGGCGCGGCTAGCATGGCTAGGCCAAGGCAAGGTGCGCTTTGGCTTGGCATGTGGGGCCAAGGGTTTGGTAGGTGCGGCTAGCATGGCTAGGGCCAAGGCAAGGTGCGGTTTGGCTTGGCATGGTGGGGCCAGGGCTTGGCATGCCGTTGGCACATGGCGCGGCTTACCATGGCTAGGCCAAGGCAAGGTTTGGCTTGGCATGTGGGGGCCAAGGGTTTTGCATGTCGTTGGCACATGGCGCGGCTAGCATGGCTAGGGCCAAGGCAAGGTGCGGTTTGGCTTGGCATGTGGGGCCAAGGGTTTGGTAGGTGCATCTAGCATGGCTAGGGCCAAGGAAAGTTGCGGGTTGGCTTGGCATGATGGGGCCAAGGGTTTGGCATGCCGTTGGCACATGGCGCTGGCTAGATGGCTAGGGCCAAGGCAGGTGCGGTTTGTCTTGGCATGTGGGGCCAAGGGTTTGTAGGTAAATGCCAAGCATGGCTAGGGCCAAGGAAATGTGTGGTTTTGCTTGGCATGGTGGGGCCAAGGGTTTGGAAGGTGCGGCTAGCATGGCTAGGGCCAAGGCAAGGTGCGGTTTGGCTTGGCATAGTGGGGCCATGGATTTGGCATGCCGTTGGCACATGGCGCGGCTAGCATGGCTAGGGCCAAGGCAAGGTGCGGTTTGGCTTGGTATGTTGTGCCAAGGGTGTGGTAGGTGCGGGCCGGGCATGGTTGGCATGCCTTGGCGCGGTAGGTGTGGTCGGCATGGTTTGCCATTGACACAGGGGTGCGGCTAGCATGGGTTCCATGCCTTGGAGTGGTGGGTGTGGCTGGCATGGTTTGCCATTGGCATAAGGGTACGGCTAGCATGGTTAGCATGCCTTGGCGCGTCAGGATGTGGCTGGCATGATGAGCCATTGGCACGTGCGGTGTGAGAATTAGGGTTTTGGCTTGTCGAAACCCTAATTAGCATTAAAAAGGTACCTGGGTAATTTTCTCGCGCAAAATTAAAGGGTTCAAATAAATAATGGCAGTTACTCAAGTTACGAACATCACTGCTCGACTAGGGTTTTATGACTTTACCCCTAAGTTATAAGCCACCATCAACACCAACATAACTACTTAATAGCTTTGAAGACCCATCATAGTACGATGTGGAGTCGTAATGGCACATATAGTGCAACCAAAAATGCGTAAGAACACGAATGTCGGGCTTAAATCCGATTTACTAACCGTACGCGGAAAAGGTTCACTAATATTGGGTTCTAAAACGAATTAAGTAAAGATGCGTGTAATATTGCATTTCCCAAAGTACTAAAAGGTAGGTTGGTTCGCATAACCTATTCCTTAGACACCATCTGTAACCTTTGATGGTAGCCTTTGCGAGACCATTGGGTATAAGATGTTCTACACTGATCCTATTAAACATGCAATATTTATCAAGTCCTTTTGATATAAATTCTCTAGCATTAACAAGGGTGGCGAGCCTTTGCACTTTTCATTGTGTAATATATGCTAGGAGTTTTAAAAAAAATTAAATGCATCGTTTGTTGTGAGCAATAACTGATTCAATGCGTCGAATCATCCACCAGAGCCATAAATCACTTGAATGGTCCGCATTCTGCATGGATATATGTTCACTAACAACACTTGATTTCTTTGAAGAATGAGTTATTTATTACCATTTGCATCCAAGTAAAAAAGGGCGGTCTCAATCATGTTTTGCTAAAGAAAGACTTTGTAAGATGAGTGACGTGCTTTGTTACTCTAAAGCATAATGGGGAGAGGTAGTGAAAATCTAGTAACTTTAGAAATCACTGATTGTGATAGATGTCGTAACTTTGCATTCTATTAGTCCATTGTCTTGTACACTCAAATGAAGTGATGCCCGTGTTAGTACTTCAAAACGGACATCATGTCACAACCAATGTGCCTTATGGTTATGTCAAAGTCTTTATGAATCAATCCCAATCAATTTATTGTTAGGGTTAATATGAATTCAGTAACTCAAGTTCTAGTGATTTACAACTCACTAGATTGACACATTAATTTTCTAAGGATATGCTTCCTTTCACATTCTTTAGAAATAATTTATAGATGCAATCAACTTCATTCTCACTGTAAGTTTACAAAAAGGTAGGTAATAGTTCATGCATGAACACCCTTTGGTGTGATTAGCCCTTAGTACAAATAGAGCTTAGACATTGAGTCTTGAGAGATTTAATAAGTGGCGTGGCCTTATTACGTAACAAAAGTCGGATTCAACTCAATTACTTTAGAGAGAATATATGTTACGTTTCATCCAGATATATCTCAAGTGCTTTAGAGAATTTATGTCTCATGGTTTCACTCCATAAGTGCATACATTGGATTTAGTTCAACTGAATAAGATAGTCAATTAGCCAGGAAAAGTTCTTATTTCCATTAAAGTTGATGTGAAAATTGGTTGTTACTATTATACACACATTACATTGTATATATCAACACCTATGACCAGGTGCATTTCCAACTCTTTCATTTATGATGGAGCTAGAATTACATCTTAGCTTCATCCCATATTCAGCTGATACATGTACTTTGGTGTCATTACTACTGCGAAAAAATACATCTTTGTCTCATGATATATATGTTCCTTTTCTCATGTTTTATAGCCATCATTACTTCGGGGTTCTTTCCATTTTCAATTTTGCTACATTTAGCTTAATTTGAGAAAATTCTTTATCTCAATAGGCCAAGAGAATCTCACTACACATGTCAACCAATTACTTTAGGTTGAATAGATTACTAAAGATAGTTATCTTGTTGTCATATTTCAACATATACTAGTTCATTAGTATCATGGATGAAGTAGAGAAATTGAAATTTTCTGACTCATATCATCTTTTGTGAGTTCTTCCACAAAATTTGGAATACATGTGATTTTATTTGCAACATATCTTTTGAAAATATCGACTCTTAATAGTCGAGCCCATCCCACAGAACATTTCAAATTTGAGAAGAAAATATCAAGTACACAGTAATGGTGCTCAAGTACTTCTAAACCCCAAATAAATACATTGGAATTAAGTTAGTACAACCAATTAAACAAAAGACACCATTAAACTATTGCCAGTATCATATTCAAGAGAACAAAATAACATTAAGACCAATCATAATTTAAATTGACCGTTTATATGATGTGGACTTATCTTAAGACAAAAATAAATAAAACTAGGCATGTTCTAAAAACAAATAAATAAGCCTAGCAAGTACTCTATGTAAACACCCATATTATAGTTACATACCTCAAAATTTGGATCCCGGCATATATAGGCAAAACCGGAACATTTTTGGTCGCGCACAACCCAAAACCAAACAAGAACAAACAGGAACAGGACACCAAATCCTAGCTGGAACGGACCGAATTAGATCGTCCGAGTTGGTCGGGCCGGGTTGGAATGAACCTGACCAGTTGGATCGGACCAGAGATTTTCCTTTCTCCTCTCACCGAATAAAGATTTCTTTCAGAAGATTTATCTTCCTCCTTCTCCTCTCTTCCCAGGGAACTACAGCCTACAGCCGCCGGCCTACCAGCACAATCAATCACAGCGGACATACGAATGAATATTATTATAAGATTTTAATCATTTGAATCATTATGATACAACCATATAGACAGAATCAAATCAACATCCAATGAAGCACCCCCACAAACATACAAATTATAATTATATTATAAAATTTAATCATTTGATTGATTCTCGTATAGGACATATTAAAAAAAATATTTTTTTTTTTCATAAAACCCTAAATTATATTAAAGATAAAACCCAATAATGGGATCGGTTACATTACTGAGTCTACTGAGTCGAGCACAACGATCTATCGATCTTACATTCATCAAAGCAAAGCAAACTAAAGAGTTACAATAGGAATTCGTCAACTGATTTTCAACCATTTCCTGTATCTGAATCAAATGTAACAAAGGTAACAGGACAAAGTTAAATGGCCATTTATGGTTTGGAAACAAAGCCAAACCTATTAACATATCTGCATCTAGCAGAAGTGTTAGGATCATTGAGAGATCCAACCATTTCTCAAGGTTTAAATCAATAATAAAGTAACAAAGGTAACACATGCTCTAACTTGGTAAAAAACTACCGAAATCGGTGTCTGAATCGGTCGGATACTGGCTGAATCGGTCTGAAAACGTTGTCGGAATCTCGGTCTTGAAACTGGTTACTCTGCTGCTGCTGTTAAAGATGATGTAGAAGAAGACGAAGTCTATGAAGAAACTCTTGATGCTGAAGAAGATCACCACCCCACTGAACTCAAAAGACTAGATCTAAAATACAAAATGAATCCTAAAAATCTCTGAAAATAAGATTAAAACTAACGAAAGGGAGATTAAAAGAAAAGATGAAACAAGGTGATTTGATGTTGATAATCTGCTCAGACTAAGGGCTAACCCTAATAAGGGCTACCCTGATAAGGGCTACCCTGATAAGGGCTACCCTGAAAAAAATATATATATATATGTCATATCCCAGACTAAGGGCTAACCCTGATAAGGGCTATCCAGTGCCGGGTGCCTTAGTAATTAGTCTAGTTTTTATTGTTTCTACCGTTGGTAATTATTAGTAGCCTTGTGTGTGACTGGCGCGTGTGCCAATCACACCCTTCTCACCACCTTATCTCCTGAAATCTGTGGTGGATTATTATTATTGAATTTTGAGGAAAATCTAGTTACTTCTCGTTCTTAATTTTGAGTTGTTCTTGAGACCTATTTGTAGTGTAGATCACTACAATATATATATATATAAAAGAAAAAATTGATCCAACTTATCTGATTTGATTCCAGGATTTCAAGGTTAATTTCACGATAATTGTATAACGATCCAATGTAGCTCTACGGTATAGCTTCGTGCATGATAACGTAATGCAGTGGAATAATAGGGAAAGAGAAAGAGGTATGGAAAGAGGCAGAATTCTATTGATAAGAGTTATAGGGTTACATGATATATATCGTCTAGGAAAACCAAAAGACTCCCGTTTTGGACCGCATATCCATTGGCATGGCCCCCTTTAACTATATATATATATATCCTTTTTAATGGACGACTCTTTATGGACCTCTTATCCACAAATTATGAAATGATTCACAACTTTGTACGCAAGTTTTCCACGTCTTAGAAGTTATCCACAACCCAAATTAAACAAATTATGTCTGTCCCACGCCCAACGTTTCTGGTGTGCTTGATGAATTAATGTTGCGAGTGTCTTCCTTGTAACTTGGATATTGTCTCAGCACCTTTGTATTTAACGCTTCTGATCTGATATCTATCTCTATGACCTGAGCCATCCAAACAAAACAATCAAAAAACGGCAAGACATAAACTAGAAATCAAACTAAGTCGGTATATCACGGCATCACCTACCTTACCTACATCATAATGCTTATCCAGAACAAGTAAATACCTTAATTTCAGTTTAGCTTGATCTATGGTTGTGCGTCCGTGATTATGTTTACACAGACTCGTACTCGATAAAGATGTTTTAGATCACTGTGCAACACTAATAAAAAAAGATTCACTTCCCATGCACGTCAAGGCCCGCACACAAAAGTATTTGTCGGAAGACTGGGAGACAAAACATGTCAGGCTTAATTTACTGCATGGACTCTATATAGTCAGCTAGACTGTTAGTTTATACTTTGAATTTTGATAAACTGCCCCCTCTCAATTTCCAGTTTAATAAGTTGTCCCCGTTTTTTTCAACTTTTCAAAACTACCCCCACTGTTAAGTTTTCCATCTAAATTTTTACTTATTTACCCTTTACTTGTCATGTTTATCTTCTATTTCAATTTTTCAGGTTAGTCGAGTTCGGTTCATGGATTCAGGGTTCAGGTTAGGGGTTTAGGGTTCATAGTTCAAGGTTAGGGGTTTAGGCTTCAGGGTTCATATTTCAGGGTTCATAGTACAGGGTTCATGGTTCAGGGTTAGGGTTTATGGTTCATAATTCAAGGTTCAGGGTTAGGGGTTTAGGGTTGAGGTTCATGGTTCAAGGTTCAGGTCATAGTTCAGGGGTAAATATGACTTTTTAATAGGTGAGATAACTGCCACCCTGCATTTAACCGGATGGAAAGCGTTATTTGAAAAAAAAAAACCGGGCACTTTAGAAAAGTGCAAAAAAACGGGGGCACTTACCGTAATTCAAAAGTGGGTCACTTTATCAAATTGATGAATAAATTTTGAGAAAATGGGTCATTTGTCCAAAAAAATTTAAAACACAGTTCAAATGGACAAGTAAAAAAAAGTACGGGTGAAATAGCCAAAAAAAAATATAGCAAGGATGGATGGATTCATCCCTGCTTATACTTAAAAATAAGAAGGATGAAACTCTGGGATGCATCCCGTGTAAAATAAAAATAAAAAAAAATATTTGAAAATGGACGGGATTTAAACCGGTTACATCCTCGCCTATTTTTAAATTTTTTTTCCCATTTAAAATTTGAGAATCTTTTTAATTTTTGGCTATTTAAACAGTATCAAAACCTAAGTGTCTTTTTCACCCAGAAATTGTTGATTTTGGTCTTTTTGACCAATTTTGTGATAAATTTTCGACCGTACGCAAAATCATGCTTGAAAATCATATCTGAATTCTGAAGTATATCGATCCAAGTTCAAGTCATTTTCATCCAAACGGCCCCAAGCCAACTAGAAATAAGATAAGGACCAAACTTAACTTTTGTTTTTCTACTCTATTCTAGCTTCAAATTCACTCTACACTCTCATGTGTGCACGCTCAAGAATGAGGTAGATTTAAGGAAGTTCCGCTTGTGTTAGTCAAACTAAAGCTACTAATCGAAGCTGTTTCGATTTGCTTTAAAGTTATTTGGATTGCTTGGTGGCGAAAACAAGTAGAGTCGTATGAGCTGACAATAACGGACACGTTTCATATCGTTTGTTCAGACTTCAAAATCGCAACATACATTGCCACCTTATAAGAGATGACAACTATCCAGTCTCCAAATCTTCAAACAAGATGGGTCCCACCACTGTGTCCACCTATATAACTCAGTTTTGTAAAAGCAAATCCTATGGGTAGTGTCACTCTTTCACTCCTTTCACTACCAATTTGAGCAGATTAGAGGCTTTTATGGGTAGTCTTTACCCCACTTTTCCCCCAAACACGTTCGTACACTCGTTCATCTGAACGAGTGGTTGGGAGTGTAACACTAGACGGGGGACAGTCCCCCATCAAAAAAATTTGCAACTTTTTGAACTAGACGGGGGACTGTCCCCCGTCTAAGTAGTTTTTTTTAACTTTTTTTTCTTTTGACGGGGACAATCCCCCGTCTATATTGGGTTTTACTATCTCACGGGGGACTGTCCCCGTGAGTGTTTAAGTTTAGTTTTTTTAAAAACAAATTTTCCCTCCAGTGATTATTTTATTATAAATTTTTCAATTTTTTTTTATAAACGGGAGATAATTTCCCGTCTAGTGTTCCCTTTCATTTTTGCCCACAGTGGCTTCACTCGTTCATATGATCGAGGGGTCCTTCATATGGGCGAGTTAGTCTCCAAATGGAGACTACCCATAGGATATGCTCTAAGGGAACGACACTATGCTCACTTTTACATACGCGCAGCATGGTCTGTTTTTTTGTGTGCCAATTATGGAATGGTCATTCTTTTTGACTTTTTGTAATTCGTTTACAAAATAGTCGTATTTTTATAATTCGTTTACAAAATGGTCACATTTCCGTCCGATTTAACACTTTTCAATAAAATTGTGTTAACTTTTTCTGAAATACCCTCCCCCAAAATATCCTCCTTATTTTGATTGAGGTGGTGGTGATGAAGCGGTGGTGGAGGCTTAAGAATCTTCGTTAAGCCCTGGAGGAGAAGCGATGAACCCTTTGGGTGAATGCGTTCTAACGATATGTAAGTGGCGGCACCACCACCTACAAATAGCACCATCGTTAAAAATATTATAATAAAGGCAAAATTTGAATTTTGTATAGAGGGATAAATAGGAAGGATACATATATAATTTCATTAACATATTTAACTGTGAATCATCACTTAACTCTCTACTTAACGAAAGTGTGACCATTTTGTTAATAGTTTGTAACAATATGATTGTCTTGTTTTGTAGATTTTCCTTCTTTTTTTTGGACCGAAAAAGTGCAAATTTTATAAAATTTATCAAGTCACCAAAATAGGTGACAAGAAAACCTAAAAATGATCAATAAATCGTTGCATCCCAATTACAAATCAAAGTAGACAAAGAGTAATTGTGAAAAGTATCTGTATTCAAAACCCAACTGAACAACAAGCATTTTACCGGAGTTACCAATTGTTGCGCTCTTTCCCAATGGTCCATCAAATTGCAAATGGCAATAAACCAAATTTTACATATCCTAGTATTTGAGTTCTTCTTTACTCCCCCACTCCCACAAATGCATCTTCATATCACTAGCTAGAGCCCACTTAACTCCAAAGCTTCCGGGGAAATGAGAACAAATATCAAAGAGTAATTTTGCAGTGTTGAAAAAGATAATCATTTGTTTGACATCGTTCACACATAAGACAGTTTGCATCCAGAACCCGAACCAGCCCTAAAAAAAGAATCTAGAATCGGCGCCCCTTAAAAAAAAAGAATCTAGAATCATCATACCTTCGTCAAATTCATAGAACCCATACGACGAAAACTTTCTCTCTCCACTAAAGAGCAACGAAAAATAAATAGGAGTAAATTGATGGACGACTCTTTGTTTTTTTTTGATCGGTAAAGAAAAGATGTTATTGATCAAAAAAGAGAGGGTATAAAAGAATTATACCACCCTAACCAAAGTACAAGGAAAATGCAGAAAAGAGATGCTCAAAACAGCTAAGAGCACTCAAGCAAAATCAAAGTAAATTTTAAACCAATCTTTCATCACTTTCTTTGAATCCACATCCTCAAACTCCTTAAAAGCTAGAGACCAAGTGAACAGGACATAAATTGCCTTGTTAGCAACAAACCACAGCAGTAGGGCTATCATTAAAGACTCTATTGTTTCTCTCCTTCCAAACACACCAAATGATTGCAATTGGAACAAGTTTCCAAATATTGCTCCTAACATTGTCAGAGAAAGTGATAACTGCCAAGCTTGAATTGCGGGAATTACCTCACTTGGCATTGCATAAAGCCATTTCAATTTTGCCGTAAAATCCCAAATGATCTCGCAGTTACGGTGAAGCAAACAAGTGAGAAGTAGTTTCAGCAGACAGACAAAAAAGACATTTTTTCGGGACATTTATTCTTCTTCTTCTTAACATATCTCTTGTTGCCAACCTGCCATGAGCAATCAACCAAAGAAAAAGCCAACTTTTGGAGGACATCTTAAACTCCAAATATAAGAGAAAGCTGGATTATGTTGAGCCTCTTCCACGTAAAGCTTGTCATACAGTGATTTGATCGAGAAAATCTTATTAGGAGTAAATGGCCAAAACATCTCATCACCTGACTTTGATTGAACTTGTAGGACTGCAAATCAACTAGAAGAAGATTTAATTCATTTCTTGCAGCAACATTCATTCTTCTAGGAATATGAAGGTTCCAGTTATAGTATTACCATATAAAACACCCAAATCTGCCATCTGAAGAATGTTTAGCTCGGGATAAAGCAAAAAGAAGAGGATATTGAGATTTAATAGGTTGTTCATATAACCGGATTGTCATGATTTAACTTCACTAAGACTCCATTATTAACTTTGAACTTTGACAAACTTCGGGAAAGTTGAATTTGTCTTCATGATTGCTCTCCAAATGCACTCCGCCATAAGTGCACTTTGGAATCTTAGGACACCATAAGGTATCACCAACACCATACTTCTCATCAATAATTTTTTTCCACATAACATCATTTTCATTTGCATATCTCCAAGACCACTTTGATAATAAAGATTGATTAACTAGCTTCAAGTTCTTAATACCCAAACCTCCAAACTTTTTCTTCATGCACAAAGCATTCCATTTAACAGATGAATCTTTCTTTTCCCCTTATTGTCACTCCAAAGAAATTTCCTCATAATATGCTCCAACTTTTCAAGATGAAGAAGGAATTTCAAAAAGAGACATGTAATACACTGGAAGGCTAGCAAGTACACTGTTGATAAGTGTAATCTTACCTGCTCTAGAGAAGAGGCTTCATCCAACCAGAAGTCTTGCAACAAACTTGTCCACCACTTTGTCCCATTTTGCCACACCACCACATTTGTCTCCCAAGGGAAGACCTAGATAAGTTGTAGGTAGAACTCCATTGTAACAGCCAAGTAGAGAAGAGAAAACATTTAAATCACCATCATATCCAACACCAAAGATTTGGCTCTTAGCAAAATTTATTTTTAAACCTGAGAGCATCTCAAAAGAAAGGAGAATAATTCTTAAGTTTTTAACCCTGTTCAATGTCGACATCCAAAAAGATAAGAGTATCATCTCAAATTGCAAATGACTAATCATTATACCATCATTCTTAACTTGAAAACGATAATAATCCTTGCTCTTGAGCTCTCTTGATCATAAAGGTTAGAGCTTCACCAACTAAAAGAAACAAAAAAGGTGATATTGGATCACCTTGCCTTATTCCTTTTTTACTCTTAAAATAACCAGTTGCACTTCCATTAATCAAAATTGAGAATCTAGTGAATTCAACACAGATAAAAAAATTATTTTATTTCTTTAAAAATTGTGTGTTTTTGTCTTATTCTACTAGAAATTGGTTTTTCTTACGCTAAAAACAACAATTTTTGTTCCCAATATAAAGAATTACTATTTTCAATGCAATAAAATAAACAATTCTTATTTCCAACGTCAAAAATCGGTTGTTTTAATTAACTTTAATACGATAATAAGATATCTAAGTTAACAAGACCCGTTCTGAAATGATCCACAACTTTGTACGCAAGTTTTCCACGTGTCATAAGTTATCCACAACCCAAATTAAACAAATTATGTCTGCCCCACGCCCAACCTTTCTGGTGTGCTTGATGAATTAATGTTGCGAATGTCTTCCTTGTAACTTGGATATTGTCTCAGCACCGCTTCTGATATCTATCTCTATGACTTGAGCCATCCAAACAAAACAATCAAAAACGGCGAGACAAACTAGAAATCAAAGTCAGTGTATGGTTAAAAGACATCACGGCATCACCTACCTTGCCTACATCTTAATGCTTATCCAGAACAAGTACATACCTTAATTTCAGTTTAGCTTCATCTATGGGTGTGCGTCCGTGATTATGTTTACACACACTCGTACTCGATAAGGATGTTTTAAATCACTGTGCAACACTAATAAAAAAAGATTCGCTTCCCATGCACGTCAAGGTCGGCAGACAAAAGTCTTTGTCGGAAGACTGGGAAACAAAACGTGTCAGGCTTAATTTGCTGCATGGACTCTATAGTCAGCTAGACTGTTTGTTAGTACTTTATACGGAGTACTTTGAATTTGATTAATACACACAGGAAGATGCTACAGGGACCCGGATTTATACCCCTTTTTTTTACACCACTATGTGGCAGCTAAATCCACCATTCATTCCATCTCACTTAACCCCACCAGGAAAAACAGAGTCCTGTTTAAGTAATAAGCAAATCAAAACTTAACACATAGTGGTGTCAAAATTTTGGGTATAAAAAGAACGCGAAATTGGGGATATAAAAAGAAATTGGGAATATAAGAAAATGATAAAAACTGGATCCAGATATCAATTCGGGGTCACCCCTTATCTAAGTATTTTTTAAAATCCTAATCTACCCCTCACTAATCAGGTTTAGTGGTTAATAATAATTAGTAAAAATCTTAAGTATTTGTTAAATGATTAGTGTGTATTTGTATTTGGGTGAATGATATGAGAGTAGAAAGATGGAAAAAAAAATTGAGAGGGAACTTTTTCTGGTGAAAGTAGAGGATGATTGTGAAGAGAGAATTCTTTGGTAAGAGGTTGAAAATTTGATTTTTTTTTCTTTGAATCCACCATTGTTGTAAATGAAATAGCTCGGTGCCCGCATTGTATTCAACCAAACAACCATGCATTAAGCATTTCTTGAAATTTTCATAAATTGTTTGCCACTATCCGGGGGTTCGGGGTAACAAAATTTTCTCGGTTTGATCTTCAAACCTATTTTTTTCGTTCTAATCAGTCCACTTAGACGCGATTATCTAATTTTCGAGCATGCCTAAGATCGCTCCGACATAGTATGTTGCTTAAATTTCTATCTTAGGCACATGATGAAAAGTATCCGTAAAATTGATTTTTTTTCACTTGACTACCTAAGCATTGATAGATTTCTATCGAGCATGCTTGGGAACTCGCTTTACGGCATTGAATGTTAGTAACCAAGCATGCTTAAGCACCATTTTAAGCATGGTTCTTCACCAATTCGCATGGTCTTCATCACTTCCGATGTAAAAAAATATTCCGTTTTGAATTTTTTATGGTTTTAATCAGTCCACTTCCCACAATTAGCTAATTCTCGAGCATGCCAGCACGGTTTCCGGCATAGTATGTTGCTTTATAATTTTTATGCCAGCACATGATGTAAAGTAATTGAGAAAAGTTGATTTTTTTTTTTTTCACTTGACTATAGGCATTGATAGATTTCTATTGAGCATGCATGCGGTGCTTAGTTCTGACATTGAATGTTAGTTACCAAGCATGCCTACACTAGCTTCCCAGCATGCTCTTCATCAATTCCGGCATGGTCTTCATCACTTGCAGCATGATCTTCATCACTTCCGATTGAAAAAATAATAATTCGTTTCCAAAGTGAGGAGCCGGCAGAGAAGGAGAAGAGAATTTGAAATAGAGTGGGGAGAGTTTAGAATTTGAAAGGGAATGAGGAATATTTGGGTTTCAAAGCTCTAACCCTGAAAGAGATTAATAAGAAGTGGAGATGGAAATGAGGGATATGATTTTGTTTTTTGATTTTAAGTTTTTTGATTTTTATTTTGAAGGGAGGATATTTTAGTATTTTTGCACCCCAAAACCACCCCTTAGCAGACACCATAGGTTGGGAGAAGTAATCAATATCCCTCAATTCATTTTTATATCCCCAATTTCGCGTTTCTATAAAAACGGGGGCTCTAAAGCATTTTCGATACATGAGTATATATATATATATATATATATATATAGAATCCTATTATTAGGGCTTAAAGGGGATGGGCCTTTGGGGGCTTAAATTACTAAGTGAAACCCAAATGGTATAGGGGGAGATCAGACTTAAGTAAAAGTTCAAAAATATCCTCAATCATTTTAGCTTATTACCCTTCTACCCTTCAATTAACTGATTAATCTAATCAAACAAGAAAAACTGAAAAATCATTAAATAAATAAAAAACTGAAAAATCATTAAAAGAGAAGAACAAAAAAAACCGTCCCTCACCCTCACTCTATTTCTTTTTTCTTCTTCTCCTTACTTTATTTTCTTCTTCTTCTTCTATTCTTCGTTTTTCAACGATTAATCGTCGATTCAAAAAAAATTCTTCGTCGATTAAACTCATTGTATAAAACCATGAAACCTAAGGAAAATCTAGGTCAATCTTCGTCGAATCCATCTCCTTCTGAAGTAGAGAAACCAACTTCATTAAATGAAGATGAGACTGAAGATCAAGAAGAAGTGAATGAAGGAGATGCACCAGCCGCCGCGAGTCCTGATATGACAGCAATAAGGTATGAATTTCAAAACCCACTCTTTAGTTAAGCGTTTTGTTGATTATTCTGTTGGTTTCAAAATTTTAGGTCCGAAAAACATTTTTTCAAACCGGTTACTACTGGAGTTCTTGTATTCTGGTACCGTAAATAGGTATTATGGTTGGGATTGATTGTAACTTGATCGTTTATGTGTTACATGATTGGGATATCCTAGAACTCCCGGTAGTTTGTAGGATTTGGTTGGGATATCTTAGAACTCCCACCGTAATATAGTCGATGCGTCGAGATGGAGAAATCCTATCTCGCAATCATTGTATACGACTAGGTTATTCCTAGCCGTATATTCTCCGGTGTTTGAATTTTTTTCAGCGGTAATATTTACGTCTCGGTCTTTATGTCCGTAAATTTGTTTCATGACAATGATATTTAGTTTCCTAGCCGTTTATAGATTATGGCTTGGAATTTCCTAGTCGTATATAGTATTGTGCTGAATATCAAACCAGCTGTATTTACACGTATAGGTTTTCCTATCCGTTATTTATTTTTCGGCTGGATCGCTTATTTAGTTTCCTAGCCGTTTATGTATTACGGCTTGGAGTTTCCTAGCCGTTTGTTATTACGGCTAGATCGATTACCAATTTTCCCATCCGTTATGCTTGTTGCGTCTTGGACTATCCGATTTTCCTAGTCGTTTTGGTTGTCACGGTTTGGTTGTGTCAAAATTTCCCGATCGTTTTGCTTATCTACTATTGGTTTTTGGCCTTGTTTGTCTTTGAACAGAGGAAAAGAAAAGAAGAAGTAACACCTCGTAATGACCCGACTCCGCAACCTCGTCACGCAAAACCATTGAGTGCAAGCGCAAGGAATGCAAGTGGAGTTATGACTGTTGGAGAAAATGAAGGTGGAGGATATGGAGTTGGAGTTACTAGAGGAACTGAAGTTGGAGTTGCTGGAGGAATTGAAGTTGTAAATCCGTAGTGCAGGAGGACAAGAAGGAGGGAAAGAAGAAGTATAAACCTAAGACAACGGCAAGAGAAGTAATTGATGCTATGGAGCCTTTACCTCTCAAGAGGAATGGGAGACCTTGGGGTGAGGCAAGAGATCGTTGCGTCTTGATTGGCTACACGTTTTCATGGGCTGTTAGGATTTGTGGCACAAAGGTAATAAATCAAATTACATTTATGTTATATTCATTTTGTTATGGATTATTAATTATTACAACCAATTTTTTTTTGTCCTAAACTAAGGCACCAACAAGCAAGTTTTTGGCCGTTGGACAAGGAGCATCCAGATGTGATAGCTTTGCTAAAAGCTTCGGGGTTATGGCCTGGAATCGAGGCTTTGCAGAAGACATATGATATTGTGACAATTTGTGGTTTTAAAGAAAGATTTTGGCCCGAAACTATGACTTTTCATCTCCCATTCGGCGAGATGACTATCACTCCAGATGACGCAAAGCAAATCACTGGTCTAGCTTTAGAAGGAAAGGCTGTGTTTGAGGGGCTCAACAATTCTATGCCTTTCGATCAGGGCCGGCCCTGAGCCGAAGCATCCGAAGCACAACTTCGGGCAACGGAGTTTTGGGGCCATCAAAATATTTTTTTTTTGTCCGTTTTTCATTACAAAGTCAAAGTCCACACATTTAGTCAGGGGATTTGTTGGTTAACTTGGTATAGTTCGCAATACTGATCTGTTACATGGGCAAGAAGAAAACGTGAATATTCTAAAATTTATTTTGATAGAGATTTGCGGCGAGAGTCTGTGATTGGATTTTGAAACCAATTTCGTTGCTCTTACACACAGGTGGATGATACAGCCAACTATGAGAAATAGTCTCGTACAGATTAAGTTTCAAGCTATATAATCCTCTTAGGTTAACACGTGTTGTGATATATGTACATATATTATATTTTACCAGTCATGATTCATGATAAAACTTGGTCAGTCGGCCTTGGCCGGTAGATGTATCTTGGACATACACAACCAAGTGAAAACACGTGCTCCCCTATTTACTTAGTAATGTTAGTGCTTCAATTTCTATGGTAACCCTTTAGATTCTTTACATACAATTTGATGCATGTGCTGAATGTCATAAATATCGGCAAAATTTATTATCACCGATGATATAACTTATATGTACAATTAATATTTTAGTTAGTGCAGTAATCTGTACTACGCCACACCACTGTAACCATGGATTATTTGGATTCCCCCACTTGTGGTCAAACTATGTTGACTAGGTCAAATGTCGGGGGCAGTATTTTTGATGTTAGCTTTGGGCATCCTCCCAATCAGGTGGGCCGGCCCTCTTTTGATGAGCTTTGTGCCTTGGCGAAGAACTGTCTTTGGTGGGGTAAAGATGAAGCGGAAGAAGAGTTTGGGATAGGGTATGGAGCAGCGCCTAGAGCTAAAAGAAAATTTAGTGCACAGGGCGAATTTAGTGAAACAGTTAATATGTCAAGAAAGATTAATTTGGTTCGTCCAAGGATAAGTTTGGGGATTTGACCGACCGCAAGACTAAGAGTGGATTGGTGGTGATGGACGCAGAAAGAGCTAGACATACAGCTATAGCTTACTTGTTGCACGCTCTTGAGACCGTCTTTTTCCCCGATTTCTCAGGAAATAAGGTTTATGCTTGTTACTTGCAGTGGTTGAAGACTCTCAGTCTCGATCCGGAAACAAATGAGGTACCTAGGTACTCATGGGGCACCGCCCTCCTTGCTGATGTGTTGGAATGTCTTTGCAAAGCTTCTAGATGAAACGAAACACAAATTACGGGATGTGTTGCTCTTATCCAAGTACCTTTTTGTTTTAATATAACGAATGTTTATTTATTTTACTTTTATATATTGGTTTGTCTTATTAACAATAAATTATTATTTTTGACGTAGTCATGGGCTTACGACCATTTTAAAAGATTGAGGCCTACTCGGGATACAAAATGGCCTCTAGAAAAACCAACAGGAGGAAGGGACCCAACACAAGGCTAAAGAGACGAAAATGAGGAAAAAGTTGGATGCTTTGACAATCGAAGATGTGGCTTTTGATCCATATTTGAAACTTGATGAGGATGGAGAAGATGAAGTTGGTGATAAAGTATTTTTTGATGTGGCGACCTATACGGGACCTTTGTTTCATGCAACTGCGTTCATCATTTTAGATCCTCGTAGAACGCTCCGCCAAATCGGTATTGTCCAGAAAATTGTACCTGAAGAAACTCATTTTAAACTGAGCATAGCCAACTCCCAATTTAAGGACAAAGATGTCAAATTGAACTATGAAAATGCACCGTCGATCGAGCATTGGAATGCTCGTTCCCAAGAAGTAAACCAAATGAGTAGAAGACTGCTTGAAGCTTCTCATGGGACTTCCCAAGCGGATGCGAATTACATGGAATGGTATCAAGAGTGGGCTCATCCTTATGTGGAAAATTTGGATCCGGAGGCGCAGAGACAGTTCAAGAATGCAGAGAAAGAGAGTTCAAAATCAAAGGCATCAATGAATGAAGAAGATGATTGGGAGAAGATGGTGGTACGTACACTACTAATTATGTTTGTATATGCTGTTTTTTTTTTAATTATCTATGAATAATTAGAGTATGTGTGTTTGATATGAAAAAATAGGTCGAACGAGTTAATTGGGTGGCCAACGACATCACCCGTATGATTAATTTGGGTGAGGACTTAACGGTATCTGAACAAAGATTACTCCGGAATCGAGTTAGAGGCATAATAATCCCTGAGAAAGCAGGTTTATATCCTGATGAAGCGGAACGACCAAGGAGAACTAAAAGGGCTAGGTCTCATTCTTCTAGCGATGACTCGGACACTCCCCCGTGACCAAGTTCAATCTAAGCAAGGAAAAGCCTGTCGAGGTGGTAGAGGTGAAAAAGGTCGAGGTGCAAAAGGTGGCCGTGCTGGAACAAGTGCAAAAGTTAGCCGCGTTGGAAAGTGAATGACTATTTACTCGCTCTTTATTATATTACTTCATGGATCTTTTATTATCTAAGACTTTGTATATTTACTATTTTTGTTGTTTGGTTATGGATTTGGATGGATGAATTTTTTTAACTTTGCATTTATGAATGAATGTTAGTCTTTCCATTTGTCTAATCTAAGAACACTGAGGAAAAAATCAAGATTTACTAATTTTTGTGCACTTTCGGCTAGGTCGATCCTTCACATAACCTAGCCGAAAGTGAATATAATTCTTGTCAAATAAACCTGCACAAAATTTCGGTTGGAAAGTCCTGGCCGTTACTGGAAAACGGTTAGGAAATGGAACCGTAGCAGGTGTTCTGATGGAAATACCTAGCCGTGTATTGCACTGGAGACTCAAAAATTAAATTAGTCTTGGTTACGGCTACATTTCCGGGCCGTAAATCATTTTAGAGGTTAGAACTACTAACCGTAATTCTGGCATAAATTTGTAACTCTGGTTTACGGCTTGGTTGACATTTGAAGTTCCCGGCCGTAAATGCATTTATGGTGGGGATTTCCTAACCGTATGTCACTCTGATAACCCAAAAAAAAATGGCTCCTTGTTGCATCTATATATCCAGGCCGTAATTCTGACAAAAATTAACAACTATTATTTATGGCCCGAAATACCTAGCCGTAAATCTGACACACCACAAACCATGCAGGTTTACACAAAATTACGGTTGGGTCTACCTTGCGTTTTCCTAGCCGTAAATTCCTATAATTTTGAATACCACATCATATCGGCTAGTTTTTTGAATTTTGAAAAATAGATCCGTTTGAAAACCTGATATATAGAAGGTTCTAGTTGTTCAACCACTTATTTAAACTTGATATAACTCTACCTCTATATAACCACCCATTCCAAATCAAAATCACACCTTCTACATCAATAATCTCCACCAAAACTCCTACAAACTCAATGCAATGTACTCAAAGGATAAACCCAACTTCACATTGGAAGAAGACTTATCTCTCTGCAAAAATTTTGTACTATGCTATCCAAAGAAGGGAGAAGAACGAAAGAAACGTGGTTTACCAAGTCAATCGTATTGGAGTACTATTTTTGAGAATTTTTGTAGTGAAACAGGTAACACTAACAACCGCGATGGGGTTGAATTGTATCTTCGATTTTCAGACATACACAAAAAAGTGGAAGAATATATGGCTTTACGTCGTATGTGCAACCAACTTCGACTTAAAGGTGAGACTGATAGAGAAGTCGCAGCTCAAGCTAAGAAGGAATGTAGAAAATGGAAAGGTTATAATTTCAACTTGGAAGCTCAATTCGCCATCATCAAAGACTTCTTAATACATCGAAAGGGATGTTATTAAAACCAACTTTGTAATGGGGATCTATTAAGTATGTAACGGGTTTTATTGTGGTCTATTTAATGAAAGTATTACTAATTTTCAATCGTAGTATGTATTCATGTTGAAAATCAAAATTTCTCGACTTACATATTGATTCTGGGGCCAGGGAAAAGTATGTTATCCCGGTAGTAATACCGACTCGAGGAGATTCTCGAGAAGAATAACGGCTTTAAGTTCTTCACTTCCCAGTAGTAGTTTTTGTTTTACGGCTTGGAATTCTTGAGATCCTAATAGTAACTTTGGTATTACGGCTTGGAATTCTTCAAATCGTAAATAGTAATTTTGTTATTACTTTTGGTTCGATCAATTTCCCAGTAGTAACATGTAAATTTCAGATTTTTACTCGATTTTTTACGGATTTGAATCGATAAATTGATGTTGGGAGTTGATTATAAGGTTATCCAGAAGTTTTGTGACGAAGGGTTTCATCATTTCTCTTCAAAAAAATTTCACCAAAATCACCATTTTTATTTCTTCAAAATCAAAATCAAAATCAAGGAAAATCAAGTTTTGATTTCCAAAAGATTAATCATTTGATTAGTCTAATCCATTCACTAATACTGATTAGTTAGCTTAATCAATATAATTAGTACTAATCATATTATGGGTAGAATGGGTATTACAAAAATACCATGATAAGGGGCTCTATGAATTGTTATTTCATGACCCCATAAGCCCCCAATATCCACTCCTTTTTTAAGCCTCAACAATAGGATTCTATATCTAACTGGAATTGTACTCCAATTAATGAATAAATTTTCGACCGTATGCAAAATCATGCTTGAAAATCATCATATCTGAATCAAATGAAAGTATATCGATCCAAGTTCAAGTCAATTTCATCCAAACGGCCCCAAGCCAACTAGAAATAAGATAAAGACCAAACTTAACTTTTGTTTTTCTACTCTATTTTAGCTTCAAATTTACTCTTCAGTATATATTCACCCTCTCATGTGTGCACGCTCAAGTTTCGCTTGTGTTAGTCAAACTAAAGCTACTAATTGAAGCTGTTTCGATATGCTTTAATCAAAGTATATGAGCTGACAATAATGGACACGTTTCATATCGTTTGTTCAGACTTCAAAATCGCAACATAAAGTGCCACCTTAAGAGATGACAACAACTATCCAGTCTCCAAATCTTCAAACAAGATGGGTCCCACCAATGTGTCCACCTATATAACTCAGTTTTGTAAGGGAAACGACACTATGCTCACTTTTACATATGTGCAAATTTTATAAAAATTGCTCAAGTCACTAAAACAGTGACAAGAAAACCAAAAAATGATCGATAAATCGTTGCATCTCAATTACAAATCAAAGTAGACAAGGAGTAATTGCGAAAAGTATCTCTATTCAAAACCCAACTGAACAACAAGCAATTGCCGGAGTTACTATCACATTCCAAAGCTTACAGAACTATATATATCAGTAGCAATTTTTCAGTGCGGAAAAAGATAATCATTTTTTTTTTGTAATTGGGTGAGCTCAAGCGATGACACTATCACATTCCCCGAAGAGGCTTCGAATTATATGGCTAGTAATGATGCAAATGTCAAAGTTGGAGAGTTTTTTTTTTCCATAGGTTAGGAGTTGTCATCCAAAAAGCGATCGGTGGGGCTCGACTTGTTGCTTAGACTCCCATCCAATTTCTTACCACTTGATAATGTATTTGATGATTTTATATGATTAATATAAGCCTGCATTGGCACCTTTCAAAAAAAAAACTTTTAAAGACACATTAAAGTTCCATAATCCATTGTTAGGAAATCTCATCGTACCTTCTTCAAATTCATCGGTTAAATAAAATAAGTAAAAAATGAATGTGCCGGCTAATTTTTCATTTAAATTAGTCAAATCTCTTTAGGTCGACCATCTAAAACCTTGGAAATCAAGTAGGGTAGGATCGAAGAATTATCGATGGATTTTGACAAACACCTATAATTAATGTCCTGATGACTGATTATCAAGTCAAGACAATTTTGCCATTGAAGTCTTGAATGCTTCAAGTCACAAACAACATAGCTGATCTCTCTCTCCTTCTCAGGTGCATGTCGACGATCGTTAAGTAATGGAGGACTTATTGTGTCTTTTAAGTGATCATCTTTTTTTTTTTTGGGGTACAATAATTTGTTCATACGAGAATGTTTTGGTTCTAAGAATCATGTTGGATTCATGTGGTTTGTCCTTTGGTCGCAGATTTACCAACACATACATACTACTACTATTTTTTATTTTATTTTTTGCACTATCTCACACATTGGACGTCATTTTTGTGAATAAAAACCTAACGGATATGAATTTGAAGTTAATATTTTGAGGATATGTTCCTCTTACGAAACTCTATGTTCTCACCAGAAATGAGCGTATTTCGATATGTATAAACATCAGTACATCACCATCTATTACTTTGCAAATAAGCCTTTGAAATCGACGGACTTTTAACCATTGAAATGAAGATCGGTAGATGATAATGTTATACATTTCGGAATGCGCTCATTTACGGTAGGTATATATAGTTTTGTAAGAGAAACATATCCCCAAAATATTAACTTCAAAATCGTAACCATTTGGATTTAATTTACAAAACTGACCTCCAATGTGTGAGAATAAAAGTATGAATGAATCCTCCTTCATCATGTATACCTTAGCAATTGCAAAATTATAATAATGGGGTAAACTAAAAGCTCAAAGCTAAAAAAGTGCCCCCTCTCTCCTAAACTGTGCAACATAATCCTTCCATCTTGAAGACTTATATGCTCATATCGGCTGCCATGCAGCGGATCTGAGCAGGCCGATCCACTTCACAATCTCTTTTCTCTTTATTCTCTAATTTCTTCACAAGTTACTTATTGTTTTTGATTTTTTTCGTCTAGAAATTTTTATGTTTAGGTCTTAGATCTATAGTTGTGAATGGATATATGCTTTGTGATCTAATGCTAATGCTGAGAAGAAACCAGAGCATATCATTGTCTTCAATGTTGATCTCCGACCAAGTCAAATCATTTTCAACTTTAGCACTAGATTTTCCTCCAGCAATTATGATTTTGGTTTATCCTTTTCAGAACGCCTGACTAATCTCTAATACACATTAAGACCTCCCAGTGCGTGGATGACTAATCCCTGTACAGCTGACGACCGCCCAATTTATATTATGGCTAGTTTGGGGCCTAGTCCAGTTATTTGGGGCCTGCTACTAAAGGAAAAAAAAGATAATTAATGGATAAAATTACCAATTTACCCTCACTATCAAATTCAATCCCAAGCCTATCCTTCATCAAAACCTAAATCATTTATACTAACAATCTTTCATCAAAACCTTTTTTTTCTTACAATTTTCATGATAATCAAAAACTAAAACCTAATCACAAATAACAATTCAATTCTCCAGTTTTTGATTTTCGGACAATATTTCGGCTCCAAAAAACCAAGTGTATTGAGTTAAATCCTTTCAAGACAAACCTTTTAAGCTGGATTCTTCAATGATTTAACTATGAATCTATGAAATTTATCATTAAATCTTTCTGAAGCCAAACCACAATCGGTTGATATAGGCACTAAAAAAACCGATTGTTGTTGATGTTCCCCAGAATTGGTTTTTATTATACACCTACATAAACCGATTCTGGGTTGATGTTCTTCGTGTTTAATGAACATCAACCACATTCGGTTTATGTTAATGTCTACATCAACCGATTCATTAACTATATTTGAATTTTTAAACAAAACCTGAAATTTTTGTCTTCATGTTATAGAACATGAAAATACGAACTGAACGCAAAAAGAATGAGATCATTCCGACATCGGACGAAGAAATTATGAGCAAAACATTTTCATGAAATGCCCAGATTTACAATCGGTTTATGTAGGCATTAACATAAACCAATTCTGGCGGAAAAAAATCACAGAAAAACTTTTAAATTTTACAATCGTTTATGTTTTGATGATGAATCAAGATTAGTTGATTCTAGTTTAGTTTGACTAAATATCAATTAATTATCCGATTAACGCTAATCAACTAGGGGTAAATTAGCCATTATGTAAAATTATTGGATAAGGGGTGTTCTTTTATAATGACCTTTTTTTGTCATCTAATAACAGGCCCCAAATAATTGGCCCAGGCCCCAAATTAGTCGGGATTTATATCTGGTAAGGTTAAAGTATTCATTGTGAGAATGGTTGTCTGTAGGAATTGAACACTGACTTCTTGCTTTTGAGGTCGTTTCCAACCGTTAGGCTGAACATATTTTTTTTTTACATTTAAATCGCCAAAACTCACTTGAAGTGAAGATAGTAGTGGAGTTATATTCGGTTTCTCCTGGCACCATTCTCAAAGAACCATCATTTGGGGCATACGTAAAACCTTCGAGCATACATAGGGATGACCATAATTAGTACGAGGTGATAAGGGGTGTCTAATGGGTGGTTAGGTTACTTAGATACTCTTGATTAATTAATTATTTATTATTTTAAAAAAATATATTTTTTTTTTCTTTCGTTCCTTCTTTTCTTATTCCTAGGAAATGTATAACACAAAGTATTTCTCAAAAGTCCAAGTCTTATTTTCCTAGGAAATGTATAACATAATTATACATTATGTTTATATCCAAAAAAATCATGAGTTTCTGACGATTCTGAGAGCGAAGTTCGGCTAACAATAAAATCAAATTATGTTAGAATTTCTCATTTTCTTCATCCTGAAAGTGTTGATGAACAGTTCGGCTGATAATTAAACACAAAAAATGTTAGCCGCATTTCACTTTATGAAGAATAATACTAAGTTCGAATGCCCTATTTTTCGTTCGAATCTGCCGAACCTAAGTTCCGCATTTACATAGTTAAGTTCGGCTGTCTTATTTTTTATTCGAATCTGTCAAACCTAAGTTCCGCAGTTACAGAGTTAAGCTAATCTGGTAAACTTGTCAGTCGAACCTAAATATGTTTTAAAAAACTTAGGTTCGGCCTATAACATGTCAGCCGAACTTAGGTTATTCTAAAAAAAATAAATAAAAAATATTAAACTTTTTATTTTTAAGAAAATAATTTTTTTAAAATAATTAAAAATTATAAATGATAAAGGTATCTTTGCCATTGTGAAAAATGGTTAGATTGGAGTCATTACACAAACACCGTCTAAATGACCTTGGTTTTGCCTTAATATATATGCCCAAATTTTTTGGGTATGTCCCAAATGTTGGTTCGTGTCAAAGTCCTAAGAGTAAGGGCTATGAAATGAGTGTTTTTAACACTCATTCACTGCCCTAAGCAGTGAGAGACTAGCTGAATGGGGGACTTTGTGATATCGTGAGCAAATTTAATGCTTTAAGCGGCTGATTTTCAATCGTTTCTTTTTTTATTATTTATTATAAAAAACACAAGCGGCTAAACATTAGCCGTTTCACTTTTTTTAGGTTATTTTAATATTGAAACTTGTAAATGGCCCACTTTAAAGAGTTTTAAATTAATAAAACTCTGAAAATATCCCTAGGAGGCATATCTTCAGCCGCTCCTTATGTTTTTTTTTTTCCAAACGGCCGATTTTCACTCGCCTAGTGAAGACTTTCCAACACTCGTCTCGGAGAGTGTACGAGTGATTTTGGGAGAAAATGGACTCATTCGGTGAGTGTACGAGTGATTTTGGGAGAAAATGGACTCATTCACAAAACCCATAGCATGATACCAAATTAGACCAAAACGAGTGAGGCTCATTCATATTGAACGAAGATCCTCGCTCCATAGCCCTTGCTCTAAAAGAAAACATTTTTTTTCCACTACTTATTCTTAGTGGGCCGAATGTTATAGGACCAGGAGACAAGCCCACTACTTTTTCTACTACTAAAATCTACTACTTTTTCTACTACTAAAATCTCACTAGGGGTGAGCATTTGGCCCGTAATCCGCGGATTTAACCGGGACCAACCGTTCATTTGCGGATGGATGCCCGGACCGTTCGTTAATGGGTTGGATGCGGATGGAATTTTTGAAATCCAAACGGACAACGGATCGGGCCCGGGATGCAACCTTGAAAATCCGTTGGACATCCATATCCGTTAAATTAAGGTAATTTATATAGTTCTAGAAAATACTATGGATCATTTAGGAATATTTAAGATGTTTGCTTGGGGTGTTGTGCATGGCATATTTATATTTGTATACATATATAGGATATGTAGGTCTTAAGGAGTCATTTGTGTCAGCTTATTTTCTTTACTATAAATTTTAACTAAAACGAATCCATTGGATTATCCGCATCCAATCCGTCCATCCGTGCATCCATTGGATGCAAATCCGTTGGATATAGATTGGATGCGGATGCCAAATTTGAAATCCGTAGTGCAATGGATTGGATGCGGATGAGAGAAAACCGGTCCATACCGGCCCATGCTCACCCCTAAATCTCACTGATTTCAGGTTTAAGCCTGGGATTCAAAGCTTGCCCACCCATCCAATATTAGTTGTTGGGGGGACCGGGAGACAAAAGAGTAGAGTATCAAACTCCCTCGACTATCGTTGTATCATGGGAACCTGGTTCCGCACTTATCCATAATATCAGGTAAGAAAATGATCCACATTGGTAAATGAGGCTCATGAGTCATGAGCTAGACCCTGTTGCCGTAGAGAAGATATATGTGATGGCATCACATCAAAGTACTTAGCAAGCTATAACGTGCAGCAGTCCGTGATTTGAAGCCATGGGATTTTGTCCATATAACGACTCTACCACCGTCAGTATATATATTGGTACCGCCGTACGTAAAGCAGCTGCTACTATACTGATGCAGCACTATCTCAAAATTTTCAATCTGCTTTTGATGGTCGTTGTGAGATAGCATTTCCAAATGAGACTGTATTGGCTATTATTGAGCCTGACTAGTTTTGGTTTTATATATATCTTTGACTTTGACTAAAATCTCACTGATGACAACAATATTGTACTCTCTTCGTACGTAATCCGTGCTTAAAATCATTATATCCAAATTCAAAACAGCCATCGAACCACAACAAGAAAGAGGATTTTGCTTAGAAACCTTTTTTTTTGGGCTTTTTTATAAAGTACCCTTGCTTTTCACATTACACTAAAAAAGTACCCCCGTTTTTAGAACTTTGTTAAAGTACCCCGTTTTATTCAAAAGGAAAATTCCATCCGGTTAAGTCTTTAGGTGTGATTATCTTTCCAATTAAAAGTCCTATTTACCCCTGAACTACATCTCCTTGGTGGAGAGGGTAAATGATCCGACGATGCTGAAAAACGGTGTGACGATCCTGAACCGGGCTCGACGAACCTAAAAAATGACGTAGAAGGTCGATTTTCCTCCAACCAAAAACCCCAAAACACTTGAAATGATGAACCTTTTTGGGAAATGATGTGAACACGAAAGCGGTATAACGATCTGAATCGGACTCGACAAACTTTGAAAAATGATGTAGAAAATCAATGTGGCAATAAGTAAAGGGAAAATATGTAAAGTAAATTAGTTTAATTAACACTACGGTAGAAACTCTTTTAATTAATACTCGATTATTTAATGAACTCTCTTAAATAATATTTTTGTGGGTCCTAGTCGGGGACAACGTGCCAAATTAATAATTCACTAAAATTATAAGATAATACTTTTTTGATTACTTATATAGGCCCCATATGAAATATAAATTAATAATAGCCTCGTTTCGTGTAGGGGCTCTATCGTAGAACTTTCATCATCTTCTTCCACATCTTTATCAGTTCCCATAACGTTCTCGATTATTTCTTCATCGGTTAACAACTGTGTAACTTCATTTTCTTCCGGATAGTTTAGGACATCTTCGACATTCATTAAATTGCGATAGCCCAACTTCTCGATCAAATTTTGCAAGTCTTGAGTGATTTCAGTTCTCGTATGTTCATCCAAATTGTTTAAACTTGTGTTTAGATAGGAAATAATATATATGATTGAATATTGTGTTTATAAAGAACAATATAATTTGGTATTGATATTGTATTTATATAGGAAATATAAAAGATATGATATGGTATTTTTTTTTGATAGCTTGGTACGGTGGTCCCTAGACTACTCCTAAATCTCATTCATTTAGGAATTTTAGCAATTACAAGGGTTCAACCCCGACCTCATGATGAGAGGGGAGCATGATATAAGTATTTTGTTTGTATAGAAACTAAATATTTGACATGAAATTTATCTATAAGTTAATAAAGTATTAATTAATATATAAATTAATAGTTATTAATTTACCGGTTAATTAATATCTCGGTTAATTAATAAATTTTGATGGTCTAAAACAACATTAATTTATAGAGTTTCTCGTAGATGGAAAAACTAACGTGAGGGTACTTTAACAAATTTCTCAAGATAGCGGGGGCATTTTGTTTTGGGTTGCTGAGAGAGGGGTACTTTATCAAAATTCTCTTGTTTTTTTTTTTATAGTATGTTTTTTTTTAGCTTTAAATTTACTTTTCACGTGTGCAGGCGGGTAGAACTGACTTACCGATATTATTACGGACATTTGGAGGATGGATATATGTATAAGAATGAATGCTAATCACGCTAAGCAACATGCATCCTTTCTGATCTCATTCAACCAATAATCTCGATATCATGTGTGGATTGCTTCACACTAATCCATACAAGTAAGACCTCAATTATAACGATCATTGGGTGTGTAACTGTGTATATCTACTTCCCTTCATTCTAACGCTAATAAAAATATATATAGATATTGTCCCTGTAACTTGGTGTGAAACGTAATCCATTGACGCATGGAGACCTATTTCATCAGGTTGTATCTATTAGCATCACATGATATACAAAAACTACGTACCCTCATGTATTATTCTCTTCTATATTGGTCTCTCTGAGTATAAAGAGAGAATGAAAGCAGAACAGAAAATGAGTAGGAAATTTGAGGAAGAAGCAAACTGCCAAGGTGCATTGGTGGATCGGTCCAATTACGGTGCCCTTAAAAGTTTATTACTCACAACATAAGCTAGTTGGTTGCGTGACATGGCAGAAATGGTAAGTCATTAGGTGACCAAACTCAATTCCTGATGGCCACGTGTACCTCTCATAATTTGATCATCAGACTATATTCAGAACCTGTGTCACCTTAAAGGAGACGAATGGTTTGTCTCCAGAACTTTCCACTTTCCCACTGTTTCTCTTCTAGAGGACCCAAACGGTTGCTCATCCAATGGATGGAGGCTAGAACTTGTTATCTGTTGCGTATCCTGTTTTCTGCGGGTAGCAAATTCCCAGCAGTGTCCAACTTTCATAAGTTCCAAGTTAGTTTTCACTTGTCAGCTCGGCGTTTGGGATAGATCATATTCTTACCTTGCATATTGATGACTAGCTGATATACGTGCATGCCCACGAGCTCTTGCTAAAAATTAACTAAAAGTCCATAGCCGCAAAGGCTGAATATCGTCATGTTTATAACGGTATAAGTCGTAATCCCGAAACTAGCTTACAAACACAAAGTATATGTAAACCACGTCTTGTGATATGTCGTTACGCACACCTATCCCTCTTATTTATCGACCTAAATACAAAAAAGAAACAAAAATGGATTTGTGTCATTGCTTTTTCCTTATTCTTTCTGTCTATGGAGTTGTTAATCATTGTCAGCAGATAAAGTTTGTAGGCTTCTTCATTTGTCGATCACTAGCTAGGTAGCTTATTCATATATGTAGTGAGCCATGAGCACCAATCCATGATGATGATTTAGCCCTTCGTTACGGTTAAGTGATCAGTCACGACACCTCTATATATTGCATTATATAGAAAAAAAAAAAGCTAGAAAGAAAAGTTTAACATCTGCAAAACAATAATGACAAGAGTATATATGATGATACGTGCCTGCTCCATTTCACATGGTAGATGGGAATTAAGATACAAGTTTTCCATCAAAACCTCAACACCTCATCTCTTCTTGAAAGTCAGACCTAAGTATTTCTGTTTTCAGTGATCGTCGTGACACGTTAAATTAAGCTTAGAAAATACTCTGATATCATATGATTGATTATATATGTTGGAGAAAATGAGTTTTAAATTAAAAGGTTTTATGGTCTTGGTGTGGTTTGATCTAATGACCTTAGGGTCTAAGGATACTCATTCATTTTTGGGTGAATAGTCCCACATTGTGGAAAACTAAAGAGGAGCTCCAATATATAATCATTTTTTTTTTTTTTTTTCTTTTTGATAAAAGATCAACTCTTCATTAATAATTCAATGTTAAGTTTACAAAGAGTTTCAAGACATCAAGATAAAGTAATAGAGAAACACCATACAATACTAGTACATAACCAAGTATTCTAGCAAGAAAAGAGAAAGAACAGGAAAAAGACTAGAAAAATGTATGTAAGAACCGATTGAATCGGAGGAGAAATGGTTTTCGGATCACAAGTCCACCATTTTTGTTGATTTTCTTCTTCTTTGAAAGAGATACTCCAAAATAGGAGTGATTTGCTTTGAGTCTTGAATATACTGATGAAGATTAGGTCGCAGGAGTTCGTCAACGATGATCTTGAAACCTATGAACATTAACAAAGAACGACTATGAAAGTCGATAGAAGATGCTATAAAAGCATAGAAAGAACCACCATGAAGATGGAGACAACTTGCCACGGCAAGGAGGAATAGATCCCAAAACTAAACCTAAAAACATTAAAAACCTAACTAATCTATGAAATAACTTGCTAAAACTAAAAAGAAAAGGTGGAGTCTTGCTCAGATCCACTCCAAAAGGAGTAGATGCGAGCGGTTAGAATTCTTAGGAGTTTGGGTTTTGGTCACGGAAATCGCCTTGGAGAGAGGAGAAGAAGAAGAGAGAGAGTTAAAACAGTTATCGATATAATCATATTTTTTCCCATGCGATATGCGCGTATGCCATGCACCAAGTCCTTTTTCTACAAAGATTTATTTTTGGCGAGTTTTTTTCCTTAGGAAATTAATTCCAAAATTATTTATTAAGAGTTTTATTTATGGTAAAATTCCTTTTACTTGTTTTTGAAGAAAACCAAAACCTAACTTGATTCGCAAGTTTTTTCATCCTATAAATACAACTCGAAAATCTGTTTTCAACACACCGAAAAATTCTTCTTTTATTCTAGGGTTTTCTCCATACGTTTTTACCTCCATCCCGTTGCTTTGAGTTCGAAGAGAGGGTAACTTGCGTTGTACTAACTCAAGTTATATCGGGCGATCTTATCCTGGACACATCTTATTTGTGAGGGGTTTAGCATTACTCAACTCGAGTATACCCGCGAACTAATGTGTTAAGGACAACTTATTGAACCCGTGATTACGCCTCGTCAAGTTATTTCGGTAGAGTTGTTTCGCATTAGTTCTTTACATATTATTTTCTATACATCTAACGTGTTGTTCATTGTTGCAAGATCCCAACAATATATAGTCATGGTAATTGATTACTTTCTTGGAACTAGCTAGGTGTGTAACTGTTGCTACGCCCGCATGAGCATCGTCATGGAACCATATCCGGTACTAGCTAGGTGTGTAATATGCATCTACGTATATGTCTCCTACACGAGAGCTTTTGCGTACAATAAAAGTAGTCAAGACTCAAAGATTATGGTTCCAAGCAAATGATGAATCACTTATCATTTCATAATTTCATTCTTATGTACACACAGTGAGAAAGATAATTAATGAGCTAGCTAGCATTTGAAATTAGAGATTAAACTAATTAATCCATATTAGCGGCATATTTTGTATCCATGTGCCTATTTCTCAGCCTTCATTCTAGATATTCTAGTGTTGTTCCAAAGTTCACTAAACAATAATGGGATTAAAGAAGAAGAGTCTAGCAAATTCAGCTAATTAAGACAGAAACTGTCTAATCCTTACAAAACAAAAGGAAAGAACATAATTCAAGCAAGATACGTAAAGTAAAAATGAAAAGATGGAAATGTATGACCTTAAGTAATCTATCTAATTAGCAGTGTGATTAATTGGTTAATCAAACAACTAAACAAACCTAACTAATCTGTCAATCAGACGACTATACATATGTTTGTTTGTTTTTAGTTCTCTTACGTCTAATTGCTTGGTCAAATCCGAACAAAGTGAAAAAAGTTACATAGTCAGAGCAAAAAGAAATTGTGTTTCTTGTCTATGCATATAAAATCACATTCTCTAAATGCCTCTTCATTACTACCATATAGTTCTCATCTTAAAAAAAATGTGTAAAAGAAATTGTCATACAGACACAAGAAATCGTCTTAATATATGTACACAGAATGTGAAACTAGCGCTACACATCAAAGAGACCAAAAACTCTCTCCAATCTTAATTAGGAATACTCCCTCCGTTTCTTTTTAATAAATTTGGTTTTGTTTTTTGAGAAAATTAAGGAAATTAAAAAAAGAAATCGTTGAAAGTGGTCATAAGCGATACTTGTCGATAAAAGTGAAGTGAAATGAATTCCCAGTGACACTTGTCGATAAAAAGAAGTAAAGTGAAATGGTGTGTGACACTTGTCATGAAAAGAAGTTAAGAGAAAAATGAATTAAAGGAAAATAAAGTAATATTTGACTTTCCCACGATTAGGAAAATTTTATTTTTGTAACATTTATTTATAAACCAAACCTATTATTTAAGAACGGAGGGAGTAGTATACTCCTTATCGTGCAAGCTTCATTTTAAATTCCTTCCCTCCCGCCTTTGACATACCCTCAAGTCTAGGTCATTGACTATAAAATGCAAGGTGGGTTACATTTGTGAATATACAAAACTTGGCAAAACATAGCCGTCCGACTTGAAAGTCCACTTGTATACAAAACTTTCTCTGAATTCTTGGGAGGCTAGACAAATCACAGACTATGATTGAGCAACAACTTCTGTAAAGACAATGTGTATAACAGCATACTAAGCTGCGCTGTGTAGGTTATCAATCCATGGCAATAGATTTAGTAGTGAGTAGATAAATATTGTTTTGTTTTATACGGATCTGGTAATTTCTTCTTGCAGTCATGTTTCCGGGTAGCTAGCCTAGCCCTTACAAGTTACAACCATGTTTTGTTGTGAAACAACGCAAGCGCATAAAAACTTACTTGCCCACATGATCCTAGTTATAATTAAGTGTGAATTATCGGTTCATAATGTCGCTTTCGTGATCTCAATAAGGGCTGTCTTCTCTTTTTTTTTTTTTAAGTAGAAAATGTTCCTGAAATGTGAAATTTTCAAATCTTTTGTCAACATCAATTAATAAACCCCAAAATTGTTCTTAATCCTCTCATCACATTCAAGTAGGGCATGCTTATTAATGGTCTGAATAAGCAACTTCATGCTCATATATAGCTACAACAAACCAGTGACAGCATGATCATGACCATTTTCAAGCAAATGGACCACCTTGACTACAAAAATTAAAAGGCCCATCTTTGATAGCGATTAGTCAAAAGACTCAAAAAATAAAGCAATTATAAAAAAAAAAAAAAAAAAAAAAAAAAAAAAAAAAAAAAAAGAGGAAATAGTGGCTTGCTTCTGCAACATTAGTTGTTGGGTCATAACTCATATTAACATTAAAAGAAAGGTTTAGTATTCAAAAAGCCTTTTGTGTCTTTCTTTTTGGATAGCCGAATCCCCTTACGGTTCCCCTTTTTAGTTCGGTTGTAACCATTGGGTTAAGGTACCCCTTAAGTGCCTTTTTTTCGATGAAATTTCTATTTGGTGATCAAAAAAAGTATTCAAAATGCCTTTCTTATCTCATTGACACATCTTCCCATCAAATAATCTGACACTCCAGGTTGCTTGTGAAGCAAAATACATGTAATATTCTAAAAGACAAATGTTAAAAACGGGTAGCTAGCTTGTGCAGTGATCCCTGTTTCAAAGGTTTGATGCATTTTAGGACGTCCCAGGTTCGAATTCCCGATGGCGTAATATTACGAGAATTTAACATGGAAGGTAGAGTTAGCTTGCTCCCCTTGCGACATAATTACCCCTATCCGATTTGGCTCACCTGGTTGGTTTCTCATGGGGCTACTAGCACTGAAACTTGTTAAACTAATATGGTAGTACGCTATTAGAGCTCAAATTACTTGCTAGGCTTCCTACTAGTTTCTTGTAAAAATACTCTTCATCCAATAATATCTTGTAAAAGTTACTCTTCATCTAATATATAAAATTTATAAGAATATATATATTGCATTTTTAGTTGTTTTTCACAACCTTGTACTTGGAAGCATGAATAAACTGATTTAAAACCCAACTTTTTTTTCTTTATTTGGAAGGATGTTTAAAACCTAACTTGACACCGTTAGACTTGATCTTCTATGCATCATCTTCCACTTTTTTTATAATTTGTTTTTCTTTTAAGCAAACCCAGAGAAGGACCATTTATTGATCAAAGAGAGGAAAATAAAAAGTGGACGAGGACAAAAGCCTAACCTCTAAAAGAAAAGAATGGTCGCGGATAGCATGGCTAGGGCCAAGGCAAGGTGCGGTTTGGCTTGGCATGGTGGGGCCATGGGTTTGGCATGCCGTTGGCACATGGCGCGGCTAGCATGGCTAGTGCCAATGCAAGGTGCGGTTTGGCTTGGCATGTGGGGCCAAGGATTTGGTAGGTGCGGCTAGCATGGCTAGGGCAAGGCAAGGTGCGGTTTGGCTTGGCATGGTGGGGCCAAGGGTTTGGCATGTCGTTGGCACATGACTAGGGCTAAGGCAAGGTGCGGTTTGGCTTGGCATGTGGGGCCAAGGGCTTGGTAGGTCTTCTTTGGCATGGTTGGCATGCCTTGGCGCGGTAGGATTGGCTGGCATGGTTTGCCATTGGCACGGGGTGCGGCTAGCATGGTTGGCATGCCTTGGCGCGGTGGGTGTGGCTGTCATGGTTTTCCATTGGCACAAGGGTGCGTCTAGCATGATTAGCATTCCTTGGCGGTAGGATGTAGGCCGGCATGATGAGCCATTGGCACGTGCGGTGTGAGAATTAGGGTTTCGCTTGTGAAACCCTAATTAGCATTAAAAAAAGGTACCCTGGTAATTTTCTCGAGACAAATTAATGGGTTCAAATAAATGTGCTTGGTTTTGACATTATTACTCAAGTTACGTGACGTCATCTGTCGACTAGGGTTTTACGACCTCTAAGTTAAAAGCCATCATCAACACCAACATAACTACTTAATAGCTTTGAAGACCCATCATAGTACGATGTGGAGTCGTAATGGCACATATATAGTGCAACTAAAAATGCGTAAGAACTCGAATGTCGGGCTGAAATCCGAGTTACCAACTGGTACGCAGAAAAGGTTCTAAAACGAATTAAGTAAAGATGCGTGTAATATTGCATATCCCAAAGTAATAAAAGGTAGGTTGGTTCGCATAACCTATTCCTTAGACACCATCTGTAAGCTTTGATGGTAGCCTATGCGAGACCATTGGGTATAATATGTTCTACATTGATCCTATTAAACATGCAATATTTATCAAGTCCTTTTAATATAAATTCTCTAGCATTAACAAGGGTGGCGAGCCCTTTGCACTTTTCATTGTGTAATATGTGCTAGGAGTTTTACAAAAATTAAACACATCATTCGTTGTGAGCAATAACTGATTCAATGCGTCGAATCATCCACCAGAGCCATAAATCACTTGAATGGTCCGCATTCTGCATGGATATATGTTCACTAACAACACTTGATTTCTTTGAAGAATGAGTTATTTATTACTATTAGCATCTAAGTAAAAAATGGCGGTCTCAATCATGTTTTGCTAAAGAAAGACTTTGTAAGATGAGTGACGTGCTTTGTTACTCTAAAGCATAATGGGGAGAGGTAGTGAAAATCTAGTAACTTTAGAAATCACTGATTGTGATAGATGTCGGAACTTCGCATTCTATTAGTCCATTGTCTTGTACACTCAAATGAAGTGATGCCCGTGTTAGTACTTCCAAAACGGACATCATGTCACAACCAATGTGCCTTATGGTTATGTCAAAGTCTTTATGAATCAATCCCAATCAATTTATTGTTAGGGTTAATATGAATTCGGTAACTCAAGTTCTAGTGATTTACAATTCACTAGATTGACAAATTAATTTTCTAAGGATATGCTTCCTTCCACATTCATTAGAAATAATTTATAGATGCAATCAAATCCATTCTCACTGTCAGTTTACAAAAAGGTAGGTAATAGTTCATGCATGAACACCCTTTGGTGTGATTAGCCCTTAGTACATATAGAGCTTAGACATTGAGTCTTGAGAGATTTAATAAGTGGTGTGGCCTTATTACGTAACAAAAGTCGGATTCAACTCAATTACTTTAGAGAGAATATATGTTACGTTTCATCCAGATATATCTCAAGTGCTTTAGAGAATTTATGTCTCGTGGTTTCACTCCATAAGTGCATACATTGGATTTAGTTCAACTGAATAAGATAGTCAATTAGCCGGGAAAATTTCTTATTTCCATTAAAGTTGATGTGAAAATTGGTTGTTACTATTATACACACATTACATTGTATATATCAACACCTATGACCAGGTGCATTTCCAACTCTTTCATTTATGATGGGAGCTAGAATTACATCTTAGCTTCATCCCATATTCAGCTGATACATGTACTTTGGTGTCATTACTACTGGGAAAAAATACATCTTTGTCTCATGATATATATGTTCCTTTTCTCATGCTTTATATCCCTCATTACTTCGGGGTTCTTTCCATTTTCAATTTTGCTACATTTAGCTTAATTTGAGAAAATTCTTTATCTCAATAGGCCAGGAGAATCTCACTACCCATGTCAACCAATTACTTTAGGTTGAATAGATTACTAAAGATAGTTATCTTGTTGTCATATATTTCAACATATACTAGTTCGTTAGTATCATGGATGAAGTAGAGAAATGGAAATTTTCTGACTCATATCATCTTTTGTGAGTTCTTCCACAAAATTTGGAATACATGTGATTTTATTTGCAACATATCTTTTGAAAATATCGACTCTTAATAGTCGAGCCCATGGATTGCATCCCAAGGAACATTTCAAATTTTGAGAAGAAAATATCAAGTACACAATAATGGTGCTCAAGTACTTTTAAACTGGCGAGATTGGGGTATACCCAAACTAATTGGAGTATACCCAATAAGACAAAAAATAGGGTCATTTTGAAGTAAAACCAAGCCACCCCTTAACCTTGTATTTTCAAAATGGCAAAATTGCCCTCGTTTAATTAACACTAAAATTTTGATTAGATTAATTAATTAAGTTTAAATTGATTGAATAGATTAAAACTTATGAAAGTTATGAAATTTTGTTTTTTATTGAACATTTGTGGGATGATTTTTTTTTTTTTTTTTTTAGAATATCTCTTGCAACGAAAATGAAGCACACAACCGAAATACTTCTAAAAGGGGATTGCAAATGTTATATGGAATCATACTCAAAATCAACGAACAAATCAACACTTTCGGTTACGAAAGTATGAAAAGTCGGCAAGGTCGACTAATGAAGATCATCTTAGGCCAAAGTGGCGGCAAGATCTTCATCGTCGAACTCGCTACCAAAAGTGGTCGGCAAGGTCTTCATCGTCGACCTCGCCAGGCCAAAAGTGGTAGGCATGATCTTCATCGTAGACCTTTGGCTTTTGTTTTTTGACATACGAAGGAGATGACATAAAAAATTTATTGGCGTGCAAGGTATTCAAAAATACGAGGATCGAGGCGAAACCAGGAACATTTTTGGTCGCGCACAACCCAAAACTAAACAAGAACAAACAGGATCGGGCACCAAATCCTATTTGGAACAGACCAGAGTTAGATCGTCCGAGTTGGATCGGGCGGGTTGGAATGAACGGACAGTTGGATCGGACCAAAGATTTTCCTTTCTCCTCTCACCGAATAAAGATTTCTTTCGAGAAGATTTCTCTTCCTCCTTCTCCTCTCTTCCCAGGGGAACTACAGCCTCAGCAGCCAGACCTACCAGCACAATCAATCACAGCGGACATACGAATGAATATTATTATAAGATTTTCATCATTTGAATCATTATGATACAACCATTATATAGACAGAATCAAATCAACATCCAATGAAGCACCCCCACAAACATACGAATTATAATTGTATTATAAAATTTAATCATTTGATTGATTCTCGTATAGGACATATTAATATATATATATATATATATATATATATATATATATATAAAAGAAAAAATTGATGCATTTCAAGGTTAGATTCACGATAATTGTATAACGATCCAATCTAGCTCTACGGTATAGCTTCGTGCATGATAACGTATTGCAATAGAATAATAGGAAAGGAGAAAGAGGCAGAATTCTATTGATAAGAGTTATAGGGTTACATGGATATTATATCGTCTATATACATAGAGAATAGAAAATCAAAAGACCTCCGTTTTTGGACCGCACATCCATGGGCATGGGCCTTTAACAAAATATATATATATATATATATATATATATATATATATCTTTTTTAATGGATGACTCTTTATGCAAGGCTGCTAATGGGGGTACCATTTTGCTTGGAAGTGTACCAACCTAAAGGCAATATTTTTTTTTTGTCTTATATGTATATGTTACACTCCGAAGCAAAAACGACACCCCATCAGCAGTCTTGTCTTTATGAACTTCTTTATCTACAAATTATGAAATGATCCACAACTTGGTACGCAAGTTTTCCACGCCTTAGAAAACTTTACCATCAGTAGGGATTACCTGGGATTCTTATAAATGACAATCATATCTGAATTCTGAAGTAAATCCATCCAAGTTCAAGTCATTTTCATGTGTGCACGCTCAAGAATGAGGTAGATTTAAGGAAGTTCCGCTTGTGTTAGTCAAACTAAAGCTACTAATCGAAGCTGTTTCGATTTGCTTTAAAGTTATTTGGATTGCTTGGTGGCGAAAACAAGTAGAGTCGTGTGAGCTGACAATAACGGACACGTTTCATATCGTTTGTTCAGACTTCAAAATCGCAACATACATTGCCACCTTATAAGAGATGACAACTATCCAGTCTCAAAATCATCAAACAAGATGGGTCCCACCACTGTGTCCACCTATATAACTCAGTTTTGTAAAAGCAAATCCTATGGGTAGTGTCACTCTTTCAAATGAAAGAGTGCACTACCAATTTGAGCAGATTAGAGGCTTCTATGGGTAGTTTTTACCCCATTTTCCCCCCAAACACGTTCATACACTCGTTCATCTGAACGAGTGGTTGGGAGTGTAACACTAGACGGGGGACAGTCCCCCGTCAAAAAAATTTGCAACTTTTTGAACTAGACGGGGGTGTCCCCGTCTAAGTAGTTTTTAACTTTTTTTCTTTTATTTGGGGACAATTGGGTCTATATTGGGTTTTACAGTACCCCGTGAGTGTTTAAGTTTAGTTTTTTTAAAAACAAATTTTCCCTCCAGTGATTATTTTATTATAAATTTTTCAATTTTTTTTTATAAACGGGAGATAGTTTCCCGTCTAGTGTTCCCTTTCATTTTTGCCCACAGTGGTTTCACTCGTTCATATGAGCGAGGGGTCCTTCATATGGGCGAGTTAGTCTCCAAATGGAGACTACCCATAGGATATGCTCTAAGGGAACGACACTATGCTCACTTTTACATATGCGCAGCATGGTCTGTTTTTTTTGGGGCCAATTACAGAATGGTCATTCTTTTTGACTTTTTGTAATTCGTTTACAAAATAGTCGTATTTTTATAATTTGTTTACAAAATGGTCACATTTCGTCCGATTTAACACTTTTCAATAAAAGCTGTGTTAACTTTTTTCGAAATACCCTCCCCCAAAATATCCTCCTCATTTTGATTGAGGTGGTGGTGATGAAGCGGTGGTGGAGGCTTAAGAATCTTCGTTAAGCCCTGGAGGAGAAGCGATGAACCCTTTGGGTGAATGCGTTCTAACGATCCTGAATGCGTTCTAACGATACATAAGTGGCGGCACCACCACCTACAAATAGCACCATCGTTAAAAATATTATAATAAAGGCAAAATTTGAATTTTGTATAGAGGGATAAATAGGAAGGATACATATATAATTTCATTAACATATTTAACTGTGAATCATCACTTAACTCTCTACTTAACGAAAGTGTGACCATTTTGTTAATAGTTTGTAACAATATGATTGTTTTGTTTTGTAGATTTTCCTTCTTTTTTTTTGGACCGAAAAGTGCAAATTTTATAAAAATTTATCAAGTCACCAAAACAGTGACAAGAAAACCCAAAAATGATCAATAAATCGTTGCATCCCAATTACAAATCAAAGTAGACAAAGAGTAATTGTGAAAAGTATCTGTATTCAAAACCCAACAAGCATTTTACCGGAGTTACCAATTGTTGCGCTCTTTCCCAATGGTCCATCAAATTGCGAATGGCAATAAACCAAATTTTACATATCCTATTTGAGTTCTTCTTTACTCCCCCACTCCCACAAATGCATCTTCACATCACTAGCTAGAGCCCACTTAACTCCAAAGCTTCCGGGGAAATGAGAACAAATATCAGTAGCAATTTTGCAGTGTGGAAAAAGATAATCATTTGTCGGATACTGTTCACACATAAGACAATTTGCATCCAGAACCGAACCAACCCTAAAAAAAGAATCTAGAATCGGCGCCCCTTAAAAAGAAAGAATCTAGAATCATCATACCTTCGTCACATTCATAGAACCCCCGTACGACGAAAACCTTCTCTCTTCACTAAAGAGCAACGAAAAATAAATAGGAGTAACTTGATTTTTGGAATGTGAAAAATTCTATTTTGATGCGATAAAATAAACAATTCCATTTCCGAAAAATTATTGTTTTAATGATTACTAACGTTAATGATATCTGAGTTAACGAGGCCGTTATGAAATGATCCATGACTTTGTACGCAAGTTTTCCACGTGTCAGAAGTTATCCACAACCCAAATTAAACAAATTATGTCTGCCCCACGCCCAACCTTTCTGGCGTGCTTGATGAATTAATGTAGCGAATGTCTTCCTTGTAACTTGGATATTGTCTCAGCACCGCTTCTGATATCTATCTCTATGACTTGAGCCATCCAAACAAAACAATCAAAAACGGCGAGACAAACTAGAAATCAAAGTCAGTGTATGGGTTAAAAGACATCACGGCATCACCTACCTTGCCTACATCTTAATGCTTATCCAGAACAAGTACATACCTTAATTTCAGTTTAGCTTAATCTATGGGTGTGCGTCCGTGATTATGTTTACACAGATTCGTACTCGATAAGGATGTTTTAAATCACTGTGCAACACTAATAAAAAAAGATTCACTTGCCATGCACGTCAAGGTCGGCAGACAAAAGTCTTTGTCGGAAGACTGGGAAACAAAACGTGTCAGACTTAATTTGCTGCATGGACTCTATAGTCAGCTAGACTGTTTGTTAGTACTTTATACAGAGTACTTTGAATTTGATTAATACATACAGGAAGATGCTACAGGGACCCGGATTTATACCCTTTTTTTTACACCACTATGTGGCAGCTAAATCCACCATTCATTCCATCTCACTCAACCCCACCAAGAAAAACAGGGTCCTGTTTAAGCAATAAGCAAATCAAAACTTAACACATAGTGGTGTCAAAATTTTGGGTATAAAAGGAACCCGAAATTGTGAAATTGGGGATAAAAGAAAAAGGACAAAACTGGATTCATATATCAATTCGGGGTCACCCCTTATCTAAGTATTTTTTAAAATCCTAATCTACCCCTCACTAATCAGGTTTAGTGGTTAATAATAATTAATAAAAATCTTAAATATTTGTTAAATGATTAGTGTGTATTTGTATTTGGGTGATTGATATGAGAGTAGAAAGATGGAAAAAAAAATTGAGAGGGAACTTTTTCTGGTGAAAGTGGAGGATGATTGTGAAGAGAGAATTGCCGCTAAGAGGTTGAAAATTTGATTTTTTTTTCTTTGAATCCACCATTTTGCAATTTGAAATAGCTCGAGTGTAGGCATTGTATTCAACCAAACAACCATGCCTTAGGCATTTCTTTGGAAATTTTCATAAATTGTTTGCCACTATCCAGGGGTTCGGGGTAATGAAATTTTTTAGGCGGGTTTTGATCTTCAAAACCTATTTTTTCGTTCTAATCAGTCCACTTAAAGCACTTCACCAATTAGGCAGTTATCTAATTTTCGAGCATCTTAGGCCATTAGGTTTCGAGGCATAGTATGTTGCTTTAATTTTATCTTAGGCACATGATGTAAAGTATCCGAGAAAGTTGAATTTTTTTTCACCCGACTACCTAGGCATTGATAGATTTCTATTGAGCATGCGGTACTTAGTTCTGACATTGAATGTTAGTTACCAAGCATCATAGGCACCGAGTTTCGGCATGGTCTTCATCAATTCCGGCATGGTCTTCATCACTTGCAAGATGATCTTCATCACTTCCGAATTAAAAAAATAATAATTCGTTTCCAAAGTGAGGAGCCGGCAGAGAAGGAGAAGAGAATTTGAAATAGAGTGGGGAGAGTTTAGAATTTGAAAGGGAATGAGGAATATTTGGGTTTTAAAGCTCTAAACCTGAAAGAGATTAATAAGAAGTGGAGATGGAAATGGGGGATATGATTTTGTTTTTTGATTTTAAGTTTTTTGATTTTTATTTTAGAGGGAGGACATTTTAGTATTTTTTTGCACCCAAAACCACCCCTTAGCAGACACCATGGGTTGGGAGAAGTAATCAATATCCCTCAATTCCTTTTTATATCCCCCAATTTCGCGTTTCTATAAAAACGGGGGCTCTAAAGCATTTTCGATACATGAGTATGTATATATATGTAGAATCCTATTATTGGGGCTTAAAGGGGATGGGCCTTTGGGGGCTTAAATTACTAAGTGAAACCCAAATTTTATAGGGGGAGATCAGACTTAAGTAAAAGTTCAAAAATATCCTCAATCATTTTAGCTTATTACCCTTCTACCCTTCAATTAACTGATTAATCTAATCAAACAAAAAAAACTGAAAAATCATTAAATAAATAAAAAACTGAAAAATCATTAAAAGAGAAAAAAAAAAAAAAACCGCCCCTCACCCTCGCTCTATTTCTTTTTTCTTCTTCTCCTCACTTTATTTTCTTCTTCTTCTTCTTCTATTCTTCGTTTTTCAACGATTAATCGTCGATTCAAAAAAATTCCTTCGTCGATTAAACTCATTGTATAAAACCATGAAACCTAAGGAAAATATAGGTCAATCTTCGTCGAATCCATCTCCTTCTCGAAGCGAGAGAAACCAACTTCATCAAATGAAGATGGCGAAGATCAAGAAGAAGTGAATGAAGGAGATGCACCACTCACCGCCGCGAGTCCTGATATGACAGCAATAAGGTATGAATTTCAAAACCCACTCTTTAGTTAAGCGTTTTGTTGATTATTCTGTTGGTTTCGAAAATTTTAGGTCTGAAAAAACGACTTCCAAATCGGTTACAAATTGGGAGTTCTTGTATTCCCAGCCGTAAATAGGTATTATGGTTGGGATTGATTGTAACCCATCCGTTTATGTGTTACACGGTTGGGATATCCTAGAACTCCCAGCCGTTTGTAGGATTTACGGTTGGGATATCTTAGAACTCCCAGCCGTAATATAGTCGATGCGTACGAGATGGAGAAATCCTATCCGCAACCAGTTGTATACGACTAGGTTATTCCTAGCCGTATATTCTCCTGTGTTCGAATTTTTTTCAGCGGTAATATTTACGTCTCGGTCTTTATGTCCGTAAATTTGTTTCATGACCATGATATTTAGTTTCCTAGCCGTTTATAGATTATGGCTTGGAATTTCCTAGTCGTATATAGTATTGTGCTGAATATCAAACCAGCTGTATTTACACGTATAGGTTTTCCTATCCGTTATTTATTTTTCGGCTGGATCGCTTATTTAGTTTCCTAGCCGTTTGTTATTACGGCTAGATCGATTACCAATTTTCCCATCCGTTATGCTTGTTGCGTCTTGGACTATCCGATTTTCCTAGCCGTTTTGGTTGTCACGGTTTGGTTGTGTCAAAATTTCTCAGCCGTTTTTGCTTATCTACTATTGGTTTTTAGCCTTGTTTGTCTTTGAACAGAGGAAAAGAAAAGAAGAAGTAACACCTCGTAATGACCAGACTCCGCAACCTCGTCACGCAAAACCATTGAGTGCAAGCGCAAGGAATGCAAGTGGAGTTAATTTGTTGGAGAAAATAAAGGTGGAGGATATGGAGTTGGAGTTACTGCCGAAGTTGGAGTTCTTTGGAGGAACGAAGTTGTAAATTCGTAGTTGAGGAGGACAAGAAGGAGGGAAAGAAGAAGTATAAACCTAAGACAACGGCAAGAGAAGTAATTGATGCTATGGAGCCTTTACCTCCCAAGAGGAATGGGAGACCTTGGGGTGAGGCAAGAGATCGTTCTGTCTTGATTGGCTACACGTCTTCATGGGCTGTTAGGATTTGTGGCACAAAGGTAATAAATCAAATTACATGTATGTTATATTCATTTTGTTATGGATTATTAATTATTACAACTTTTTTTTTTGTCCTAAACTAAAGCACCAACACGCAAGTTTTTGGCCGTTGGACAAGGAGCATCCAGATGTGATAGCTTTGCTAAAAGCTTCGGGGTTATGGTCTGGAATCGAGGCTTTGCAGAAGACATATGATATTGTGACAATTTGTGGTTTTAAAGAAAGATTTTGGCCCGAAACTATGACTTTTCATCTCCCATTCGGCGAGATGACTATCAATCTGGATGAAGCAAAGCAAACACTTGGTCTAGCTTTGGAATGAAAGGCCGTGTTTGAGGGGTTCAACAATTCTATGCTTTTAAGTTTTGATGAGCTTTGTGCCTTGGCGAAGAACTGTCTTGGGTGGGGTAAAGATGAAGCGGAAGAAGAGTTTGAGATAGGGTATGGAGCAGCGCCTATAGCTAAAAGGAAATTTAGTGCACCGGGCGAATTTAGTGAAATAGTTAATATGTCAAGAAAGATTAATTTGGTTCGTCTGAAGGATAAGTTTGGGGATTCTGACCGCAAGACTAAGAGTGGATTGGTGGTGATGGACGCAGAAAGAGCTAGACATACGGCTATAGCTTACTTGTTGCACGCTCTTGGGACCGTCTTTTTCCCCGATTTCTCGGGAAATAAGGTTTATGCTTGTTACTTGCGGTGGTTGAAGACTCTCGGTCTCGATCCAGGAAACAAATGAGGTACCTAGGTACTCATGGGCCACCGCCCTCGTTGCTGATGTGTTGGAATGTCTTTGCAAAGCTTCTAGATGAAACGAAACACAAATTACGGGATGTGTTGCTCTTATCCAAGTACCTTTTTGTTTTAACATAACGAATGTTTATTTATTTTACTTTTATATATTGGTTTGTCTTATTAACAATAAATATATATTTTTTGACGTAGTCATGGGCTTACGACCATTTTAAAAGATTGAGGCCTACTCGGGATACAAAATGGCCTCTAGAAAAACCAACAGGAGGAAGGGACCCAACACAAGGCTAAAGAGACGGAAATGAAGGACACGAGGAAAAAGTTGGATGCTTTGACAATCGAAGATGTGGCTTTTGATCCATATTTGAAACTTGATGAGGATGGAGAAGATGAAGTTGGTGATAAACTATTTTTTGATGTGGCGATCTATACGGGACCTTTGTTTCATGCAAGCTGCGTTCGTCATTTTAGATCCTCGTAGAACGCTCCACCAAATAGGTATTGTCGAGAAAATTGTACACGAAGAAACTCCTTTTAAAGCGAGTATTGCCAACTCCCAATTTAAGGACAAAGATGTCAAATTGAACTATGAAAATGCACCGTCGATCGAGCATTGGAATGCTCGTTCCCAAGAAGTAAACCAAATGAGTAGAAGACGCTTGAAGCTTCTCATGGGACTTCCCAAGCGGATGCGAATTACGTGGAATGGTATCAAGAGTGGGCTCATCCTTATGTGGAAAATTTGGATCCGGAGGCGCGAGAGACAGTTCAAGAATACGAGAGAAAGAGAGTTCAAAATCAAAGGCATCAATGAATGAAGAAGATGATTGGGAGAAGATGGTGGTACGTACACTACTAATTATGTTTGTATATCTTTTTTTTTTTTTAATTATCTATGAATAATTAGAGTATGTGTGTTTGATATGAAAAAATACTCACCCGTAATTGGGTGGCCAACGACATCACCGTATGATTAATTTGGGTGAGGACTTAACGGTATACGAACAAAGATTACTCAGGAATCGAGTTAGAGGCATAATAATCCCTGAGAAACGGGTTTATATCCGATGAAGCGGAACGACCAAGGAGAACTAAAAGGGCTAGGTCTCATTCTTCTAGCGATGACTCGAACACTCCCCCGTGACCAAGTTCAATCTAAGCAAGGAAAAGCCGTTCGAGGTGGTAGAGGTGAAAAAGGTCGAGGTGGTCGAGGTGCAAAAGGTGGCCGTGCTGGAACAAGTGCAAAAGTTAGTCGTGCTGGAAAGTGAATGACTATTTACTCGCTTTTTATTATATTACTTCATGGATCTTTTATTATCTAAGACTTTGTCTATTTACTATTTTTGTTGTTTGGTTATGGATTTGGATGGATGAATTTTTTTAACTTTGCATTTATGAATGAATGTTAGTCTTTCCATTTGTCTAATCTAAAAAACCGACAAAAAAATCAAGATTTACTAATTTTTGTGCACTTTCGGCTAGGTCGATCCTTCACATAACCTAGCCGAAAGTGAATATAATTCTTGTCAAATAAAACTGCATGCAATTTCGGTTGGAAAGTCCCGTGCCATTCTTGGAAAACGGTTAGGAAATGGAACCGTGGCAGTGTTCTGATCTGGAAATACCTAGCCGTGTATTGCCTTTGGAGACTCAAAAATTAAATTAGTCTTGGTTACGGCTACATTTAGGGCCGTAAATCATTTTAGAGGTTAGAACTACTAGTAATTACAGCATAAATTTGCAACTCGGTTTACGGCTTGGTCGACATTTGAAGTTCTGGTAGTAAATGCATTTACTGGTGGGGATTTCCTAACCGTATGTCACTCGATAACCAAAAAAATGGCTCCTTGTTGCGGCTATATATCAGGCCGTAATTCGACAAAAATTAACAACTATTATTTATGGCCCGAAATACCTAGTAAATCGACACACCACAAACCTATGAGGTTTACACTGGAATTACGGTTGGGTCTACCTTGCGTTTTCCTAGCCGTAAATTCCTATAATTTTGAATACCACATCATATCGGCTAGTTTTTTGAATTTTGAAAAATAGATCCGTTTGAAAACTGATATATAGAAGGTTCTAGTTGTTCAACCACTTATTTAAACTTGAAATAACTCTACCTCTATATAACCACCCATTCCAAATCAAAATCACACCTTCTACATCAATAATCTCCACCAAAACTCCTACAAACTCAATGCAATGTACTCAAAGGATAAACCCAACTTCACATTGGAAGAAGACTTATCTCTCTGCAAAAATTTTGTACTATGCTATCCAAAGAAGGGAGAAGAACGAAAGATACGTGGTTTACCAAGTCAACGTATTGGAGTACTATTTTTGAGAATTTTTGTAGTGAAACAGGTAACACTAACAACCGCGATGGGGTTGAATTGTATCTTCGATTTTCAGACATACACAAAAAAGTGGAAGAATATATGGGTTTACGTCGTATGTGCAACCAACTTCGACTTAAAGGTGAGACTCATAGAGAAGTCGCATCTCAAGCTAAGAAGGAACGTAGAAAATGGAAAGGTTATAATTTCAACTTGGAAGCTCAATTCACGATCATCAAAGACTTCTTAATACATCGAAAGGGATGTTATTAAAACCAACTTTGTAATGGGAATTTAATAAGTATGTAACGGGTTTTATTGTGGTCTATTTAATGAAAGTATTACTAATTTTCAATCGTAGTATGTATTCATGTTGAAAATCAAAATTTCTCGGCTTACATATTCGATTCGGAGCGGGGAAAAGTATGTTATCCCAGTAGTATCTTGACTCGGGGAGATTACGGGAAGAATAACGGCGAGAAGTTCTTCACTTCCCAGTAGTAGTTTTTGTTTACGGCTTGGAATTCTTTAGATCTAACCTTAGTAACTTTGGTATTACGGCTTGGAATTCTTCATATAAATGGTAGTAATTTTGTTATTACAGTTTGGTTCGATACAATTTCCCAGTCGTAACATGTAAAATTTGATTTTTACTCGATTTTTTACGGATTTGAATCGATAAATTGATGTTGGGAGTTGATTATAAGGTTATCCGAGTTTTTGTGACGAAGGGTTTCATCATTTCTCTTCAAATTTTTTCAAAAAATTTCACCAAAATCACCATTTTTACTTCTTCAAAATCAAAATCAAAATCAAGGAAAATCAAGTTTTGATTTCCAAAAGATTAATCATTTGATTAGTCTAATACATTCACTAATACTGATTAGTTAGCTTAATCAATATAATTAGTACTAATCATATTATGGGTAGAATGGGTATTACAAAAATACCATGATAAGGGGCTCTATAAATTGTTATTTCATGACCCCATAAGCCCCCAATATCCACTCCTTTTTTAAGCCCCAGCAATAGGATTCTATATCTAACTGGAATTGTACTCCAATTAATGAATAAACTTTCGACCGTATGCAAAATCATGCTTGAAAATCATCATATCTGAATCAAATGAAAGTATATCGATCCAAATTCAAGTCATTTTCATCCAAACGGCCCCAAGCCAACTAGAAATAAGATAAAGACCAAACTTAACTTTTGTTTTTCTACTCTATTTTAGCTTCAAATTTACTCTTCAGTATATATTCACCCTCTCATGTGTGCACGCTCAAGTTTCGCTTGTGTTAGTCAAACTAAAGCTACTAATTGAAGCTGTTTCGATATGCTTTAATCAAAGTATATGAGCTGACAATAATGGACACGTTTCATATCGTTTGTTCAGACTTCAAAATCGCAACATAAAGTGCCACCTTAAGAGATGACAACAACTATCCAGTCTCCAAATCTTCAAACAAGATGGGTCCCACCACTGTGTCCACCTATATAACTCAGTTTTGTAAGGGAAACGACACTATGCTCACTTTTACATATGTGCAAATTTTATAAAAATTGCTCAAGTCACTAAAACAGTGACAAGAAAACCAAAAAATGATCGATAAATCGTTGCATCTCAATTACAAATCAAAGTAGACAAGGAGTAATTGCGAAAAGTATCTGTATTCAAAACCCAACTGAACAACAAGCAATTGCCGGAGTTACTATCACATTCCAAAGCTTACAGAACTATATATATCAGTAGCAATTTTGCAGTGCGGAAAAAGATAATCATTTTTTTTGTAATTGGGTGAGCTCGGCGATGACACTATCACATTCCTGAAGAGGCTTCGTAATTATATGGCTAGTAATGATGCAAATGTCAAAGTTGGAGAGTTTTTTTCCATAGGTTAGGAGTTGTCATCCAAAAAAGCGATCGAAATTTGGCTCGACATTGTTCTAGACTCCCACCAATTTCTTACCACTTGATAATGTATTTGATGATTTTATATGATTAATATAAGCCTGTATTGGCACCTTTCCAAAAAAAAACTTTTAAAGACACATTAAAGTTCCATAATCCATCGTTAGGAAATCTCATCATACCTTCTTCAAATTCATCGGTTAAATAAAATAAGTAAAAAATGAATGTGCCGGCTAATTTTTCATTTAAATTAGTCAAATCTCTTTAGGTCGACCATCTAAAACCTTGGAAATCAAGTAGGGTAGGATCGAAGAATTATCGATGGATTTTGACAAACACCTATAATTAATGTCCTGATGACTGATTATCAAGTCAAGACAATTTTGCCATTGAAGTCTTGAATGCTTCAAGTCACAAACAACATAGCTGATCTCTCTCTCCTTCTCAGGTGCATGTCGACGATCGTTAAGTAATGGAGGACTTATTGTGTCTTTTAAGTGATCATCTTTTTTTTTTGGGGTACAATAATTTGTTCATACGAGTATGTTTTGGTTCTAAGAATCATGTTGGATTCATGTGGTTTGTCCTTTGGTCGCAGATTTACCAACACATACATACTACTACTTTTTTTTTTTTTTTTTGCACTATTTCACACATTGGACGTCATTTTTGTGAATAAAAACCTAACGGTTATGAATTTGAAGTTAATATTTTGAGGATATGTTCCTCTTACGAAACTCTATGTTCTCACTAGAAATGAGCGTATTTCGATATGTATAAACATCAGTACATCACCATCTATTACTTTGCAAATAAGCCTTTGAAAATCGACGAACTTTTAACCATTGAAATGAAGATCGGTAGATGATAATGTTGGATATTTTCAATAACATAGAAAATAAAATGGTTTTCGTTTTTGGTTAGCCGCTACGATTGGGAGTGTCTGTGTTGAATAAACACAATGGATGTTAGTTGGAGATCAAGAGGCACCTCTAATGGGTGTGATGGTTCACAAAAGACACAACCATTCCCATTAGACACCTTATGTGTCTTTTGGAAATGAAGAGGCATCTCCAATAGGCATGAGTCCCCTATAAGTAGTGATGATTGTTTTCATTCATATTATGAAGAACATCTCAACTCTCTGTTTTCTTTCTTACAAGCATCATCAGAAACAAAACCAGTGTGTTCTTGGTTGGATCAAGGTCGTACAAGCTTTGAATCCAACAACCGTTGTGGGGCTTCAAGTATCCTGACGGCAATATTCAATTGACCTGTTTGTACTCGCCAATTCAATTGGGAAATGGTCGAATAATTGTCGAAAAGAATCTATTATTAGAGCCTTGAACCCAGAGACAACATTCTTTTCTTCACCCTGTTTTAGTGTCAATTTTCCAACAGTTTTCGACAATTATTTCCTAACAATAGAGGGTGGAAAGTTCGGTTGTTACTTCTTCACAAGGAATCTTTACAATGAGACGTGAAGTGGTCAGTGTATAAAGAAGGAAACCGCATTTTTTGGATTTTTTCCGAAACTTAAAGACAATCCAGGCAAGAAATGCATTTTGGAACAATGGTATAAATTTCTGAAAATCGCATATCAATGATTTCCCTTATCATCTCTCGGTCATATTATGATTTCATACATGCATCCATTCTACTTTTGGAAGGCATGTGCATAATATCATTCGGCCATTGGTATTGTTTACTGTGCTTCTCTCATGCATGTTAGATTATGCTTCTCATTTGATTGTCACTGTTATATATATATGCATGCTTCTAGATAGATTGGCCATGATGACATGAATTACTATCATCCAGTTAATAGTTGCAGAAGAAGTGGTAATGTGACCATTCATTTCATTTTGAATTTTATTTTATTACTAACTGTTTTTTTGAGAATTCATTATGAGTCTGTATGTAATTGGATTTGTAAGAAGACAGGTCCTTTCCAATGGAAGAGATTTTAGTTGGAAGGAGTCCTAACCGTCTTTGTGTAGGGAATTGCTGGTAACATGATTGAGTGAGACTCTAATCGACTAACCATGTCAAAGCGTCGTTTCATGATTGGATGTGATGCTTATCCAATGGATGCCAAAGCAAAATTTAAATTCCAACTGTTGGGGATTTTGCCGGTTAAAAAAAAAAAAAAAAAATTGGTCACTTGGGGTCGTCTGCAACCAAAAGAGGAGAAACAATGATGGATTGATATATTGGTATATCGATCGGTGGAGCGTCATTCTCACTTGAAATTTGAGATAAGTATCCAACTACTTTTGTGATTCATGCATTTAAGGATTGACCAATAATTTGGTTAGTAAGTTTTCTGATTGGTGGTGATCAGAACAAATGCATATGATTGTTGCCATAATTTGGTTAGAAAATATGTTGGTCGATATGTTGAAAGTTTCATGAAATTTCTTCTCATGATTTCCCATTAGTATATCAGGCTCTGCCTTGACTCTAATTAATTATATGATCCTGAAATTCATTGAGTTCTGTAATACTGTTGTGATTCATATTCATGGGATGTGGACTTATAAATGATTAGATGTACTCTTAGAGTCTAATCATGTTGGGTAAATTAATCTTACTAAGATCACACAGTGGTCGTTCCCTATGAATGTTGAATTTTGAGAATTCTATTTGGAATTCCATGAGTAACTGGTTACTGGTGTTACTTTTTCTGAATTTTCTGGAGATTATATTGTTCCTATCTTGAATAATTAATATATTGTTCATGCTTAGTTATTTATGGAGATTGAAAAATGATTGAGAATTTCATGCCAAGTCCAAGAGATTGGATTTGAAGAATTACTTGGATATTAGCGTTGTGCATGTTTGATCTTGATCAAACAAGTGATATATACGACATAATTTTGGTCGCATGACATTAGAAAAGTATTGTCATGAATGCTCTAAGATTAGAGAACCAAAATGGAGATCACAAATTATTGTTGAGACTACAATTTTTGGTACGGGTATAATTCTTGCGGTAGGAATTATAAATTTAGAAGTCTGAAATCATAATTCTTTCATTAAGAATTATATGGTTCCAAAATTTGGAAATTGGCATGTCTTAAATGACATCGAAAGGAAAATTCCGGCTAATATGTAACGTATTGGAAAATTGGGCGGCCGACCAAATATCCAACGATGAGGTGTTACGATGTTACCGATGCATAAATTATGAACATTTGCATTACATAATGTAAAATGTTAACTAGACATTGTCTATGTTTTTTGGGTATAAATTTGTAGAAGATTGGGCATGAGTAGAGGAGTTACTCATCGTAATAATGTGCTTGTTGAAATAGCAAGTAAGTTGCCTACAAATTTTCTATGCCTCTAGTGTATGCAAGTCTGTAATGACTTCTTGTGAATTAACTGTAAATGTTAATTAGGACCACTAGAGAAGTTACAATTATTTTGTAAAATCAAATAGAAACATTTTTAATAATGTTTTTAATTGATTGCATGAGTAGATGCAATTAATGAGGAGGAATGGCTTAGAACCTAACTTGTAGAGATCCCATTTTTGGAAGAAGCCATCTCAAGCGGTCTTGATTAATTGTGAATCAGGCTATGAATCTATAATATCTCTAATGAGAGTTATAATGAAAAGTCAAGATATGCGCAAGTCTTAGACATTGAACGGTAAGTCAACTACTCAAGAAATGAGTAATTGCAGTTAGCCATTGAAACGGAGAAAAACTTGGTAGACCTATTTATGAAGAGTCTTCCAAACAAAATGTTTTCAATGAAGTATAAGGAGATGGGACTCGTGTGCATGAAAGAAGTTCGATCACCGATAACGGAAACCCAACTTATGTTATATTTTGAAAAAGATAAACTTAAGTTCAATGTGGTACTAACAAGTTATTGCAGTGGTTATGGTACACTAAACTAAAATTTCCCATTGTCCTTCTAGTGTAGTGATTCGCATGATCTTAGGGATGGATGAAAATCCTTAATAAGTCTAACTCTTATCACAAGGTGTCTCGCGAAACACCTTCGAGACTTACCTATATGAGTATTTGGAAATCGGGCCGTTTTCCTATGAGAATAAGACCGTTCTCGAGAAAAGGACTCATGAATCCGGGAGAAAGCACGGGGCCATTAATGTGCGAGCTACGGAACACACTACTTCTTGAAATCAATATGTGTGGAGGTTAGGCTTTATCACAAGGAGTACTTGGTTCAAGATAAAATTCACCATAGGACCTCGATGAAGCTTTGAATATCTTACACTAAGTGGAGGTTCAAACCCAAAAGGTACCTATCATTTATGTATTGGTTTCCACGATGATGCTTTGTCTCAACTTACCTTGAACTATTTGGCTTGATCCCACTCGGGTACGTAGGCGATCACTTGAGTGATGCGGCCATTCTGTTTATAAGTTTTACTTTATTTTCATGTTTTTGGTTATTGAAAATAGGGGAGATTGTTGGATATTTTCAATAACATAGAAAATAAAATGGTTTTCGTTTTTGGTTAGCCGCTACGAGTCGGGGAGTGTCTGTGTTGAATAAACACAATGGATGTTAGTTGGAGATCAAGAGGCACCTCTAATGGGTGTGATGGTTCACAAAGACACAACCATTCCCATTAGACACCTTATGTGTCTTTTGGAAATGAAGAGGCATCTCCAATAGGCATGAGTCCCCTATAAGTAGTGATGATTGTTTTCATTCACATAATGAAGAACATCTCAACTCTCTGTTTTCTTTCTTACAAGCATCATCAGAAACAAAACCAGTGTGTTCTTGGTTGGATCAAGGTCGTACAAGCTTTGAATCCAACAACCGTTGTGGGGCTTCAAGTATCCGACGGCAATATTCAATTGATTTTGTTTGTACTCGCCAATTCAATTGGGAAATGGTCGAATAATTGTCGAAAAGAATCTATTATTAGAGCCTTGAACCCGAGACAACATTCTTTTCTTCACCCTGTTTTAGTGTCAATTTTCCAACGAGATAATGTTATACATTTGGAATGCGCTCATTTACGGTAGGTATGTATAGTTTTGTAAGAGACACATATCCCAAAATATTAACTTCAAAATCGTAACTTAGTTTGGATTTAATTTACAAAACCGACCTCCAATGTGTGAGAATAAAAGTATGAATGAATCCTCCTTCATCATGTATACCTTAGCAATTGCAAAATTATAATAATGGGGTAAACTAAAAGCTCAAAGCTAAAAAAAGTGCCCCCTCTCTCCTAAACTGTGCAACATAATCCTTCCATCTTGAAGACTTATATGCTCATATCGGCTCCCATGCGGCGGATCCGGGAAAGCCGATCCACTTCACAATCTCTTTTCTCTTTATTCTCTAATTTCTTCACAAGTTACTTATTGTTTTTGATTTTTTTCGTCTAGAAATTTTTATGTTTAGGTCTTAGATCTATAGTTGTGAATGGATATATGCTTTGTGATCTAATGCTAATCTTTGAGAAGAAACGAGCATATCATTGTCTTCAATGTTGATCTCCGACCAAGTCAAATCATTTTCAACTTTAGCAATAGATTTTTCTCCAGCAATTATGATTTTGGTTTATCCTTTTCAGACGCCTGACTAATCTCTAATACACATTAAGACCTCCCAGTGCGTGGATGACTAATCCCTGAAACAGCTAACGACCACCCAATTTATATCCTGGCTAGTTTGGGGCCTAGTCCAGTTATTTGGGGCCTGCTACTAAAGGACAAAAAAGATAATTAATGGATACCCTCACTATCAAATTCAATCCCAAGCCTATCCTTCATCAAAACCTAAATCATTTATACTAACAATCTTTCATCAAAACCTTTTTTTTCTTTCAATTTTCATGATAATCGAAAACTAAAACCTAATCACAAATAACAATTCAATTCTCCAGTTTTTGATTTTCGGACAATATTTCGGCTCCAAAAAACCAAGTGTATTGAGTTAAATCCTTTCAAGACAAACCTTTTAAGCTGGATTCTTCAATGATTTAACTATGAATCTATGAAATTTATCATTAAATATTTCTGAAGCCAAACCACAATCGGTTGATATAGGCACTAAAAAAACCGATTGTTGTTGATGTTCCCCAGAATTGGTTTTTATTATACACCTACATAAACCGATTCTGGGTTGATGTTCTTCGTGTTTAATGAACATCAACCACATTCGGTTTATGTTAATGTCTACATCAACCGATTCATTAACTATATTTGAATTTTTAAACAAAACCTGAAATTTTTATCTTCATATTATAGAACATGAAAATACGAACTGAACGCAAAAAGAATGAGATCATTCCGACATCGGACGAAGAAATTATGAGCAAAACATTTTCATGAAATGCCCAGATTTACAATCGGTTTATGTAGGCATTAACATAAACCAATTCTGGCGGAAAAAAATCACTCTACCACCGTCAGTATATATATTGGTACCGCCGTACGTAAAGCAGCTGCTACTATACTGATGCAGCACTATCTCAAAATTCTCAAGATGGTCGTTGTGAGATACATTTCCAAATGAGACTGTATTGGCTATTATTGAGCCTGACTGGTATTGGTTTTATATATATCTTTGACTTTGACTAAAATCTCACTGATGACAACAATATTGTACTCTCTTCGTACGTAATCCGTGCTTAAAATCATTATATCCAAATTCAAAACAGTCATCGAACCACAACAAGAAAGAGGATTTTGCTTAGAAACCTTTGTTTTTTGGGCTTTTTTATAAAGTATCCTTGCTTTTCACATACACTAAAAAAAGTACCCCCGTTTTTAGAACTTTGTTAAAGTACCCCATTTTATTCAAAAGGCAAATTCCATCAAGTTAAGTGTGGTAGGTGGCAGTTATCTTTCCAATTAAAAGTCCTATTTACCCCTGAACTACATCTCCTTGGTGGAGAGGGTAAATGATCCGACGATGCTGAAAAAGGTGTGACGATCCTGAACCGGGCTTGACGAACCTAAAAAATGTTGTAGAAGGTCGATTTTCCTCCAACCAAAAACCCAAAACACATGAAATGATGAACCTTTTTGGGAAATGATATAACAAACCTGAAAGCGGTGTAACGATCCTGAATCGGACTCGACGAACCTGAAAAATGATGTAGAAAATCAATGTGGCAATAAGTAAAGGGAAAAATATGTAAAGTAAATTAGTTTAACCAACACTAGATGCTAGCGTGAGGGTACTTTAACAAATTTCAAGATAACGGGGACATTTTGTTTTGGGTTGCTGAGAGAGGGGTACTTTATCAAAATTCTCTTGTTTTTTTTTTATAGTATGTTTTTTTTTAGCTTTAAATTTACTTTTCACGTGTGCAGGCGGGTAGAACTGACTTACCGATATTATTACGGACATTTGGAGGATGGATATATGTATAAGAATGAATGCTAATCACGCTAAGCAACATGCATCCTTTCTGATCTCATTCAACCAATAATCTCGATATCATGTGTGGATTGCTTCACACTAATCCATACAAGTAAGACCTCAATTATAACGATCATTGGGTGTGTAACTGTGTATATCTACTTCCCTTCATTCTAACGCTAGTAAAAATATATACTCCGTATAGATATTGTCCCTGTAACTTGATGTGAAACGTAAGCCATTGACGCATGGAGACCTATTTCATCAGGTTGTATCTATTAGCATCACATGATATACAAAAACTACGTACCCTCATGTATTATTCTCTTCTATATTGGTCTCTCTGAGTATAAAGAGAGAATGAAAGCAGAACAGAAAATGAGTAGGAAATTTGAGGAAGAAGCGAACTGCGAAGGTGCATTGGTGGATCGGTCCAATTGCGGTGCCCTCAAAAGTTTATTACTCACAACATAAGCTAGTTGGTTTCGTGACATGGCAGAAATGGTAAGTCATTAGGTGACCAAACTCAATTCCTGATGGCCACGTGTACCTCTCATAATTTGATCATCAGACTATATTCAGAACCTGTGTCTGTGTGTCACCTTAAAGGAGACGAATGGTTTGTTAATAACATATACTCCTTCCGTTCCATTTTACTTACTTTTTTAGGGTTTCTTTTGTGTTCCAAATTAGACGATAGTTTTAGTATTTTTCCCCAATTTTCACTAATTTACCCTTGCTTTGGAATCACACCAGAGAATTAATACTCATTGTAATCAACACAAAAAATTACTTTAATTTTAAAATATATCCCATGGAGGATATATACTCAATCTTTGAATATTTGGTAGTACATCCCAAGTAAATTGTTATGGGATTGATAACTTTCCTAGAATCTAGAAACACAAAACTAGACTATTTAACTCTTTAAGTGGAAATTAATATGGTATTATTGGAAAGATTTTACTCTCTCTGATATTTCTTAATCTCCGTGAAAAACTCTACAACGTCAAGTAAATCGGAACGGAGGGAGTATGTATCTGTATGAGTGAAAGTCTGTGTCATACGTGAGAAAGGGTTAAATTGTGATCGTGCAAACAGCGCGTGACAGTATCGGTCATTGCTTTGAGTGTTTGAGTATATAACCCTTGATTGAGTCGTATTCATATTATCTTCTCTTAATCAAATTGATTCAAATCGTTGCAATGTAGACATCGAGGATTTCCTATGTTACTATGGTATCGGACTTCGAGAAATCAATTTTAAAGTACTTGATCCTAACTGTTTCTTCATCAAAACCTCCATTATTTCATCTTCAACAATCACCATCACCACCATTATTTCATCAATAATTCATCTCAGATTCAAGTCGGTTCGACTCAAAGATGCGTTTCTATCTACATCTCTGACAAGGTTGGTAATTTTCTTCATCCACCTCCATTAATGGTGTTTTTTGGTAGGAATTAGGGTTTTGATTTGGTTGATACCTGCTACGTCAACAAATAGGATTAAGCATGTATTTTAGATCTAAAATTCAATTTTAGGGTTTGAGCTCTTGGTTATTTCAATTCATGTTTGGTGTTTGGATTGAAATCTCTTACCTCATCAACTAGAATTGAGTCTCATGTTGGTAATCTCAATTTCATGTATTTTTGATCTCACGTGTTCAATTTCTACATCACTTGCTCAACTACATCCATACATCATAATTAGCTTGTATTTTGCATCTAATTTCTTCATCAAGATCTGTTGTTCTTGATTCCCGATCCGAGATAGTCCGAGCGCGTTCTAGTCCGCTACACCAAGGTCTAGTTAGGGAGAAAACTTAAAGTCGTTCCACTTAGATTGGATTAAGAAGATTGAGAAGTTGTTGGTCTCATATCTTACTTCAAGCGATCCTCACATATGTGTTGAAGAATCTTGCGTTTTTAATGGTGTTTACGCAATTGAACATCGAATTGGAGTTCTTTGAGTTACATTAAGTACAGATTGGAGTTCTTTTGTTGAGTTTGTATACACTCAGTATGCAACCTAGTGTTCAGTTTGCATATGTGTTCAATATGCAACCTATTGTTCATCTACCTTTCATGCTTCTTGAATAATTCTGTTGAAGTTCAGCTTCAATGGTGCCTTTTACTTCTTTTTCTTATTGTGAGTGAATAATCCAAACTGCTATGGCGTTATGGAGAATAATCAACGGATAATAATATGGTTGAAGACTTTGCTTCCTTCACGAACACTTTGCTGCTTTGCCGAGTTTAGATAAGAATGTCCATCTCTTGACTTCTGTTTAGTATTTTATTTGAGTGGGTTGAAGTTCAAGAGTATAAACCACTAGGCTGCTGCCACTTGCTCTTTTTCTATGTGTTTAATTGATGGAAATATCTATAGAATGGTGTTCTAGAGTGCATTCCAATTGAAGTTCAGTCATGTGTTGGTTATCAATGCAATATGAATTTTTCTGCCGGTGCTTATCTTTTCGGTCTTTGTTCTTTTTTGTGCTAGAGCTACATTTTTCGTGTGTTGAGTGAACTTCTTGAGTGATACGGTCTTTAGTAACCAACGTACATTAATCTGCACTACATTTGGGATTGATACACTTGTAGCATATTGTGTTCTTTGAGTACAATCTGCGAGTTGGAATTTCACAATATTTCTTGATTTTGCTCCTTCGGGTTGTTATTGGATTGCCATATAGTTGGAGGTTATGGAAAGTTTAGAAATTCCCGGCTCAATTCTTGCCTTGGTTTGTCATTCTTGTACCAACTACTTTTCTTCTTTGTGTATGCTTCCGGTATGCCATTTCACTAGAAACATCTTTCTCATGCTACTGACTGCATCTATTTCATGAGTAACATCTATTTCAGTTAAAGGATGTCAATGACTTCGTATCTCCAATGATTCCCGATTTATGCACTACATCAAAAATTACCTCTTATCTGTCACTAGCATTCACTTTTGTCTTTCTATTTGTGTCAGATTCTCTGTATGAGTGAAAGTCTGTGTGCAATCTCAAGTTGGCTATGCCTCCTTGAGCTTGAGGGGAGGTAATAACATGTATGTATATGTATGAGTGAAAGTATGTGTCACACGTGAGAAGGGTTAAATTGTGATCGTGCAAATAGCACGTGACAGTATCGGTCATTGCTTTGAGTGTTTGAGTATATAACCCAGTTGAGTCCTGTATTCATATTATCTTCTCTTAATCAAATTGATTCAAATCGTTGCAATGTAGACATCAGGATTTCCTATGTTACTATGGTATCAGACTCAGAAATCAATTTCTGAGAGTACTGATCCTAGCCTGTTTCTTCATCAAAACCTCCATTATTTCATCTTCAACAATCACCATCACCACCATTATTTCATCATCTTCTGCTGCTGCTGTGAATAGAGTTACGAGAAGGAGGATTTCAATAATTCATCTCCGATTCAAGTCGGTTCGACTCAAAGATGCGTTTCTATCTACATCTACTGACAACAGTTGGTAATTTTTCTTCATCCACCTCCATTAATGGTGTTTTTTGGTAGGAATTAGGGTTTTGATTTGGTTGATACCTCTGCTACGTCAACAAACAGGATTAAGCATGTATTTTAGATCTAAAATTCAATTTTAGGGTTTGAGCTCTTGGTTATTTCAATTCATGTTTGGTGTTTGGATTGAAATCTCTTACCTCATCAACTAGAATTGAGTCTCGTTGGTAATCTCAATTTCATGTATTTTTGATCTCACGTGTTCAATTTCTACATCACTTGCTCAACTACATCCATACATCATAATTAGCTTGTATTTTGCATCTAATTTCTTCATCAAGATCTGTTGTTCTTGATTCCTGATGCCGAGATAGTCTGAGCGCGTTCTAGTCCGCTACACCAAGGTCTAGTTAGGGAGAAAACTTAAAGTCGTTCCACCGATTGGATTCAGCAGAAGATTGAGAAGTTGTTGGTCTCATATGTTACTTCAAGGCGATCCTCACATATGTGTTGAAGAATCTTGCGTTTTTTAATGGTGTTTCTGCAATTGAACATCGAATTGGAGTTGCTGAGTTACATTAAGTGCAGATTGGAGTTCTTTTGTTGAGTTTGTATACACTCAGTATGCAACCTAGTGTTCAGTTTGCATATGTGTTCAATATGCAACCTATTGTTCATCTACCTTTCATGCTTCTTGAATAATTACATTTGAAGTTCGGCTTCAATGGTGCCTTTACTTCTTTTTCTTATTGTGAGTGAATAATCCAACCGCTGCTATGGCGTTATGGAGAATAATCAACGGATAATAATATGGTTGAAGACTTTGCTTCCTTCACGAGCACTCGCTGCTGCCGAGTTTAGATAAGAATGTCCATCTCTTGACTCTATTTAGTATTTGCGCTAGTCAGTTGAAGTTCAAGAGTATAAACCACTAGCTGCTGCCACTTGCTCTTTTTCTATGTGTTTAATTGATGGAAATATCTATAGAATGGTGTTCTAGAGTGCATTCCAATTGAAGTTCCAGTCATGTGTTGGTTATCCAATGCAATATGAATTTTTCTTTTAGGTGTATCTTGTTCGGTCTTTGTTCTTGCTTTGTGCTAGAGCTACATTTTTCGTGTGTTGAGTGAACTTCTTGAGTGATACTGGTGCTGGTAACCAACGTACATTAATCTGCACAGCTGGGATTGATACACTTGTAGCATATTGTGTTGCTGAGTACAATCTGCAGTTGGAATTTCACAATATTTCTTGATTTGCTCCTTCGGGTTACGTTATTGGATTGCCATATAGTTGGAGGTTATGGAAAGTTTACAGAAATTCCAGCTCAATTCTTGCCTTGGTTTGTCATTACTGTACCAACTACTTTTGCTGCTGCCTGTGTATGCTTCCAGTATGCCATTTCACTAGAAACATCTTTCTCATGCTACAACAGCTGCATCTATTTCATGAGTAACATCTATTTCAGTCAAAGGATGTCAACGGACTTCGTATCTCCAACGATTCCGATTATGCACTACATCAAAAATTACCTCTTATCTGTCACTAGCATTCACTTTTGTCTTTTATTTGTGTCGATTCTCCGTATGAGTGAAATCTATGTGCAATCTCAAGTTGGCTATGCCTCCTTGAGCTTGAGGGAGGTAATAACATGTATGTATCTCGTATGAGTGAAAGTATGTGTCACACGTGAGAAGGGTTAAATTGTGATCGTGCAAATAGCACGTGTGATGATCAGTCATTGCTTTGAGTGTTTGAGTATATAACCCAGGTTGAGTCCTGTATTCATATTATCTTCTCTTAATCAAATTGATTCAAATCGTTGCAATGTAGACATCAGGATTTCCTATGTTACTATTTGTCTCCAGAACTTTCCACTTTCCCACTGTTTCTCTTCTAGAGGACCCAAACGGTTGCTCATCCAATGGATGGAGGCTAGAACTTGTTATCTGTTGCGTATCCTGTTTTCTGCGGGTAGCAAATTCCCAGCAGTGTCCAACTTTTATAAGTTCTAAGTTAGTTTTCACTTGTCAGCTCGGCGTTTGGGATAGATCATATTCTTACCTTGCATATTGATGACTAGCTGATATACGTGCATGCCCACGAGCTCTTGCTAAAAATTAACTAAAAGTCCATAGCCGCAAAGGCTGAATAGCGTCATGTTTATTTTTATAACGGTATAAGTCGTAATCCCGTTAGCTTACAAACACAAAGTACATGTAAACCACGTCTTGTGATATGTCGTTACGCACACCTATCCCTCTTATTTATCGACCTAAATATAAAAAAGAAACAAAAATGGATTTGTGTCATTGCTTTTTCCTTATTCTTTCTGTCTATGGAGTTGTTAATCATTGTCAGCAGATAAAGTTTGTAGGCTTCTTCATTTGTCGATCACTAGCTAGGTAGCTTATTCATATATGTAGTGAGCCATGAGCACCAATCCATGATGATGATTTAGCCCTTCGTTACGGTTAAGTGATCAGTCACGACACCTCTATATATTGCATTATATAGAAAAAAAAAAGCTAGAAAGAAAAGTTTAACATCTGCAAAACAATAATGACAAGAGTATATATGATGATACGTGCCTGCTCCATTTCACATGGTAGATGGGAATTAAGATACAAGTTTTCCATCAAAAACCTCAACACCTCATCTCTTCTTGAAAGTCAGACCTAAGTATTTCTGTTTTCAGTGATCGTCGTGACACGTTAAATTAAGCTTAGAAAATACTCTGATATCATATGATTGATTATATATGTTGGAGAAAATGAGTTTTAAATTAAAAGGTTTTATGGTCTTGGTGTGGTTTGATCTAATGACCTTAGGGTCTAAGGATACTCATTCATTTTTGGGTGAATAGTCCCACATTGTGGAAAACTAAAGAGGAGCTCCAATATATAATCATTTTTTTTATTTATTTATTTATTTTTGATAAAAGATCAACTCTTCATTAATAATTCAATGTTAAGTTTACAAAGAGTTTCAAGACATCAAGATAAAGAAATAGAGAAACACCATACAATACTAGTACATAACCAAGTATTCTAGCAAGAAAAGAGAAAGAACAGGGAAAAGACTAGAAAAATGTATGTAAGAACCGATTGAATCGGAGGAGAAATGGTTTTCGGATCACAAGTCCACCATTTTTGTTGATTTTCTTCTTCTTGAGAAAGAGATACTCCAAAATAGGAGTGATTTGCTTTGAGTCTTGAATATACCGATGAAGATTCCGGTCGTCGGAGTTCGTCAACGATGATCTTGAAACCTATGAACATTAACAAAGAACGACTATGAAAGTCGATAGAAGATGCTATAAAAGCATAGAAAGAACCACCATGAAGATGGAGACAACTGCCGCCGGCAAGGAGGAATAGATCCCAAAACTAAACCTAAAAACATTAAAAACCTAACTAATCTATGAAATAACTTGCTAAAACTAAAAAAAGAAAAGGTGGAGTCTTTGCTCGAGATCCACTCTAAAAGGAGTAGATCTGAGCAGTTAGAGGTTGCCGGAGTTTGGGTTTTGGTCGCCGGAAATCGCCTTGGAGAGAGGAGAAGAAGAAGAGAGAGAGTTAAAACAGTTATCGATATAATCATATTTTTTCCCATGCGATATGCGCGTATGCCATGCACCAAGTCCTTTTTCTACAAAGATTTATTTTTGGCGAGTTTTTTTTCCTTAGGAAATTAATTCCAAAATTATTTCTTAAGAGTTTTATTTATGGTAAAATTCCTTTTACTTGTTTTTGAAGAAAACCAAAACCTAACTTGATTCGCAAGTTTTTTCATCCTATAAATACAACTCGAAAATCTGTTTTCAAACATTGAAAAATTCTTCTTTTATTCTAGGGTTTTCTTCATACGTTTTTACCTCCATCCCCGTTCTTTGAGTTCGAAGAGAGGGTAACTTGCGTTGTACTAACTCAAGTTATATCAGGCGATCTTATCCTGGACACATCTTCGCTGTGAGGGGTTTAGCATTACTCAACTCGAGTATACCCGCGAACTAATGTGTTAAGGACAACTTATTGAACCCGTGATTCTCGCCCCCTCGTCAAGTTATTTCGGTAGAGTTGTTTCGCATTAGTTCTTTACATATTATTTTCGATACATCTAACGTGTTGTTCATTGTTGCAAGATCCCAACAATATATAGTCATGGTAATTGATTACTTTCTTGGAACTAGCTAGGTGTGTAACTGTTGCTACGCCCGCATGAGCATCGTCATGGAACCATATCCGGTACTAGCTAGGTGTGTAATATGCATCTACGTATATGTCTCCTACACGAGAGCTTTTGCGTACAATAAAAGTAGTCAAGACTCAAAGATTATGGTTCCAAGCAAATGATGAATCACTTATCATTTCATAATTTCATTCTTATGTACACACAGTGAGAAAGATAATTAATGAGCTAGCTAGCATTTGAAATTAGAGATTAAACTAATTAATCCATATTAGCGGCATATTTTGTATCCATGTGCCTATTTCTCAGCCTTCATTCTAGATATTCTAGTGTTGTTCCAAAGTTCACTAAACAATAATGGGATTAAAGAAGAAGAGTCTAGCAAATTCAGCTAATTAAGACAGAAACTGTCTAATCCTTACAAAACAAAAAGGAAAGAACATAATTCAAGCAAGATACGTAAAGTAAAAATGAAAAGATGGAAATGTATGACCTTAAGTAATCTATCTAATTAGCAGTGTGATTAATTGGTTAATCAAACAACTAAACAAACCTAACTAATCTGTCAATCAGACGACTATACATATGTTTGTTTGTTTTTAGTGCTCTTACGTCTAATTGCTTGGTCAAATCCGAACAAAGTGAAAAAAGTTACATAGTCAGAGCTAAAAGAAATTGGGTTTCTTGTCTATGCATATAAAATCACATTCTCTAAATGCCTCTTCATTAGTACCATACAGTGTTGGAAAACGATTACTAAAAATAATTTTTAAGATTTTAATAAAATTAAATTTATTGTTTTCTTTTGTGAATGAAAAAACTTATTAGTCCCACATTGTGAAGTTTCCGATTTTAGTTGTTTTAAGAGACTATATAAGCATTTTAGTCCCACATCGGGGAGTTTTTCTTCTTAAGTTATATTTGTCAATTATATAAACAAATTCACTACTTTTGTAAAATCTATGGGAACGGGGTTGCTCCATATTTTAGAGGGACCCCTAAGGAAAATATTTTATAGCCGTTTCTTAAGCGTTCGCGATTTTCCTTAACGGTTTTTTCGGAGTTTCCAAGCTCAAGTTGAGCATCTACAACATATGCTAGTAGTAGGTGTAGTAGGGTGTTTTATCCTGGAGATATCCTTCCTGTGAGGGATTTAGCATCACTCTTGAGTGTATCCGGGCGCTAATATCTTAAGGGCAACGTGTTGACCACGTGACTCACTCTGTTTTTCCAAAGTTTTGCCTTGTTGATGTTGCGGAGATTTGGGGAGCTCGTCCGTTTCATCAAATCGATCACTTCCACTATAAAGGAGCTAAGTATCAATAACTTTTGCTTATTTGATTTTTTCCTTGTATTTGATTATTGCACCCAACAATCTTAAGACATTAAAATTTGTAATAATCAAGAATGGTTGATTGGTTTGTGAATCATGGATGTTAATTATGGAGTGAAATAACAGAAAACGAATTTTTGGTCAGCTGTAGAGTTTCGAATTTATCTCTCAATCTAGAAGGAATTTCGATGAACCCTTTTGACACAACGTAGTGGACATCCTGATAGTTACCCACGTAAATTTTCAGAATATTTGGAGTTGTAAAAGTATTTTTTTGATATTTTACAAAACAGAGAAACGTTCCTGAAAAGTTCGACGGGCAGAAATGTTTTGTTAACTAAAAGTAGTTTTTATGGGGTAACCATGAGTTTTTGATATGGTGGTTCAAACGAAGTTTGTAAATCTAGATATTATCTTCAAAACTCATATTTTATCTTGTTTCGGAACTAAGGTTTCGAGATGTGGTGTATTAGGTGATTGGGAAATTACCATCCCCGTAGAGCGAGTATAAACGAAGATTGTGACATGAAATGGAAAGGGACATGGCTAACAGGCGCATGTGGATGAACACAATTTTTCCAAAGCTGACAAAGGTTGGAACATCAAACGCAACTCTAAGCGTAGTCTTCTTAAGAAAGGTATGTTTCATAAACCTGAGTCTAGCATTACTTTAATTAAGGGTGATTTTTATGTGTGTAAAATCCTAGCCATACGAGAGTAAATTGTAGGCAACATAAAAACCTTAATTAGTAGATAGTTAATGCTAATTTAGTTGAAACAAACTAGTACGAGTTCAGTGGCATGATGTCGGAAGTTATTTTAATAACTAATGTGAGAGACCAGTAGGTGGACTTTGGAGCCACCAAGCATGTTTGTTGAAACAGGGACATGTTCACCTCCTATCAGAGGATAGGAGATGTCGAGAAACTCTATATGAGTAACTCACCTGCGACAGAGGTTGCATAAAAGGGAAAGGTCGAGAAGAAGCTCATATCTGTAATATTCTCACATGAATGAAGTTTTCATGTTCCGGGCATATGCAAGAATCTTGTATCTTGTTCTGTTGTAGATGGTAAAAGACTTAGGATATTAATTGAATATGGAAAACTTGTCGTACCTAAGGGCATGTGATTTTGAAGGAAACGTTATAAGACTTAAGGTCAATATAAGCTTAACGAAAAAATTGATGAAGTAGTTGATTCTTGTGTTTTCTTTTGTGTGATTGAATGTTTTGCATGGTAGACATGGAACCGTAAACTATAAGTCAATGCATAAATCAGGAAGCGTGCGATTTGCATACCCAAATTTAGTTTGGATATTGAATACAAAAGTTAAATACTCGTAGAATCAAAATATGTTATAAAACCTTTAGCAAAATTGCTCGAGTAATTCTAAGCCCTTAGAATTAATTGATTAGACCTAGTTGACATGAAATCAACCCAAACTAAGGTGGTAAAAGGTGTTTTTATAACTTTTATAGATGATTGTACGAGGTACTATCTTGTATATTTACTTAGGGGTAAGGATGATGCCTTAGAAGCCTTAAGAGTATAAACTTGAAATTGAAAGCAAAGTATATGTTACCACTAAAAGGGTTAGGTTTGAACATGATGGCAAGTATGAAATTCATATAGGAGAACTTTACTTGTTAAATGGCATTATTGATGAGATCGCACCTCCTTATTCACCGTAGTCTAATGGTATAGTTGATCGTAAGAATAGAACCATTAAGGAGATGATTTATGCCATGTTGATTAAAGGATCAACCGCCAACTTGTGGGGGGAGGTCGTCCTCTGATTTTGTTATATCCTGAATAGAGTAACCTTTAAAGGATTAGATAAAACTCCATATGTTTATGAAAGATAGACAACCTTCTTATGCATACGTCAAAGTGTGGGGGTGTTTAGATAAGATATCCTGAGTACCCTACTGCATATAGTTTTTGGTTGTGATTTCTGCTTTTTCTGACTTTGGTGTGAATACTATTATGGAATCTAGGGATGCCGAGTTCTTTAAACATGTTTATTCTTAATCATGTACCTCATTAGAGATGTGAAGTTGATCCCCTAGATTTATTTTCAAATAGTCAGAACTTATCTTTAAGGAAGATGAATTAGAGTTGATCCTAGGAGAAGTAAAATATTAGAACTAAGACTTCTTATGGACCGACTTCTTAATAAGCCTAGCTTAATCGAGCTCCGAGATCGTAAAGAAGCCATAACATCTATTGAAACCCCATTATGGTAAGAAGCTTTGTTTAGTGAAATGGACTCAGTCCGTCGGAACCAGACTTGGGAGCTTGCTAGTTTACCTCTAGGGAGTAAGACCATGGGATGTAAATGAGTCGAAACGTTAGATATATGGAAATGTGGAAAAATATTAGGCTAAGTTGGTAGCTAAAGGCTATAAACTAAAGAAGGTGTAAATTTCCTTGATTCTTATTCACTTGTGACGAGAATTACTTCTGTTGAGATGCTAATTGATATTGCTGCCATAAACAACTTGGAGATACATCAGATGGATGTTACGACAGCTTTCCTAAAACCGTGAATTAGATAAAGAAATTTACATAGACCAACCTGAGGATTTTGTAGTGAAAGGTTATGAAGAAAAAGTTTGTAAGTTGAACAAATCTTTGTATGGTTTTCAAATAAGCACGTAAACAGTGACATGGAAAATTTAATCATGAGATAATGTGTAGTGGATTTAAGTTAATGAATCTGACAAGTATATTTATACGTAACTTGTAAAGGATGCCCGTGTGATTGTATGCTTGTATGTTGATGATATGTTTATACTTGATACAAACATAGATGTGATTAATTCCACTAAAACCATGCACTGAATGAGAACGTTGACTTGAAAGACTAAAGCTTTTTGATGTAATCTTAGGGATGAGGATTAAAAGATAATCAAATATTTATAGTCTTAGTCATTCTCATTATGTTGAATTTGTGCTTAAGAGATACAATCAATCTGATTGTAAGCCTGCTTGTACTTCATATGATTCTTCTTGTAGACTCAAGAAAAATAAGGAAAATGGAGTATCTTAACTTGAATACTCAAGAGTTATAGGATGTCGATGAATTTAATGAACCGTAAGAGTCCGGACATTTCATATATTGTGAGTAAGTTAAGTAGATATACTTGTAGTCGAGCAAGAGCATTGGGATGCATTTAGTAGAGTATTATGGTACCTAAAATAATCTATTACCTTTTATTTGATTTATGAAAGGTATCTTGCTGTGTCCTTGAGGGACTTTATGATGCAAGCTGGATAGTTGACTCGAGAGAGTCTAAGTCTACGAGTGGATATGGTTTTCGAGTCTAGCATGAGGGTTTGTTTTTGGAAGATTTCCAAACAGACATACATTGCTCAATTCATATAGTATCTAAGAGTATTGCGTTAGATAAAGCACGAGAGGGGGCCGAGTGCCTAAGATGCTTTTTAGAAGACATTCCTCTCTGGCATAGGCCTGTGCCAGCTATATCTATACATTGTGTTATCCAAGCTATAATAGCTAAAGCTAAAAATAACTAATCTCAATCGGCGTTATTTCCATTGATTGGGCTTAAGCTCATAAATTAAACTTGCCATGAAGGATAATCAACCTTGCTGACTGGAGATCCCATGATCAAGGTTTCGAATGAGACAACTAATTTATGGTGGGTAAAGGTAAACACTATCGGAGAATTTCATTCTCTTGTCCCTTCCCTATGGTGTAGACGTGATAGTGTGATTTGCATGTGAAGGATGACTTTTAAGAAGTCTTAATGAGTTTTATAGTTTCAATTTAAGATTGAAATGGGGTGTAGCAATAACACTCTTTATGGAAACTCACCTATCTGAATGAGGAAGTGGGCCGCTTCCCATGAGAATATGAGCTTTGATTCTCTAGAGCATTATGAGAAACAGGATATGTCCAAGGCCAAATTGGAAAAACGGCACGAGCTTGGCGGCACCCTTGGAGATATCATCCGTGGTTGTTATTACGGAATTACGTCAAACGCTAGCAGTTCAAGACATAGTTCACTTTGTCTCTAGCAAGTAATTAGGTAATATCTCACTAAGCAAAGGTTCAAGACCTCATGGACACCTCTGCCTAAAATGGTATTTTCTGCGCTTTTTATGTGATTTTCGTTTTGATGGTTTTGGTATTCTTTTGGAACTTAGGATCTAAGGGTCACTAAGGGTTCACTAGTTCATGCTTTTTCACTTTGGTGAAAGGAACCTTTAGTTTCACTTGTGAGGAACTAAAGATGAAAGCTCTATATACTATATGATTTTAGCAATCCATAGTATGATCCTGGGGTCATCACACTATTGTGTGAGGGAGATGACGTTGGAATGGCTAGTATGACTTCAACAAGCACGATCTGTCTGTCTGTTCAGTCAGTTCGGGTCGTGAGATTGGGTTGTTGATTTACCAATATCTATCTGTGTTTTCGTGTTTTATTGAGTTTTCATTCATGTGGGGGATTGTTGGAAAACGATTACTAAAAATAATTTTTAAGGTTTTAACAAAATTATAATTTATTGTTTTCTTTTGTGAATGAAAAAACTTATTAGTCCCACATTGTGAAGTTTCCACGTTTTAGTTGTTTTAAGAGACTATATAAGCATTTTAGTCCCACATCGGGGAGTTTTTCTTCTTAAGTTGTATTTTTCATTTATATAAACATATTCACTACTTTTGTAAAATCTATGGGAAAGGGGTTGCTCCATATTTTAGAGGGACCCTTAAGGGAAAATATTTTATATCCGTTTCTTAAGCGTTCGCGATTTTCTTAACGCCAGTTTTCGGAGTTGCCAAGCTCAAGTTGAGCATCTACTACATATGCTAGTAGTAGGTGTAGTAGGATGTTTTATCCTGGAGATATCCGTCCTGTGATGGCTATAGCATCACTCTTGAGTGTATCCGGGCGCTAATGTCTTAAGGGCAACGTGTTGAACACGTGACTCACTTTGTTTTTCCAAAGTTTCGCCTTGTTGCTGTTGCGGAGATTTGGGGAGCTCGTCTGTTTCATCAAATCGATCACTTCCACTATAAAGGAGCTAAGTATCAATAACTTTTGCTTATTTGAATTTTTCCTTGTATTTGATTATTGCACCCAACATATAGTTCTCCTCATAAAAAAAAATGTTTAAAAGAAATTGTCATACAGACACAAGAAATCGTCTTAATACATGTACACAGAATGTGAAACTAGCGCTACACATCAAAGAGACCAAAAACTCTCTCCAATCTTAATTAGGAATAGTATACTCCTTATCGTGCAAGCTTCATTTTCCATTCCTTCCCTCCCTCCTTTCACATACCCTCAAGTCTAGGTCATTGACTATAAAATGCAAGGTGGGTTACATTTCTGAATATACAAAACTTGGCAAAACATAGCCGTCCGACTTGAAAGTCCACTTGTATACAAAACTTTCTCTGAATTCTCGGGAGGCTAGACAAATCACAGACTATGATTGAGCAACAACTTCTGTAAAGACAATGTGTATAACAGCATACTAAGCTGCGCTGTGTGGGTTATCAATCCATGGCAATAGACTTAGTGGTGACCGATAAATATTGTTTTGTTTTATATTGATCTGGTAATTTATTCTGGCAGTCATGTTTCCGGGGTAGCTAGCCTAGCCCTTACAAGTTACAACCATGTTTTGTCGTGAAACAACGCAAGCGCATAAAAACTTACTTGCCCACATGATCTTATCCTAGTTATAATTAAGTGTGAATTATCGGTTCATAATGTCACTTTCGTGATCTCAATAAGGGTTGTCTTCTCTCTTTTTTTTTCAAGTAGAAAATGTTCCTGAAATGTGAAATTTTCAAATCTTTTGTCAACATCAATTAATAAACCCCAAAATTGTTCTTAATCCTCTCATCACATTCAAGTAGGGCATGCTTATTAATGGTCTGAATAAGCAACTTCATGCTCATATATAGCTACAACAAACTAGTGACAGCATGATCATGACCATTTTGAAGCAAATGGACCACCTTGACTACAAAAATTTAAAAGGCCCATCTTTGATAGCGATTATTCAAAAAAAAAAAAAAGAAAAAAAAGGCTTGCTTCTACAACATTAGTTGTTGGGTCATAACTAATATTAACATTAAAAGAAAGGTTTAGTATTCAAAATGCCTTTTTCGTCTTTTTTCTTGGGTCGAATCCCCTTACGATTCCCCTTTGGTTGTAACCATTGGGTTAAGATATCCCTTAAGTACCTTTTTTTCGATGAATTTTCTATTTGACCGATCAAAAAAAAGTATTCAAAATGCCTTTCTAATCTCATTGACACATATTCCCATCAAATAATCTGACACTCCCGGTTGCTTGTGAACGCAAAATACATGTAATATTCTAAGAGACAAATGTTAAAAACGGGTAGATAGCTAGGCTGGTGATCCCTGTTTCAAAGGTTTGATGCATTTTAGGACGTCAGGAGTTCGAATTCCCAATAGCGTAATATTACGTAATTGGACATGGTAGGTAGAGTTAGCTTGCTCCCCTTACGACATAATTACCCCCTATCTGATTTGGCTCACCTGGTTGGTTTGTCATGGGGCTACTAGCACGGAAACCTGTTCAACTAATATGGTAGTAGTACGCTATTAGAGCTCGGCTTGGCTTCCAACTAGTTTCTTGTAAAAAATACTCTTCATCCAATAATATCTTGTAAAATTTACTCTTCATCTAATATATAAAATTTATAAGAATAAATATATATATATATATAATATATATATATATATATATATATATATATATATATATATATATATATATATATATACATTTTTAGTTGTTTTTCACAACCTTGTTCTTGCAAGCAAATAAACTGATTTAAAACCCAACTTTTTTTTCTTTATTTGGAAGGATGTTTAAAACCTAACTTGACACCGTTAGACTTGATCTTCTATGCATCATCTTCCACTTTTTTTATAATTTGTTTTTTCATTTAAGCAAACCCAGAAGGACCATTTATTGATCAAAGAGAGGAAAATAAAAAGTGGACGAGGACAAAAGCCTAACCTCTAAAAGAAAAGAAAACAAAATTACTATTAACGAACCTTCCTAAATTGGGGCCTATGCCACTTAATTGGGGCCTATAGCTACATGACAAAATATGGTCACTAACAAGTAATTTCTAGAAACTCCTTAACCACTATTTTTGTTAATACCTAATATACCCTTATTAAATTAGTGATGATTAATTAAGTTAGTATTGGTTAAATTAATTAGTGTTTGAGTTTGATGATAGTGTTAGAATTAGAGTAGAAATTCATTTCCTCTTTTAAGGTTTGGAGGGAAAGAAGAAGTAGAGGGGAAAAAGATAAAACTAGGGTTTGTGATTTTCTTAGCAAAAATGAAACTTTATAGTGATGATGAAGACTCTAGTAGTGATGAAGAAGTGGGTGCATCAGATTATCATGATTTCGATCCTACCGAATTGGATAATTTGTTGAAAGAAGAAGAGGATGTCAACCAAAGAATGCTTTAGGATATTATTCAAGCACAAGAACAAATTCGTCAAGAAGAAGAAGGTGATAATGCTTCTAATAAACAGGTATGAGTTGTAACGATCTACAAACATGTATTTGCACGTCTCGATCGCCCAAAAAGGAACAAAATTTCAAAATCGTTTTCCAGAATCGGTTTATTCGATAACACTATATAAACCGATTCTGGGTGAAATTCCCAAATTGGGTACAGAAATAGGTCTTTTTTCATCACCATATGAACCGATTGTAGTAATTTTTTGGCGCGATGGGTACGTGACCAGAATCGGTTTTTGTTGGTGATGTTCATAACCCGATTTCTTCACTTGAATAATCACGTAAGTCGACAATCGGTTTATTTTCGTCCATATGTAATCTGATTCTTAAAGTTCCAAGAGAAATGTGAACAACAATCGGATTATATGACACGAGACGTGAACCGATTGTGGACTTTGAAATTTTTTAGACAAATCTTTAATCGGTCTTTATAGTTGCACATATAAACCAATTATGGAAAATCGGTTTAATCGACTGTAACATATAAATCGATTTTGAATCATCAACTTGTTGATATTTGTTGTAGATTGTTGCGGCGTTCTACGAAGATCAGCCCAAACCCGTAGGTGTTGATACCTCTGCCCATTATTACACCGATTTGGAATGGAAAGAAAGGAATGATGCAAAGCAATGGTTTATAGGCAAGGGAATAGAGAACAAATACGCCTTAGTTTTAGGTCGTCATTCAAGTGAAGATCGTTTGGAAATTGTTTGTGAGAGAGGTGGAAAGCAAGAAAGTCACTGGGCAAAGGAAAGACTGTACGTGAAGAAGACGACAAGGGAATACATCACTAAATCAAAGAAGTAAGGTTGCCCGTTTAAGATTATAGTTAATAGACCCAAGAGACCCAATGGTAGTAAGATATACAAGTTCTCTAAAGTGATGAATGGTTGTCACAATCATGATGATCCAGAATCTCTTGTTGGACACGCGACCGTTTGTGGGTTGAAACCACATCAATTGGAAACGGTGAGGTCGATGAAAGCGTGTAAACCAAGTGACATATCGATGATGAAGGAAGGAAAAACAAGAGAAGACAAAGAAGTTATTTTTGAAGAAATGGTTGTTAGAGTACAAGGGCCAAGGGAAATGGACCAATTACCCGAGAGCATTGGATGCAAATGCCTCTATGTGGTCTTCTCTTGGCGGAAACGTGGAGTTGAATTTTTTATCTATTTGGTAAGGGATCATGTTATACATACGCACCAAAATACACCATTTGGGATGAATCGCTTAAGGATCGGAGAATTGTTTTATTCAACCATAACAACATACATTATATCGGTCTTAGAGTACGTGATGATTGTCCATTACCACCGCTAGATGGGTTTCATGAGGTCTCGGAGGTCACCAAGGAGTGACTAGAAAAATACGATCCCAACATGAGGCGATAGGAGGAATTGATCGGGCCGGATCAATTCGATGGTCTCCATTCGTTGGAATGAGTATTTTCCTTATGTTAAAAACTTTATACATCGGATGCTTATATTTTGTCGCTTTCTTATATTGTATTTTGCAAACTTGAACCAACCTTAATGAATGAAAGTGGTTTTCTTTTTTTGGGTAACTTGAGCTCATTTATAGAAATTTGTAACAAAATCGGACTTCTTATTCATTTATAGAGTCCGATTCAGGAGTTAGTTTGTTGCAGCTTTTTCAGGATCGGTTTATATGGAGGATAATGTAATCCGATTATTGGAAGAAAAGGGTACATTTATTTTTAACTAAACAATCGGGTTACATATGGTCCAAAATGATCCAAACAGGAATCCTGAATCGGTTTATATGTGTATTAATGTAACCCGATTATAGTTGATGTTCATCACATCAACCCAGAATCGGTTTATGTAGGTTCACGTTAAAATCCGATTAAGATTACAATCGGATTACTATGCTGAACATATAAACCGATTATGGGTGGATTATCTTAAAACTTGATGAGTGAATTTTTAAGATTTAGAGGTAAATCATTGTATAGTATCTCTTAGAAGGAATGGTTTAAAGGGATTTAACTCAATCACTTGAATTGTCCATTTTGAGTTTTCTTTTTACAAACAACAAAAGAAGATTTTAATTGTTGTTTGTGATTGATTAAGATTTAATTTTGGTTTTGATGGAAATTGAAAAATAAATTGAATTTTGATTAATGATTTTTGTATTTGTTAATTAAGTTATGATTTTGTATTTGTATTTATGTTAGAATAATTAAGGTTTCTTTAAGGGTTAGTTTAGTATTTTTACAATATTTAGACACCCCTTATCATTCTCTATTGGGTGGATGAAGAAATCTATAGGCCTCAATTAAGTGGCATAGGCCCCAATTTAACAAGGTTAACGAAACCAAAATCGAGAAGAACATCTATGTCACCTCCTTTAAATGAAAGGATGTGGATTTACCCAATACTAAGAAATAGTTGCATCGGCACCCCACTTTTTAAGGATATCAGCACAACAATTACCTTCAGGATAATTTTTTCTCTTTTTTTGAAGCATGAAATTGTATTAAATCTAGGAATAAATTACACAATGGTACATTGTACCCTTAGAGTCTGCCATTACAATAGGACCAATACACGGTGGTGTTTTGTGGTCCCAGATTGTTGTGGATAGGTTTCCCATTGTGCTGTCATCTGCTGCCTTGTTTGCTAAACCATCTGCCGCCTGATTTCCTTCCCTGTAAATATGTGTTATGGTGCAATGCGGAATTTGGGCCAGTCTAAGCTTGATTTCTGCTATCATATTGTTTAAGTACCAAGGTGGTGCTGTTGTTGAGGTTAAAAACCTTAGAAGATTTTCCGAGTCCGTTTCAAATTGCACCTTTGGCCATTCTTGAACTGTAGTTGTTCTTGATGCTATGAGCATGGCCCAAGTTTCGGTAGTGAGCGTTGTTGTTATCCCTAATTGTTGTGCAATTGCTAAGATTGTGATACCATTCTCGTTTCGGCAAATAATTTCCTCTCCTGCCAGTCCCGGATGTCCTCTAGTTGCTCCATCTATGTTGATTTTGATCCAATCCGGATGGGGTTTACTCCATCCTACTAAAATGGTGATTGCCTTGGGAATCTGATGCGTAATGTTTGTAGATGGTTGCATTCCTGGTATCACCGGTGGGAGGTTCCGTTGAGCCCAGGTGTATTCCTGTTGTAGGCGGGTAGCCATTTGGAGTATGTTTGTTGGGATCGTTTGCTTTTTGTTGTATACGACATCATTTCTAGCTAGCCAAAGGGACCAAAAGAGAAAACAGAATGTGGTGGTGGTTTCGTTACCAATTTTATCCTGGAGGAGTAGGGATATAGATGTATGTGGGTTTATTGAAGTGGGTATTCCTTGGTGGGTGCTCTGTGGAGTGGATATCCGGGGAAGTAGTAGGTTCCACGAATCCATAGCGATCGGACAGTGTAGCAAAATATGCCTTACAGTTTCATGGTCAGAATTGCATTGGGGGAAAAGATTGGAGTTGGTGAGGAGGATGTGATGGAGTAGTTGGAGGGTGGGTAAACCCTCGTTAAGTGCTTTCCACAAGAAAAGCTGTACTTTTGGTGGACATGGGAGTGTCCATAGGAAGTTGGTTGGAGGGGGTGGTGGGTTGTCTTTGAATTGATCCGAAATGTACATTAGGCATTTGTATCCTGAAGTCGTTGTGTATTTTCCTGATTTTGTGAAGGGCCAGATTATTATATCCGGCTGGTTCTCATGTGGAAGGTGGAGGTTGAAGATTCTTTGCACTGTGTTTGGTGGGAGGATGCTCAACTTTTCGTGGTTCCAAGATTGGGTTAATGGGTCAGTGATATCAGCTACTGATTGTATGGGGTAGCAAAGTGTTGGATCTATGTTATTTTTGAACTGAGGAATCCAGTTTTCTTGGATTGGGGTGGTGGAGCCGTTTTCAATCTGGTGAAAGAGATGTTTTTTTAGGCTTGGTATGAGGGAAACCAGAAGGGGGCTTTTGGACGAGGGAGGAGGAAGGATGTTTTGGAGGATTGGTTGATGTTTAAGGTATTTCTCGTTGTATAACGAGGTTACTATAGAGTTTTGTTTCTCACGTATGTTCTAGATTCTCTTCATAAGCAGGGCCTTGTTATGCTCTTTGTTGTTTCGAATTCCCAATCCTCCTTTCGATTTAGGCTTGATGAGTTTATCAAATCCTATATGATGAAGTTTCCTGACAGTTGAGTCGTGGCCCCAGATGAAGTTTCTCTAGTTATGTGATCCATTTTTTTGGTGGATATGAGTGAAGCACGATTGCGTTTGTGATTGAATTTTATAGTGGTAAATAGAGTTGTCGTTCACTCGGACTTGTTGAAATCGATTTTAGGATTTAATAAACTAAAATAAAAGAAAAATATATACAAAATATTGCCACGGAATATTAGGAATAACCAAGAAACTAATTCCATTATTACACATGAATAAATTATGGTAAATAAGCCAAAACTCTAATTATCTTTTAAGTCCCTTATTTCTTAATTCACATATAATCAGACAAATTCTCAAAAATTAATTGTATCCCCTAAGTATAGATTATCTTAATACAAAGCATAACCTATCTAATTGAATCACAACTAATGAAGGAAATTATGCAAACAATTAAAAACTCTGCAAAAGCATTGATTGAGTGAATCATAAATTATAAATTAGAGAAAATAAATAATTACCAATTATTCATGCGTAAGTAGCTTCCTCATTGCCTTGGTTGTGGGAGAATTAACTCATCATCATGTTGGAACACGCTCAAAAAATTATTTTTATTGCTCAAAGTGTTTACAAATGATGAAAATGGGAGAAAATTATTAAAGCAGTGATTTTCTTTTCCCTCCACCCCCCACCCACAAATGTGCTCTCTAGCTCTCTATTTATACACACAAATACACATTACTCAAATATATTCTTCCATAACTCCAAAATCTTCTTCTTTTTAATTAAAAATATCTTCATGAATTTTTCTTTCTCTTTATTCTCTATATTTCTTTACTAAACCCATATCTTCTTTAATTCGGAGAATAAAATCCAAGATAAAATATTCTAAGGATATCTTTCTTGTTTAATACAAGATAACTTCCTTTTTCTTCAAAACTTCCTGTTTATAAGGCAAGAAGATATTCTTATGTTAAAGATAATAAATCCTTTACTGTTGAAACCAAATTTCCCGCCATTTTCTATTTGTACGGAAGAAAGGTAGCCCCTATCCAGAGTACGGGTGCGAATAGCTATGGGGCTACGTCCAAAATGTGGGTGCCTTTAGTACTTCTCCTGGGGTCCAAACAACACTTTTTGAGCAACTTTTTCCACACAAGTGTATTTCTCCAAAAACACTACACAAACATAAAAAATAAATAAAATAAGTACAAAATCAAGCACTAACAATAGAGACATAGAGGACAATTCAGACACAAAAATGTGTCTATCAAATACCCCCAAACTTATTATTTGCTAGTCCTCGAGCAAATCTAATATAGAAAATAAAATTCTAACTCACTAGGTGGCCCCGGTGGCCGAGTTAATCTCGGGAGGGTTTACCCAGAGGTGTACCCACAAAACCTTTACTCTGGACCCTAGCTATCTACGCGGAACCTTGGAAGGCACTAAAGAATCTCCTTGGTTGGCATACAATCATTGACTATAGGAGGAAGTACCCTGATGCGAAATTCCAATTGTTGTACACGAGTTTGCACTCAAGCATACTAAAATTCATATAAAGTGACAGAGCTCTACTTACATAGTTTCTAGACATCATAAACCGGAGCCAACCAATCACATGGATAGATTAAGAAGATGGATGTAGAAAAAACGTAGATGATGTTGACTAAGGTGAACCTATCCTAATGGTGAGATCTTGGTATGGACTAATATCAACACACTTTGGCATATACGAGGGAACCAAGGTGGTCGATAATACTAACTCTAGGTCAACTGTTTGGCATATACAAGGGTACCAGATTCGACTTTATTGTATTTATTAGGTTGGTGCGGTGGTCTAGGTTTTTTTTTTTTTTTTAACTTAGTCACTCTATTTCACCCTAGCAAAGGTAAAAAAAGAAAAAAAGAAGTAATCGGGATTCTTTCGATGTTTCCATCACGAGATATGGCGAAACTACCATGTTTTTTTTCTAACACCCGAGCTCGTGCTTTTATGAATAGACTCTTTAGATATTTCCATCTAATCAGATTGGTTCCTCAACTCCTACAACCAAGATACTTCCATCCACTTAGATTGGTTAGTGCCATACTTAATAAACATAAATTTCTAGGCTCTGGAGTTTATTTATTCTAACAAAAAGGTAATAAAAAGTTTCTACCCCACCCCCCCAAACTTAAATCAAACATTGTCCTCAATGTTCTAAAGATGAAATTAAAAGCATGAACAAGGAGAAAGCTGTTACCACTTGAAGAAAAGAGTAAGGAAAGATATTACCGTGTTGCAAGAATATTGGGTTACCTTCCAAGAAGTGATAAGATTAAAGTCTTTAGCCAGACAATGGAAGAGATTAGTCACCTCGAAGAATCATATAGTAGCAGTAGGAATAAGCATGGTCATCTGGATCAAAAGTGCTCACCACAAGAAGAGGAAACTGCAGCAGACCAGGAAGATATCCAACACACCTTATCTATTTTTTTTTGTTTAAGACAACTACATCTAGTTGTGGTTCGGGTCAGGAGCTCTATAAAAGGATCTAGATAAAAAGTTTTCATCGGTTTGGATTTCTGAAAGGCGGTGTCACGAAGATCGAGGTTCTAGAGTCTGGAAATACTCAATTAAGAACTTAGAAGCACATAACAATAACTGAATAAGCAAGGGGATCCTCTAAGTCAATCGGACTTGACTCACACAGTTGACCACAGTAGTGGTCATTTTTAAGCAAAATGTGTCGACCCTAATCTCCTAAAGTAATTAGGTTTAGTCTCAAAACTTAATAATTGACACATCCGAAACTTATACGTTCCCACAATTTGAAGGAAGGTTTTGGTGGGAAAACAAAGTCAATCGTGGTATCATAGCACGGGTTAACCACATCAACCAGAGGATGGGTTCTTAACAACTGAACTTCTTTATGGACACAACTAGGTTCAGGAAAAATTGTATGAAGATAATATTTTAAAATGGTTGAGGCACATATGTCAAGTCCCAAGTTAGGGACATTTCTAAGAGTTAAAGCGCATGGAGAATGATAATCACCCCCAAACTTAGAGTTTTCAGTGTCTCTAGAAAGACTAGTCACAACTTCCCTAATTTCAAGGTCATCGATTCCCGAAATGGTCAATTGATTCTTCTAAGTCACGTTCATCCTCACCATCTCTACAAGTTCATTTTCTTTGTCTAAGACTATTGTTTCTAAATCGCTAGACTCTAGAACAATATTCTCAGAATAAACTCGTTCTTCAAAACTATCATCGTCTTTGTAAAAAGGAAATACTACATCGTCTAAAGCGGGGTATTTCTAGTCAAATACTCATCCTTTTGAATAGGTGAATAATTATTAAAATTATTTGGATTTAAACCAGAAATATTACTATCATTATAAAGCTCAATTGGAGAAACAAATTCCTGATCATTATGCCTAAAAACCTCAGATTCTTCATCAACACTATCCACATCATAATCATCATTATAATAACATGGAAATGATCGAACCTCATCTAAACAAGTAGTGTTACCAATTCTAACCTCGTCATCCTGATTATAAAAAATGTCCTTATTTTCACGGGTGATATTGGAAAGAATGTATTGGCAATCAAGAGTAATTCGAGCAATTCTTTCTTCCGTCTCTAACTCTAACCTACGTGTCGTCTCAGAAAACTCACGTGTTGACTCAGTTAACTTACACGTTGACTCAAGTATCTTACGTGCTTCATCTAGAGAAGAGGAATTATAGGAATTTTGCTCGTATGACATGTATTCATGTGAGTAGTAATTGGGCTCACCATGGTATGAGCCATAATCTTCAAAAGGTTGGCGTTCCCAACCACTATTCACACTTTGGTCATAAAAAGAGTGATTTCCATATTGTTCAGTTGGATATTCATATTCATTGTGATTATAATACCAGTTTGACATCCTAACTCCAAGGGAATTCTACACAAGCACAAACAAGGCTGACTCGACCACAACAAACCTACTGATTTCTAGCAAACAAAAAGCATGATGGCTCCACTTAAATTGTTTTCTTGACCAGCTTCTAATCCTTCGAAAGGGAATTCGTTACAATGAAAGCAAACCCTCCGGAATCAATCCGAGTTTAATTAAGTTGAATAGAGGCGAGGGAAGCTGCGTGGAGCTTTGATACCCAAGGCCTCATCGCATTACAAGGCGGCGTAGTCACGCATTCAACTTACAGAAACCATCATGAACTTCGAAGTATGCTTAAAGAGTAACCAATATTTTTCGAATGACTTTCCTATTAAGCTCGTTACCCTATCGGTCTCGTTCTAGTCAGTATTTTAAGCTTAGGTTCGCGTTTGGTATCGTTTTCCTAAGGCGGGCAAGAAGAGAATGGTGATGAAATCCGAACCCTTATCTTGTATGGCCAGTCCTTGCCCTTTACTAGGAAATTAAAGCAAAGTAGTATTCAAGACCTCAACATATATGCATACAAAATCATCCAGTAAACCCGCTGACAGGGGATTCGCGGGTGTTTAAAATTCTTACCTCCCGTTCCATACGGGGGATGAACCGTTGAAGTCGACTCGGGCCACTGACTCCTATGTCAGTGAACGAACCGAGGGGCCGAGACAGTATCGTAAATGTCATCCTTCCCTGTGCAGTTTATATTTAAATTAACCCTTCCTTAGGGTTTAAAATTAATAATGTCCAAAAATAAAAGATTACAAAAATATTTCCTAATTACAGTTTCTAAAAATAAAAGAAATAAAATCTAATAAAATGGAAATAACTATATACAAAAATATTCTCCTTCAATGCTTTTGGATCTCTATTTTCTTTCCTTCTTTGGCTTTGGCTTTGTTTTTCTTTTCAGCACTTTTTCTCTTTTTCTTTAGCTTAGCTCCAAATCTGAAAGAAAACAAGAAATACCAAAACGCGTAAAAAGAACAAAAATAATAAAAATAAAAATAAAACCTAGAAACAAATCTATACACAAGTCCGCGTCGGCGGCGCCAAAAATTGATCGAATTTTATATAGTAGTAAATAGAGTTGTTGTTCACTCGGACTTGTTGAAATCGATTTTAGGATTTAATAAACTAAAATAAAAGAAAAATATATACAAAATATTGCCACATAGGAAGAAACTGATTCCACTATTACACATGAATAAATTATGGTAAATAATCCAAAACTCTAATTATCTTTTAAGTCCCTTATTTCTTAATTCACATATAATCAGACAAATTCTCAAAAAATAATTGTATCCCCTAAGCATAGATTATCTTAATACAAAGCATAACCTATCTAATTGAATCACAACTAACGAAGGAAATTATGCAAACAATTAAAAACTCTGCAAAAGCAGTGATTGAGTGAATCATAAATTATAAATTAGAGAAAATAAATAATTACCAATTATTCATGCGTAAGTAGCTTCCTCATTGCCTTGGTTGTGGGAGAATTAGCTCATCATCATGTTGGAAACACGCTCAAAAAATTATTTTTATTTCTCAAAGTGTTTACAAATGATGAAAATGGGAGAAAATTATTAAAGCAATGATTTTCTTTTCTCTCCAACATCCCCCCCCACCCACACACACACACACACACACCAAATGTGCTCTCTAGCTCTCTATTTATACACATTACTCAAATATATTCTTTCATAACTCCAAAATCTTCTTCTTTTTAATTAAAAATATCTTCATGAATTTTTCTTTCTCTTTATTCTCTATATTTCTTTACTAAACCCAATCTTCTTTAATTCGCAGAATAAAATCCAAGATAAAATCTTCTAAGGATATCTTTCTTGTTTAATACAAGATAACTTCCTTTTTCTTCGAATCTTCCTGTTTATAAGGCAAGAAGATATTCTTATGTTAAAGATAATAAATCATTTACTGTTGAAACCAAATTTCCCTTGTTTTTCTATTTGTACGCGAGGAAGAAAGGTAGCCCCTATCCAGAGTAGGGGTGCGAATAGCCATGAGGGTACGTCCAAAATGTGGGTGCCTTTAGTACTTCTCCTGGGGTCCAAACAACACTTTTTGAGCAACTTTTTCCACACAAGTGTATTTATCCAAAAACACCTACACAAACATTAAAAAAAAAAAAAAATAAAAAATAAAATCAAGCACTAACAATAGAGACATTGAGGACAATTCAGACACAAAAATGTGTCTATCAGTTTGCATCATATGATTGGTTGTAGGTGTGAGTGAAGTTTGAATAAGAACTAATCTTCCTACCTGATTTAGGCATTTCTTCATCCACCCTTTTGCTTTTCTGGCTAGTCGTTGAAGAAGGGGTGTAAAAATATGCTGAGACGCTCTTCTCTGTTTAAATTGAACTCCTAGGTATGTGGGTGGGTTTGGTGTTGTTGGCATGCCGAAAGTTTGTTGAAGTTCAATTACCTGATGTTGTTCGATATTTGGGTGATGAATTATTGTTGATTTTGAGGTATTAATATGTTGACGTGCTGAGGTACTGTAAGCTTGCAATAGGTGCTTGAGATGGTTTGTGCCCTCTGTTGTTGCTTTATATGTTATTAGAAGATCATCCGCGTACATGAGATGCAATATTGTGGGGGGGGGGTGCTTTTTTAGATATGCAAAGTCCCTCTATCTTTTTTTGAGCTTCTAGGTTTCCCAAATTTGTTGAGAGGATTGACGCACAGATAATAAAGATATAAGAAGAGAGGGGATCACCTTGCCTAATGTGGGGGTGATGTACCCATGCGGATGCCGTTGATGTTGACTGAGTATGTTACTGTGGTGATGCATAGCATGATGTAGTCCACAAAGAGTTGTGGAAAACCCATTTTGGTAATAGCTCGTTTGATGAATCCCCAATCTAAAGAGTCATAAGCTTTTTGTATGTCCAGCTTGAGAGCCACTTTTGGGTTCTTGGTTCGGCTAGAGGATTTTATATAATGGAAAAGCTCACCGGCGATTGCTATATTTTCATGAATAGATCTTTGGGGCACAAAGGCACTCTGGTAGGGGCTTATGAGGAAAGGGAGAAGAGGTCTTAAGCGGTTGACTAAGATTTTTGAGATAATTTTGTAGGTGACATTGCATAGTCCTATTGGTATGTATTGACAGGGTTTAGAAGGGTGATCTACTTTTGGGATAAGGGTGAGGTTAGTATGATTCATGAGTGGGTGTATGTTAAGGGAGTTAAAAAAGCTGCGTACCATATCAATTAGTTGTGTCTGGGTTGTTTCCCAGAAAACTTTGAAGAACCTTCTAGTGTAGCCGTCTCGTCCTGGGGAACGTTCGGAGCCGATGGAAAAAAAACGTTTTTTTGATTTCCTCGGGGGTTACCGCTGAAGTATGAAGAGAACATTGTTGAGGGGTTAGCCTCGAGGCAATGTCTTCAAACAACTAGTCATCAATGCTTGTACTCGGTGTTGTATATATAAGAAACGAAACTGAGTCAATATCAATACTCAACAATTTTCTCAATGCACTAATATTCTCCCAGGAACCATAGCATCATTATTACCAAGTAAAATAATGGATATTCATAGCTTACTTCTACAACAGTTGGGTGTTGGCTAACTAATTAACAACACATTTTTGCATCATAAACTATGCAATATTGTTAGATTATTGTTCCTTTTCCTTTCTTAATTTCTTCTTGTTTCTTGTCAATAAGATGAGAATCATGTGTGGAAATTGTGGACCAAACACTAGTATGGCATAACTCCCTTGGTCTATCAAATGCGAGGGGCACAATATGTTATCAATGCATTAATATATCTCTTCTTAATATATGACCCTTGTCCACAAATTATTATTATTTTGATCGGTAAAGAGAAAATTATTGATCAGAAAATGAGAGGTATAAAAATCTTATACCACCCTCAAGAGTTACAAAAGGAGAAACAAAACAGGGGAAAGAAAAAACAGAGAAGTAACAGACCACCTCCCTGATTACAAATGATCAAATTTAATTTTTGGCCAACTTGTCGTAACATGTGCGGACTCTAAACTTTTAAACACCAAATACCAAGTGAACAAAAGATACTTAAACTTTTTTTGAACTGCTATCTCGTTGTTTTCCTTGCCTATAAAAACTCTAGAGTTTCTCTCCAACCAAATACTCCACATCATAGCCATTAAAACCATACATCAAATCTTAAATTGTTGTTTAGAAGTCAGGATATAATAGTCCAAGAAAATAGAAAAGAAAATCAGTCATCTGGTATTGTAAAGAAAATTTTCAACTTCTCCTTGAAACGATTCTGGATATTTGTAGCAAACTCTGACGAAGAAACATATGATTAACGATTTCATCTTTGTCACGTAAAAGATATCTCTTATCAACTTGATCATGTCTCTCTTACTTAACATATCTCTTGTTTGTAACTATTGTGAGTAATGGTCCATAAGAAAAATCTCACTTTTGGTGGAAATTTTTGTTTCCAAATGTAAGAAAAGATGTGAACTTGACTTTCATCAGTTTGCAAAGTATCTAGAGAGTCAATGGTCCATTTGACAGAAAATGAACCATTGAAGGACATCATCTGCATTTTTGTTGATAATGAAAGAAGTTAGACAGCTCTGCAACTCTACGTATTCTCTTCTCGCAGCTGCATTTAGTCTTCTGGGAACACTAAAATCCCAAGTGCAACACTTTTGATTTTCGCTCTAGAAACATCATATAAATTTGGATATTTTTAATGAAGAGGGATGTCAAAGAGAGAATTGTCCATCCAAAAACTGGTACTATTACCAGAGTTTACTTTAAATTTTACATGTGTTTGAGCATTGCTTGGTTGAACTCACAAGTGTTGATATATCAAGCTTGTTGTCAAATTTAGTTGATCAAAATTATATCTTGATTTCTAGTCTACAATTAGTCAAGTCTCGTATTATGATAGAAGTGTGTAGTTGAGAATGGGATATCGTTGCGTTCTACCATTTGAAGGCGAAAATCAACCAAAGCTTTCAGGGAACTTCTTCCTTTCAGAGAACTTCTTCCTTTCGGAGAACTTCTTCAACGAAAGGTAAGTGAAGACTGAACCACCTATTTATCAAGTTACATTCATCCTTGTATCTATGAGACGATAGCATATGACTAATTATACTATCACAAGCATATCAAGAATTTCGAGTCAAGTTTATCTTGGTAATTCATTTTCGAAATATATAGGATTAAGCTTAATGAACATTTGTTCGTACTTGATGAATTTCGGTTAAGAATAATTTATTGTTGATAATCTAAATCATGATTCAAGATTATCATTTGAATATAGCATGGAACAGTGATATGTGTCATTGATGTTATTTGCGAATGTTTCGAATTGATTTAGGGAGAAATATAGAACTACTTCAAATATGGATACATGAAAGTATGCATACTTGTTTCACATACTCGGAGAACTTTTATAGGTCCGGAGCAGCATTACATGTACCCAGTACATGTACCAGAGTATCTACAGTTCGGCCTCAAATTTTTGGTACGCATACCCGGTATCCATACCATAAAAAGTCTGTGCTCGTGAACCAGAGTCGTCCTCTCCTTCAAACCATTCTAGGGTTCAGCGACTAAAAAGACTCCACCTAGGGATTCGTGAAGCTAGGTCCAACTATCTTTATCTTGATAATTCGAGTATCCTGATCTTGTTTTGATTGTTAAGATGCTCACTCAAACAAGATAGATAAAATTGCAAAGTTCTCTTCGTCTCAGACTTTGTGATTCCACGGGTTTAATACTTGTGAGGTGAATAAGAATCTAGGTTTCTCTTCAGGAGTCATAAGACCGGATGTTGAGATTAGCTAGACTTTGTCTATTGTTATCTATTTCCAGTCTCACCTTGATCTACGATCAAAAAGGAAATCACATATAGGCTTATTTGTGGGAGGCAGATTGGTTTAAAGTCTTAATTTGATTTGAATTAACTCTTAGGCTGTAAAGGACATCAGCTAAGGGAATCAATTGTACGGAGTTCTGTTGGGATTCAAGAGGCGTAAGGAACGCGACTATAACTGAATTGTTGTTAGGATTTGATTTTGTCACAACTACATTCCAGACCGAAGTTATTTGTAGTAGGCTAGAGTCTGTAGTGGCTTAATATAGTTTGGTGTTCAATCTGGACTAGGTCCCGGGGTTTTTCTGCATTTGTGGTTTCCTCTTAAACAAAATTTCTGGTGTCTGTGTTATTTGTTTTCCGCATTATATTGTTTATCTTTATAATTGAAATATCACTGGTTGTACGCAAATCAATCAAAGTATATACATCCATCCTTGTTTGTTGGATACGACTTGATCGATTCTTGGATATTGATCTTTGGAATCATCCAAGTACTCTCACATGTAAATCAGGTTCACGGACCAATCTCTGTAAACTTTTTAATTGTGAGAGAAAGGGATATAACTCTAAATATTATTCCTTTATTGAGATTCATTAAGTTGAACTCTCGGAATTGTATTTAAATTTGTCCATACAGGTTGCCTAAGAAAAAGTTGGTGGTGTATTTTGGTACCTCTATATTTTCAACACGTTTCCTAAAAAACTGACTGCACTTCATAATACCTTTCAAAACGGATCTTCCATAAGTTGTTTTAGAGAAAGTTGAAATCCAATCATTCTTTGTGCCATAATTTTCTGCAACTATCTGTCTCCATAAAACTTCCTTTTTTGTTGCAAATCTCCATTGCCACTTAGTAAGAAGAGTTGAGTTCATCTTCTTTAGATTTTTGATCCCTAAGCCAGTAAATTTCTTTCTTCTTTAAAGAGTTTTCCACTTCACCAAATGTACTTTCTTCTTTCCTTTGTTGTCATTATATAAAAAGTCTCTCATTTGTTTTCCAACTTTTTTGCAAAAGATGTTGGCATGACAAATAAAGATATGTAGTATACTGGTAAACTACCAAGTACACTATTTATAAGGTTATTTTCCCTGCTCTACTATTCCGAAGTTTTTTCTTCTATCCTGCAAGTTTGAAAATAAAATTTTCAATTCTGTCCCATTTTGCAACATCACCACTTTTATCTTCAAGAGGCAATCCCAGATAAGTAGTTGGTAATTGACCAGAGTAGCATCCCAAGATAGAAGAAAACTGAGTTAAATCACCATTATAACTGACCCCAAAGATCTGATTCTTAGCAAAGTTGATTTTAAGACCCGTGAGTTGCTCAAAAGAAATAAGTAATAATCTTAGTGTTTATGGTGATTTTAGTTCAAGGCTTAAGTTGTAAATTTTCCGCATTTAATGTGCTGTCACTTTGCAAAGAGACAGAGCCATGTAATAGTGATGAGTGTTCAACCTCTTCACTGGCGCATTTATTGAGCAATTCAATATATTCACATGAAATTTACCCAGAATGGTGCATGTAGTAACAATCCCAGATGTTCTGTAAATTTTGGCCCTGCCTATATTATTTATTAATATAAGACTCACTGAATACTTTTCAGTGCTATGTTCCCCGGCTGAACCCTTAATATTGATATGGCATGAAAATTTGTGTTCACTCGCAGCAGAGTAGCACGAATTTCCAAGTATCAAGGTTAAGGTCCTTGCATAAAAGTATCAATCGGAAAGCATACTGCTCTCTGACAATAAACTTAAAGAACTCTGTGTCAACACATAAAATTCAATCAATTTTGTGATAATTCACAAGATTCAGATATTACCCCGACTAATTTGCAAACATTAGGGTTTTGCGCCCTGAGTATATTAGACCTTTCCGGTCCAAATTAAGCCTAGTCTAACTAGGCAATTAATCCGCCTTGGATTAGTAGGTGCAAAATCCTACCCAAAATAAGAAAACAAGGAATAAAAGGAGCCGCAGAATAGGAGCAACAACAAATTAAGGGAGGTGTGTCCATGCCATAGGCCATCCGACACCACTTGCAAGTGGCCACACCCCATGTTGCTCGACCGGCCCCTGTTTCCCGTCGACCAATCAGGTCGCCTTAAACCCGCCACACGCACATGAATTGTGGCTAGGCCCATACTTGTAGGCCCTATTTACCACCAACCAATCAGGCCGCTTTAAATCCTCCACATGCACACTAGAAGTGTGGCCACGCCCATATTTGGCCGGACCCCCTTTCTATTGACCAATCAAGTTGCTCTAAACCTGCCACAATTTTAAAAAGGAAAATGGCGCCAGATGGTCACTATTGAAGGGTGAATTTGTATTTAGGTTCTACCCGTCCTAGCTACACCAAATGACCTCACAATTCCAAGAATGGTAAGAGAGAGAGATTTGGCTTTCCATTGTACCTTGTCCTTTCTTTTATAGGCTTTCCTAAAAGCCCCTATTTTTGCTACATCATGACACATGTCCTAACCCCTCTTGTGGAGAAAATTGTGCAATTATTGTTTAACCTTGTCCATCTAAGAGTGTCCATGGATCCTACCTCTTAGTTAAAATATATATTAATTAATCGAGTCATTAATGACTAAATCGGCTCTTGACCGGTCTAATAGCGTTGACGAGCTTGGGGGTCTTTACAAGGATCATCCATAGAGTTGCAAACACATTTACTTTTGTCAAGTAATTTTGTGTTCTTTTGTGCTTTGAGAGCAATATCCTTTCCAGACTTGGATGTATGCTCATGATCAAAGATCTTCAACTTCCCAACCAGAGTATTTCTGGATAAAGTAACAAGGTTATTTCCTTCAACGATTGCATGTTTATTAGAGTCGTATTTGGCTGGTAACGATCTGAGAATTTTCATCACAATATCCTTTTCATAAATAGTCTTACCTAATGCAAAAGATGCATTAACAATTTTAGACACTTTGTGATTAAACTCATCAAATGAATCTTCATCACCCATACGAAGGTTTTCCCAATCAGAATTTAGGTTTTGAAGCCTAGCTTCTTTCTCAGAGGTATTCCCTTCAAATATGGTTTCTAAGATATCCCAAGCATATTTAGACCGAGTATACATAGTCACATGGTGCTGAAGATCTGTGCTAATGGCATGGATGATAGCATTTAAACAGTCAGAATTTTTCTTTGCATCAAGAATCTCGAGAGGTTCATACTCACCAATATTCTTTGCAATGGATACAACGTCTACTGTAACCATTGGAGGATCATAACCATTAACAACACGAACCCATGTTTGAAAACCACGCGCTTGAAGAAAGGCACGCATAGCAATTTTCCACCATAGGTAATTCGAGTCATCGAATACTGGTGGTACGTTAACAGAGATAACACTTTTTTTCCATAGAGTTAGATTGCTACAAATACAGACTTATGGGGTCTTAGTGTGTTTGCCTGCTCTAATACCAATTGAAAAAGCGGAGGTCTAACAACCACACACAATAATTCGTTCGGAAATCTGTATGGATTAACTCCAAAATCATTCCAAGAGAATCAAATAGACAATCAGACTCAATCAAGGAAATATATCCAAGAGTTATATCTCAATTTCTCAATACAATCTGCAATCAAACAGAAATAGTTCTGTGAGCCTGATTGATACGAGAAATAACTTGAACGGTACCAAAGACCAATGTTCAAGTGTCAATAAATTTATATCAACAACTAAAAGGTTGTATTATCTAATTGATTGAACTACGCACAACCTGTGATATTTCAATTATATAAAAAAATATAATGCTGAAAACAAATAACACACACACCAGAAATTTTGTTAACGAGGAAACCGCAAATGCAGAAAAACCCCGGGATCTAGTCCAGATTGAACACCACATTGTATTAAGCTGCGACAGACACTAGCCTACTACAAGTTAACTTAGAACTGGAATGTAGTTGAGCCCTAACCAAACTCACACTGATCAAGGTACAGTCGCGTTCCTTACGTATCTGAATCCCAGCAGGACTCTATGCACTTGATTCCCTTAACTGATCTCACCCACAACTAAGAGTTGATATGACCCAAAGTCAAAGACTTATAGACAAATCTGTCTCACACAGAAAAGCCTACTTTGATAGATAAATATGTCTCCCACAGGAAGTACCTATGAAGTTTGTTTCTTCTTTTGATAAATCAAGGTGAACATGAACCAATTGATACACCGGTCTTCTATTCCCGAAGAACAACCTAGTAATATCAATCACCTCACAATAACTTAACTATATGGTAGTAGAACAAGTTATTGTGGAATTTCAAAGAATGGGACGAAGAGCTTTGTGATTACTTTTTATATCTTACCTATCGGAGATAAATCTCGAGCAAATCTTAGAGAAGATAGTACTCAATACGATAGAACAACTAAGATCAGAACACGCAACTACTGAGAAAACAGTTGAGTCTAGCTTCAGAATCCCAATGAAGTCTTTAAGTCGTTAACCTATAATGGTTTTAGAAAAACCTAGGCTAACGGAGAATCGACTTTAGTCGCAACTAGTATCACATAGGAAAGTGTGGGGATTAGATTTTCTAGTTGCTAGAGTTCTCCTTTATATAGTCTTCAAATCAGGGTTTGATAGCTTTGAAACAAAGCAATCAATATTCACCATTAGATGAAAACCTAATCTAAGATTCAAGCTAAGTTTGCTTAAAACCAAAGAAATATCTCTCCACCGTTAGATTGTCTTAGCTTGTTACACACAATTGAAATATACTTTCATTTAGATATGGGTAACCGTACCTAAACGTGTATATTAAGTTGGCTCAACAATAGTTAACCGAAGTTACCCATATGAACACTTTTGTATTAACCTTATTCATCTTAACACTTCTAGATCACATATGATGATCAATAAAACAAGAATGATAATCAAATGAATGTAATTGTGTTATTCATAGAGTTTTTCAATTGTTTATATTCTCATAGATACAAGACACAATTGAAGCAAAATCGGATTTGATTCACAAGAATCAATTCATTAGCCACGGTTTGCACAATTCCATTCCTTAATATATAAATGTATTTGTTCATGAGTATGAAATCATACTTAACCAATTTTAGAACTTAACCTCATAAGTTTGAAAACGGGTACGCAAACTTAAGTTCCGGACTTTGATCTTTTCTGACAGTTCGCAAACGGGTATGCATACTGTTGTTCCAGACCGAACTCAGGTGAAACCGTTTGCAAACGGGTATGCAAACTTGCTTCTCAGACCTGATTCATACTTGCAACAGTTTGCATACGGGTATGCATACTGTGCTTATCCAGACAATGGTTAATTGTTCTAAACTCCCATTTTAATCATTGAAACATCCTTAGAATACGACAATAGTTGTGTCACACAATCTATTAGCTTATAAATAATTTTCAAGTGATTGAATGATCAATACGAAATATTCCGAGTCTACATCAAATGACTGTCTTACTTAAATCATGTAAGATGTTACAACGCAATTTTCACATGATCATCTTTTGACTTTCGTCAAGAATAATAATGATGAACATAGTTAAAGCAAAAAACTTTCCAACACATATTTCGAGAAATAAATAAGCGAGTTATACTCATCTCAAAATATCAAATGTGTATAATGTAGAAGTCTATATAACTATACGACTTAGTCTCAATAGGAGATAGAATAGAATAAACTTCTGAGTGATAGATGAGTTTAAGTCTCCACATACACTACACCATATTCTGTGATTAGTAACTAAAATTCGTAACCAACATGTTGTCGTTATGAATTCGTAACCGAAAATTTCAGTTACTAAAATTTAGTAACGGTCTATGTTCGGTTACGAAATTAGTAACTGACTATTAGTGACTAAATTAGTAAATTTAGTTATGGCCCGGGCTGCGTTATTATTAGTAACTGCTAGAAAAAAATCATGTGAAAGGAGCGTGTGCAGGGGTAACACTCCTGACTATTGTGTGAAAAGAGCGTGTAAGAGCCGAGATAACCTAAACTCCCTTCGCGGCAGTTTTTCCCCTCTTCCCACACCACGGAAACCTTATCTTCTTTTCTTTCTTCGCTCCCAAACTCCATATCCATTTACTTTTCTCTTCTTCGGTCTCTTAACTTCATCTCAACTACTCTCTGTTGTGACATTATTTGCTGTCATTAATCTCTATCTAGATATGCGATTAATTATTTGGTAAGATTGATAATTAAGTTATCTTTCTTTTAGGGTTTTGATAATTAGATTTTGATTTTAATTAGGTTTTGATATCTCTGCAAGATTGATAATTAGGTCATTTTTCTTTTAGGGTTTTGATACCTCTGCAAGATAATTAGGTCATCTTTCTTTTTGGGTTTTAAAAATTAGGTTTTGATTTTAATGATTTTCATTTATTTTACTTCATCTAGAAGCACTAATCTGGGATTTATTGTACTACAGCTGTTTGCGAAACAATGACTCAGGTATTATCCCTTTTCATGCCCTTGTTTTATTCGTTGGGTTTAATTTTTAGGTCAGTTGGTTGTAACCGAGATTTTGGTTTTCAATTATTTTTCGATTTTGACTTGTTTTCAGTGAGTGTCAAAGCTCAATTGTTTTCTATGCTAGATGTATAATATAAAAATAATTCAGGTGATCTATAAAATGATTTGTTGCCCTTATCTATTAAAATGATCGGTTTACCCTTAGTCGACCGTTTAAGTGTTGTGTGTTGAATGTATAAATGATGCAGAGCAATTCATGTAGTCTTGAACTCTCTTTGTTGATGAAATCTTTACACGAAGTTAGATTTTCTTTGAATCATACTTTGCCGACGTTGTTGATTGATATTATTGATTGAATGAAGAGAACGCTTACACTGATCTACGCTTGTCGCTAAATGAATGTCGGTTATGCTAAGGGAAACTTGAGAATACATATGTGCAAGTCCCCTGTGTAACCAAGTCTTGATCATGGGAGCTTTCTTTGACCTGAGCTTGAACTTGAATAACATTTCTTTGGTGATTGTCTTTTGGTATAAGTCGTCCTGTCTTTAAGTTAGTAGTTATTGAGATTTTGAGGATATTGCTTTAATAGTATGGTTAAGATAAAAATAGTATGGTTAAAATGGTTAGTACATTGTTGTGCTTTTTGATTCAATTAACAATGGTTAGTACTTTGCCTGAATGTTAACATAGATATCATCATTTTTAGTTATTACAGTTGTAGGGTATTAAACACGTCATCTATGGTTGATAAGGGATGGATGAAATGTGCGCGTAATTCTGTTCAATACATAGAAGGTGTAAGATCATTCGTAGAGTTTGTTCGTAAAAATGATGGTGGCAGAACGAAGTTCTCATTTCCTTGTAACGGTTGTAAGAATGGTAAAGGACCTATGTCTCTAGGTGAAATTGATTATCATTTGCTCAAGAATGATATTCAGTTGACCTATACAACGTGGCGTTTCCATGGGGAAAAGTCACATAAAGATAAACCCAGAAATGATAATGTAGGAATCGTAGTTGACAATCTAGGAAATTCAGCTGACAATGTGGAAGATTTTACTGAGAACTTTAATGTTGTTTGTAGTGTAGATGAGAATGTTGGCGTACATAGTAGATTTCACAATAATGATGGAACTAGTAGTAGAAAGAAAAAAAGAGATTTTTATGAGCGTGCTAGACAACCTTTATATCATACATGTTCTAAGGAAAAGACACCATTGTATGCTGCTATTAAACTAAATAACATAAAGACCCAATATGGATTTTCTGACAATGGTGTCACTGCACTCTTAGAATTGTTTAAGGAGTTGCTTCCTGATGGAAATATACTGCTGTGTAAGTTCCATGATGTAAAAAATTGATACAAGAACTGGGTATGGACTACTTAACCTATGATGCATGCATCAATGATTGTATTTTATACTAGAAGGATCATGCATCATTGGTTATGTGTCATGTGTGTCAAGAACCTAGGTATGAGAAGGTCTTTAATGACGAGAGGAAGCTTACGCAAGTTGCTCGCAAGACGTTAAGACATTTTCAATTAATAAAAAGGCTGCAAAGTTACTATAGTATACCATGGATAACAGAGGCAATGTATTTGCATTCCAGAGCACAGTCAGATAGAAATCTTATGCATCATCCAGTTGATTCTTCAGCCTGGCGATCTGCGGATAATTTTTCATCGGAGTTTTCCAAGGAACCAAGGAATGTAACATTAGGGATATCAACTGATGGCTTTAACCCGAATGGGTGTTTCGGTCCTAGTCACAACTGTTGGCCAATAATTATATGTCCGTACAACCTGCCTCCTTCATTGTGCATTAAAAGAGAGTTCGCAATGTTATGTTTGCTCATATTAGGCCCAAAAGCACCAGGGAAAGACATAGATGTATACTTGCAACCACTAATAGAGGAATTGATACAGTTATGGAATGAAGGTGTAATCACGTACGACTCTTTCACTAGAACTGAGTTTCTGATGAGAGCAAGATTATTGTGGGCTATTCATGATTTTCCGACATTAGGGAATTTAGATGGATGTGTCACTCATGGTTACTATGCTTATCCAACTTGTGTAGAAGGAACAGTTTCTGAACATCTTCCCTTCACTAAGAAGATTTGTTATATGGGACACCGAAGATGGCTTCCAGCAAAGCATAAGTATCGAGATAATAAAACCAATTTCCCAGGAGGGGTAGAGCACGGTTCAGCACCATGGCCACTGACATGGTTTCAGGTTCAATAGATTGTAGCTAATATTAGAACCAAGGTTGGTAAGGGAAAACAGCCATCGGTAGCAAGTCGACTGAAACGTAAAAGAATACCTAAAGGGGAAACTGATGCTGATGTAGAAGCTGAGGTTCATGACCGCTCCTTATTTTCTCGAAGATCTATTCTTTATGATCTTCCGAATTAGAGTTCAAATCTGGTGCAACATAATACAGATGTTATGCGTATAGAGAAAAACATAATTGAGCATCTTGTTAACACGATCATGGGTGGAAACAAGTCAAAGGATGGTCCTAATGCGCGCAGAGATATGGAAGCAATGGGGTTTAAAAAGAAGCAATGGTTGAAAGTGGATGATGTGTCTGGTAAAACAACAATGGAAGATGCTCCTTTTGCAATGACGAAAAAAAACAGAAACTTGCATTTTGTACTACATTGAAGAACTTAAATTTGCCATCTGGTTTTTGTTCCAATCTTCGTAATAGCGTCATTGTTGATCCTTCTGAGCTAAAGAACTTCAAGTCTCATGATTATCATGTCCTTATGCAACATTTGTTTCCATTACTGGTTCATGCATCACCTTCACTACCTAAAGATCTACGGATTTCTCTTCTTCGGATAAGTTTGTTTTTCAAAATTTTGTGCGCAAAGGTTATCAACAGAGAACAACTTTTAAAAGCAAAAGCTACTCTAGTAGAAGCAATATGTGTATTGAAAAAATACTTTCCTCCTTCCTTCTTTGTTATAAGTATCCACTTGATGGTGCATTTAGCTGACGAAGCTTTGATCTGTGGTCCTGTCAGATTTAGATGGATGTATCCCTTTGAGAGGTAATTACCAGAACTTACCTTGTTGTTTAATGTGTAACTTGAGTGTTTTGTTGTCATTTCTGAACTTTTAACTTTTCTGAACAATATTTGTAGGTTGATGAAAGGTTACAAAGGTTTGGTACGCAATAGAAGGTACATCAATGGATGCATTGCAAAAGGATATGTATTGCGAGAAGCCAACTTGTACAGTATGGAGGACATATCAAATGATGGTGGTGGGACTCATAAACATAATCGACAGGCCTTTCTATATGATGATGATGAGTTTTCCGATGAGATGCCTTTGAGTACTGCCAAACCTATTACCTTAACTCAAGCACAGTTTCAGCAAGCTCGTAGGTGGCTTCTGTCTGAGTATGTGGAAATAGATGAATGGCAGAGGTACAACTTTTTAACTTCACAGTTGTTAGATGTTTTTTCATTATTGGATTGTCGATCTAATTGTCGCTGGACTGTTCTTTGATTGTAGGAAGTATGATTTATATGTGAACATCGACAACTTTAATAGTCAAGAAAATCGTTCTTCCAAGAATGGGCCAAAAACCTTTCTCTTATGGTTACGCGACTAGGTACTATATATATGTTAGCTTCAGAGTTGATTTATTTCCTACCATATTGTGGCTTTTGTTGTGCAACTGTCACACATGTTCTCTTACAGATGATAGAAGCCAAAGAGACAAAATCAATACTTTGGCGACTAGTGCAAGGACCCCTCTTCAAGGCGCAGTCGTATAAAAAGTACCAAGCCAATGGATTTTCTTTCATCTGTCATGATTATGAGGAGGGTTTCGTAACACAGAACAGTGGTGTGTCTATGAAAGTTATTACGAGACATAAAGCAAAGTCCACGGACAGAAATTTGGTGGAATCAGAAATTACCTATTATGGTGTCATTAAACAGATTATCAAGTTGAACTATATGGAATTCGAGGAAGTTTTTTTTTACTGTGATTGGGTTAGAGTTGAAGATAAGAGTAATGGATGCAAACTTGATCCAATCTCAAACTCAACAAAGGTCAACTTGTGTAAGCTGCAAAGCACTAAGAGAGTGATGAATGAGCCGTTTATTCGTGCATATGAAGCGACTCAAGTGTTTTATTCAAAGGATCTGAATGAAGTGGGATGGTTTTTGGTATTGCATTCACAGCAGAGATTAACTTGCGCAGTAGATCAGCTAGAAATCCATACTAGTTATCAGTCAGCTCTTACTGACAATTAGAGCTTGGAAAAACTTTTATGTGTCGATGCTCTAGTTTAGAATCATGTCTGTCATCGTTGCACGTTGTGTGATGTATTTCTGATTGTGATACTTTTTTTATCAGTTGCGAAGTTTTAGTAGGTTCTTTTTATTTGAGAAGTTTGAGTCTCTGTTTTATCATATCACTTGCGCTATCTTACTAAGTTTCATTTCTTCTACACATGGATGTTTGTTAAATGTTTTTTTACAGGTTATTATGGCAGCAGTGGTGGTGGATGAAAATGGGCTTCCCATTTCTAAGAATACAACTAAGCTCGGCCACATGAAGGGAGGTTTGATTCGCGCTCATACCTGTCTCCTTCAAATCTTGGAGGGATGTGCCGGATAACTTCAAAGATGATGTCTGGACTGAATTACAGGTAAAAACTTACCTTAGAACTATCAAACTGTTGCAGGTAAACACTTGCGCTATCTTGATTTATGTCAAACTGTTGTTTAGAAGTGAAGCTCTATTTTTTCAGAAATCATATCTATTACCGGATATTTGTAAGATAAATATGATAAAGGGGATGGCTCATATATGGAGGAGATTTAAGTGGGAGCTGAGAGTAGCCTAGTATGATCCTTATAACACCTATGAAGAAAGGATCGCTCATGTTCCTCCAACTGTAAGAGAAGAGGATTGGATAAAATTCTGTGACAATGAAAAAGATTAAGCCCAACAGAAAAGTATAGAAGAGCATAAGAAGAAAATAAAAAGATATGATTACGCTCATACTTCTGGTCGCAAACCTCATAGTATGGTAAAAGCTGAACTGGTATGTATATCACCTTAAATATTTCTGTCTGTTATCTACTGCATGCTTGAACTTGTTTTGGGGTGAGTTAAAAACGGACACCAAGATTCTAAACCATCATGATTCATGTTCCAAATTGTTAAGAGAGATATTTTAAAGATGTTTGTGATAGTGAATGATTGTGGATGTTAGTTCTTGCTGTCCAATGAATAGCTTCATCTCGCATCCTTAATGGAGTAGTCGCTGAACTTGTTAACTTCTAGTTTTTAAGATTCCAGTTCGCATTGGATACAAATCCCTCCTCAAACCCAGGGTTATTAATACATTAGAATAACCTGTTTACTTTTGACAAGATGGTGTAAATGTACTCGATTGATAGATATTAATCACTTATCATATTTGTAAATTTATGAGAGCGAGAATCCTGGAGTGGAGATCACCAACTCTGTTGTGTGGATTAAAACTCATACACAAGAGGGTGGGAAAATTCTACCTAGTGCGCAACCCTATTATGTGAGTCAGACTATGCTTTGTTTCTGTTTATATATTGTTCTAATTTATTCAATCCATCTATGTTTACAAAATGTGCTCCACATTACAGGATGACCTTAAGAAGGGGCAATAAGAGTTCAGGGAAAAACTAGATGTTGGTGAACCTGTAGATGAAATGGATGCATTGATTAAAGCATTTGGAAAGGATTCTACGGGACGAGTTCGTGTTGTCGGCCCTATTTCTCGTACACAATATGATTATTCTACTCATGCGCGTGCCAAAGTTGCTGAATTGAACTGCAAGGATGGAGAACTTAAACATGAGGTGAAGCAGTTAAGTGTCAAGATGGAGGTTTTTCTTCAAATCTTTGGATCCTTATGTCACATTGTGCAGGACATCAAATCTGGACAAGCAACATATATTGCCTCGAACCACTTCGATAATGCACATGGTCCCGCGTGTTCACCTGCTCAGACTGCTTCAGCTAGTCAGAATAGTTTACCTTCTCAGTCACTTCCACAAGAAGTTGAGGTATTACCAGCTCGATCAGCAGTAGGCTCTGATGGGGTCAAATGTTCATTGGTGAACTTGAATAATAAGACTATTTTTGTTGGTCGATTTTATGGCGGTGAATTTGGACGTACGACTCACGGCTCACCTGTAGCTGATGATCATGCAAAGGTGTTGGTGGACCTCATACTATTGCCAGATGAACCAACCATAAAAGCTAACAAGTTTGTGAAGACCTTCAAAGAAATTGGAATTGGAGGCTATGTGGTTCATCCAAAAAACTACATCCAATATGATTAGAAGGGTTTATCTGTCATTTTGGAAATGATGAAGATATCTTAGCCATCATCCTATGCTTTTTTGCTATTATGTCAGCCATCTTTTTTGCTAATTTTGCTAATGTTCACACTTTTGTATGTATGCTGAACATATTGATATGTAATCATATACTGTTTTGCATAGGTAAACTCTGATGCAGTTGTGCTTAAGGGAGATTATTATGCACATTTGCATAAGAAAGTACTAATTTTAACTGAGAATGACTTTGATATATGTTCTTGTGAATTTTACTTTGTGTATGAGTATAGTTTTTGTTGCTGTGTATGTGTTTTTGGTTGTGCAGGTGACTGCAGTTAAGGTTTGCTGAAGCAATAGGAGCCACCAGGGAAATATCAATCCCTGGTAATTACTTTATCTATTTCTGCTTGTATATTGAAGTTGCAATTTATGGATGTAGTATTACTTGATTTGTTTATGCTTGACTAAAGTTAAGATTTAACCTTCAGTTTTACACTTTCTTGCGAGGTACAACACTTAATGATCAAATTGTTGTTGGATTATGTTGTTGGTGACCTTCATCTGGTAAGTCTCTTTTGTGATCTTCTTGACATCTTGCACAACCATGTCTATGTTAAAACCAAGTATCACTTTGACCTGTAGAATGAAGAATGTTTTACTACTCACTTTGACCTATAGAATGAAGAATGTTTTACTACTCATTTTGCTTCTTTTGAATGGAGAATGAATGTTTGAGTTGTAGAATGAATGACAGCTTATGCTCTTTTTTTTGCAAGCTAAACTTAGTAGTTTTACTACTCACTTTGACCTCTATTGTATTATTTGCAATAGCGTAAAACTGAAACTGCAGCTCATTTTTTTATCAATCATAATCATGGCTAATTTTGTGTCATTGGTATTTTTATACATACAGGTGACGTTAAAGGAACCAGAGTCAGCTAAGAATGCTTGTGAAGAAGCTACACCCATGATTAGTAGCCGCAGAGCTAACTGCAACCTGGATTCACAAGGTGTGCATCGTCCTCGGGTGATTACTTCCAACTGTATCGAACCAATAAGGTACAAACATATAAAGTAACAAAAGCAGGCAAAATTTTAGACATATTTTAATCCCTTTGGCTTGAATGTTTTTAATCTTAAATGTTAAGGAATCATGTCATGTAAAAACTGACAGTACAAACAATTTTACAATGTTGAACCCTGAACCACATCACCAGTACCAGCAACATACCTTGATAGAATGAACGGCAACTGTCAGGTTACACCAAATCTTATAGAATGCATAATGTCTAGTTTTGCATAATCTTGTGTATTACTTGTTTCTTAGATTGTGAATCCAACATACTAAGTTCAAATGTTGTCTTGTGTCAATATGGTATGCGAGCTAGGTTTGCGAAACTCTATTTCTAATTGCATTGTTTACTTGCTTGTAGACGAAACGGTTATAAAGAATGTTGGGGACAAGCGGATATTGAATAAAGAAACAAGGGATTCAGGTAAAAGAGTCATCTGCCTATACTTAGCAGTTATGAAGCATCTGACAGTTGAACTCACCATGAACACAAGTGTCATATACTTAGCAGTTATTTTTGCTTCTTTCCAATGTAGAATGAGTGAATGGTTGAATGTAGAAATAATGAATGTTTGAATAAATGTTTGAATGACTTGTTTTAAAAGAATGTTTGAATGACTTCTTTTAAAAGAATGTTTGAATTGGATTGGATTGAATGACGACATATTCCAGGGGATAGGGTACCTACAGGGTAAAATAAAAGGTGTGGGAACTAATTTTGACCAGGTCAACAAAGACCGACTTTTTTTTTCTTCTGTTACCAAAAAATTAGCAACGGCAAAAAAGTGTTACTAAATTTTTACCAGGATAATAGGAGTCAGTCAACGTTGACCTGGTCAAACAATTAGTAACCCTAGTAAAAATTTCGTAACGGCAAATATCAGGTTACTAAATACCAGAAAACTGAAGTCAGTCAACGTAGATTTAGTCAGCATATTTGTAACCCTATTAAAAATTTAGAAACGGTCCTACTATGGTTACTAATTTTCATTTTGTAACCGTGATGTTTCAGTTACTAAAACCGTTACAATCCCAAATTAGTAACGACGACATGTTGGTTACGAAAATTTGTTACACCCTCTTTTGTAACGGCTTAGGTGTGTTACAACCCAATTTTGTGACTGAAATAAAGAGTTACTAAATGCGAAATATGGTGTAGTGATACCTTTTGTTGATGAAGTTCCTCTAAGCTCCCCTCAGTAGATCTTCGTCTTCAATCGATGAATATCGTAAAGTCTAAGCTCAACTACACATTCTATCCTAATCCGAAACATAGCTATAAGTAGAATAGAAATCAAAACTTATAGATTTGACACCTAAAATTGACAAACAAGCTTGAGATAGCAACGCTTGCGAGTTCGACCGAGCAGTGATCTAACAACACCTTAGAAGAAATTCCTCATTATCGTAATCATTCTCTTCTCGATACTTACATGAAAGTAAAATAAAGACATGAAATATACCAGGAGACAAGATAAACAACTTTTTGTGAGAACAAGTCGACCTGCTTTGTTTAGAGTTTTCTTCTCCATGTTGCCAATTTTTTCTCCTCTCTGACCAGCACTTGCTCCCATACAGAAGTATTTCTCCAATGAGAACTAATGGGCTTTCCTAAGTATGTAATGGTAATTTTTCAGAATTACAGCTCAGCTATCTAGCTAGCACCCATATAATTACCTCATCTTCCCCTGCACTGACCATGGTGATCTAGTCTGAGTTCAACTTTAACCCAGTTGTAGGTGTAAATAATCCACAGGGACAGGTGGAATAATCCTAAGCCATGGTGTACCGGGGAAAGTATGCATTTAGAGTACCGGATCGCTCCTCCGAATCTGGGCGCGAGGAAAGAGGAGCGGAGACAGCTCGAGAAGTCGACGAAAAAGGGGAAAGTTATGATGTGATGGTCATCGGGTGCTGGAGCAATAAATGCGCTGATAGAGTTGGTAAAGAGATAAGAAGAGCTCGGTCAAGGAAGACTCGGCCAAGGATCCAAAGGGCGACATCGATCATCCCCACCAAGTGAGCGACATCGAGTGACGGGATAGCAGAAGGAGACATCACTCGGCTAGGCATCTCGACCCGAACAAATAAGAACATCGGCTGAGGTATCAACCGATCACCCGAGAAGAACATCAAGGAAGCTACGCCAGGCCTAACACCGTAGCACTGGATGTATCATCACCTGTAACTATAAATATAGACCGTGTAGAGAGGTAAAACTCAAGTAACGGGAGAGATAGGAGAGCATACCTAGAGCGTTGAGAGAAACACTCGTCTTGTAACCTTGAATCAAGTAATAATATCATCCTTTAACCCCCGTGGACGTAGGTAATCATGCCGAACCACGTATATCTTGTGTTCTTTCATGTTTACGCGTATTACTTTCTTAGTATAGTTCTTTGGATGTAGTAGTAGGATTTTCTACATCTACACCAGTGAAAGTTTCAAACACTGACAAGACAATAACTATGATACAACTCATTTTGATATATACTTCATATGTTCTTAAATTAAAAAAATTCTTTGGAACAATAACTAGGTATTGAACGCCCAACGAGCCAAACTCTATCACCTGACTAAACTAAATGCCTGCATATGGTAGAAGTGGTGGGTGTGACTGAGAATTTCACATTCAATATCTTTTAAACATCAATAAATTGTAATCAAAATATGGTTTATGCATACGAACTCATGACATAAATTGACACTATTCAATGTCTCGAACTCCCTTCGGGTTAAATGCTTATTCTATATAAAAGGTCTCATTGTTATCAAATTTTGTATTGTTGAAAGAGTCGGATTCAAGCATGTGCATCGCACATGTGTTCTGACTAGTACTCTTTAATTCATCTTCAGTTTTTATCAATGTTAGCATATTTTGTTTTTGAATTTGTTTGTGGCTGGAAAATGTAAGTTCTTAAATTTAGAAAAGTATTGTATTATTGATAAGAGTATATATAATTACCAAATGTAATGACTGCATCAAGCTATTAGCCATAAAGACATTAAAATGTAAACCTCTCCCAGTTCCACGAAACTCATGCTTACCAAGTGTTTTTTTTTTTTTGATCGATCAAAGAGGAAATTCATTGAAAAGGAGGTACTTAAGAGGGGTACCTCAACCCAATGAATACATCAAGATCAATAAGAAAAGGGAGCCGAAAGGAGATTTGGCAACCCAAAACAAAAACAAACCAAGATCACGAAGGTTGGAATAAAGAGTCCCAAAGTGCTATCACCGTATTTTCCGTTAGACCTAACATCCTTGTGTTCGACTCCGCCCAAAAGAACACTTGGAGTTTAACATTTCTAATTAGGCTTACCAAGTGTTAAAATCGTTCATAAGGGTTATTTACACGTGTCTCACTATATCAGCTTAGTTTTCAGTTGGGGAAAAATATCGTTTGGTCCTTTTATAGGTGGGCCCATGTCTGTTTAGTCCTTTGGTCAAACGCCTTTTACTGTTTGGTCCATAATTATTTAAAAATACAGAATGGACAAAAGTACCCTTCCATGTTAATTTTTACTCATTTTTTTGTATCAGTTCATTCCGCAAATGAAATTTCATATAACAACATATACAAATAGGACTTCATTCCGTAAAATGAAGTCCATATAAAACCCTTTTTTTCCTTCATATCAAAACCTATACAAAACCAGACTTCATTCCGGAAATGAAGTCCATATAAAAACCTATACAAACCAGACTTCATTCCATAAATGAAGTCCATATAAAACATATACAAAACCAGACTTCATTCCAGGAATGAAGTCCATATAAAACCTAAGAAATGCAGACTTCATTCCGGGAATGAAGTCCATATAAAACCTAAGAAAAGCAGACTTCATTCCGGGAATGAAGTCCATATAAAACCTAAGAAAAACAGGACTTCATTCCCTGGAATGAAGTCCATATAAAACATATACAAACCAGACTTCATTCCAAGGAATGAAGTCCATATAAAACCTAAGAAAAAATGAGACTTCATTCCGGGAATGAAGTCCATATAAAACCTAAGAAAAACGAGACTTCATTCCTGTAATGAAGTCCATATAAAACCTAAGAAAAAAAGGACTTCATTCCGGGAATGAAGTCCATATAAAAATAGACTTCATTTTGGAATGAAGTCCATATAAAACATCAGCAACATCATCTTCATCTTCTTCGACGTCTTCAACAGCAGCAACAACATCGTCTTCAACACCAGGAGCAACATCTTCATCTTCAACAACAACATCGTTGTTGTTCGTCGTCTTCATCGCCTCCAAAAACAAGACAACATAAATCGATTCAAGATTCTCAAAAAAATCAAGATCTTCTTCAACGACGATTCGAAACAACACGAGTTCAATCATCGTCGTCTTTATCAAAACGGATCTGTTTCATCGTCGTCTTTATCAAAAACAGATCAGTGAGAATGAAATCAGAAAAAACACGTTTACATCTTAAGCGGCATCAACAACACGAAGATGATTTCATCTCTGCAATCAAAACAAGACGATGATTGAACATCATCGTCTTCATCTTCATCTCTGTAAACAATTGCGATGAGAAAAAAAAAACCCTAGAAAAAATGGCGGAGGCGAGAGAAGAAGAAAGAGAAACCTAGGTGGAGAGAGAAAGTAAATACGAGAAATAATTTTCTCTTTCACCAATTGACTTTATATATTGTCCTTATCCAAAAGGGTAATTTTGTCACTACAAGGTGACATTTACATCATCCATGACATCAGCGTAGGACCATATGATAATTTTTAGGACCAAATGATAATTTATATTACCAAATAGGACCAAACAGACAATTGACTGGGTCAAATGGACTAGACTGATACATATATTTTATTTTTAGGACTATATGGTTTTTCCTACTTTCAGTTGTCTTTCATTCTACCAGATCAATTACATGCATAAAGCACATAATCGAAGCGATTACGAAAAAATGGACCTCAAAATAGAATGGTGATACTCCCATGATACATTTGGTAATATTTGCAAAGAGATTGTTATTCAAAGGAACTTGAATAATTAATCCCAATTCCGAGATGGGTGAAGATTGGAAAATATGCCTTGCAATGACCTACATACTGACCCAAGGCATGTCCAAGGCCTGATCAGTACTTGCAATTAAATGGCGCATGAAAAAATGCATTAGCATTGCACGCTTAACAGAGTTAAGAAGCAAGTGACAAAAGTATGGAGTTACGTTTAATGTAGCATCCTTGTAAAGCATGTTGGGAAAAGCAAATCTATGAGCATTTTATTGGTGGAAACAGATATATCGCAGAATTTTACATCTCTTAAGTGAGTGTCACGCGGGGGAGTTGGAGCTTCCCAACTGGGTGTTGGGAGAGAAAACTTTCCATTTTGTCACACCATAACGTTGTTAATTGAAGTCGTATTAAATCACCATCAACAGTGCGAGACACACAACCTCCACAATAAGGTATGAGGCTTCAATCTATATATTTCATGAAGACTGACAACAATCAGACGTATTTCAACCATGGACATCTAATACTTATGTTTCGCCACCACCTCAACCGTCTGCTTCTATTCATTAAGAATATCATGGAGACAATCGACCTTATGCTTCTACTCATCAAGGTTATGGAAATCTTCAAGGTAGTCGTTGGATGCCTACAATTGAGACGTTGAAATTGTGCCACGCAGAAATGCCACAACCACGATGGAAAAATTCTCGAGTGTGTCCATCTCATAGTGCCCTTAAGGTAGATTTGTATGCCAGAACTTAAGTAACTTGTTAAGTTATGTTTGAATTATCAATTTATCATGATGGATAGTAGGAGCCTTCCATGCACTGCAACATTATTTGTATGAAATATTACACGCATCGATGTCACTATAACAAAATGGTAAAGGAACTAGAATTTAACATGTAAACAAGAAGTCTAAGGGATCGTGAAGATAACACCATCAAGGAGTCTGTGCAATATACGTATGTGAAGATAAGTTAATTAGAGAGCGGTCCGCGAGTTATAACCCCAAAGGTGTCACTATCCATCCACAAAAAACCCATCAAAACAAAAGTAACACAAAACCCCCAACAAAACAAAAATAACTCGCGGTTGATGAAACCAAAATTTGGTTTCATCATAAAATTTGATGAGACCCTAAAGAATTTGATGAAACCAAATTTTGGTTTCATCATAAAATTTGATGAAACCAATTTTGAAATTTGGGGTTTTTGTATTAAATTTTAAAAAATTGGGGTTTTTGTATCAATTTTGTTTAAGATAGAGTTTTAATGGATCCCAAGGCGAGTTATAACCCCAAAGGTGTCACTATCCATCCACAAAAAACCCATCAAAACAAAAGTAACACAAAACCCCCAACAAAACAAAAATAACTCGCGGTTGATGAAACCAAAATTTGGTTTCATCATAAAATTTGATGAGACCCTAAAGAATTTGATGAAACCAAATTTTGGTTTCATCATAAAATTTGATGAAACCAATTTTGAAATTTGGGGTTTTTGTATTAAATTTTAAAAAATTGGGGTTTTTGTATCAATTTTGTTTAAGATAGAGTTTTAATGGATCCCAAGGCGAGTTATAACCCCAAAGGTGTCACTATCCATCCACAAAAAACCCATCAAAACAAAAGTAACACAAAAACCCCAACAAAACAAAAATAACTCGCGGTTGATGAAACCAAAATTTGGTTTCATCATAAAATTTGATGAGACCCTAAAGAATTTGATGAAACCAAATTTTGGTTTCATCATAAAATTTGATGAGACCAATTTTGAAATTTGGGGTTTTTGTATTAAATTTTAAAAAATTGGGGTTTTTGTATCAATTTTGTTTAAGATAGAGTTTTAATGGATCCCAACATTTGAGTGGGGTTTTTGTACCACAAGTTTGGTCACCTTGGGTTTTTATGACTAGTTTTGATTAGAGAGTACAAATAAGAATATTCTTCTTAGGTACCACTCTTAAATTGTAAGAATGTTCTGATGATCAATAACATGATTCTCCCTTCAAGGTTTTCTCGTGGACATAAGTCGAGTTGACAAAACCACCTTAAATATCATTTCCGTTATGATTTTGGTATATATGTATATCTCCTAGATTGTTCATCCATCATTGATCTATTGTTATTTTTATGCGAATGATATCCATCTTAATTTTGATCCACATATCAAAATTTCGAAGAAAGACTTTCTGTGACAGTATCAATCACCCGATTTCAAAATTTGTTAGCACCAAGTTTTGTATCGTTCGAAAAGAAAAATATGTCCGGCATAACTTAAATAAATAATTTACTCAAAGCAGATTCGATATAGAAAAGACAAATGCTATCCCACACGACTTTGTGGGATGGTTTCCCGCAAAAGTGGCTTTTAAGACGTTGGATGAGCAAATAAACGGTTAGACTTTCATTCAGTTTAAGACCCACCATTTTTCCTTAAAGGGTTCAAGGCTCGAAAAGAAAATGAATGGGTCGACAACATTACTGCCTAATTTTCATTTAATTAGTTAACTCTCTCTATGTGGGCCAATCTAAACCTTGGAAATCAAGTAGGGTAAGATAGAAGAATTATCGATGGATTCTTTTGACAAACACTTATACATGGGGGTAATTAGTGTTATCGTGTGTTGACTGATCACGAAGTCCAAGCCTTAAATGCTTCAAGTCTTTTTTTTTTTTTTATCAAAAGAGAGAATGTATTGAGTTGAAATAGAATATACAGAGTTTCTACCAGTGGTAGATGAATGGAAAAAAACAAAAGAAAACTGCAGATTACATAAAGAACACTACACTACATATTACAAGAAGATGGCATCCCAAGAACTAAGCACTGTACTTGAAAAATTCAGGTGAACTGGATGCCCTGCTGCTGCTGCCCAAGCCAGTATTGATGACTTAGTTTCGTGTATCAAATCATCATCAGTTTTAAAGAGATAGTGATTCTCAAAGCGTCTACAGTTCCTTTCCCTCCAAATAGTGTTTACAATTGCAGCAGGAATCAGCTCCCATATGTAATTGCCATAACATGAGAAGAGTTTATGATGCCACATTCCAGCCAAAATCTTCATTGAGCCAGGAGTAGCCCATGCCCAACCTATACACGGGATGACATTGGACCATATCTTGTGTGCAATTTTGCAGTGGAGAAATAAATGGTCTTGTGACTCAACACCATTTCCACATAATATGCAAGAGTTATAAAGATCCATACCTTTATGCAGAAGAACATCGATAGTATTCAGCTTACCGTGAAGTAAACACCACATTAAAATGTTGATTTTTGGTGGTATTGCAGGTTTCCAAACAAATTGATATGGAAAATGGTCAACACCAAATTCAGAAATCAATTTTGCATATAGTGACTTAACCGTGAATACACCCGAACTGTGTAGTTTCCACCTTCTTGTGTCTTGTAGTTCATCACGAGCCGGTGGACTATCACCGATTAAATGCTTCAAGTCACAAACAGCATAGCTGGTCTCTCTCTCTCTCTCTCAAATGCAATGTCGACAATGGCTTAAGGAAGGACTTGTTGTGTCTTTTAAGTGATCATCTTTTGGTACAATAATTTGTTCGTATGAGTATGCTTTTGTTTCTAGGAACCATGTTAGATTCATGTGATCTGTTCTTTGGTCGCAGTTTTACCAACACTTTCATTCTTTACCTGTTTCCAAGTGTATTTGAGTCGGGGTAATTTCCCATTTTCATGGGTTACTTAACGTTTTCGAGAATATATATATATAAAAATGACCATATCAACCTTCTTACTATTAACAACAACCAAAAAGGAAAAGAAAAATCTTTGTCGGAAGACCAGCAGACAAAGGATTGTCCGGCTCCCTGGTAAGAAAATGATCTACACTGGTAGGATCCGCGTCATGAGAGTACCCTGGTGACGGAGAGAAGAAATGTAATCACATCACATCAAAGTACTTGGCGTGTTATAAAATGCAACAGTCCGTGATTTGAATCCATGGGATTTTCTCCATGCAACCACTCTACCATCAATATGTAGATTTGATACGATCGTACGTACGTACGTCAAGCAGCAGCTGCTCTACTGATGCAATCAATATTATGTATGCAACAACACAATCTCAAAACGATTCTCAATCTACTTCTGATGATGATCAAAATAGCTGTCCAAACGAAATCCAAGAAATGGAACTCGTGAATTATTAAACAGACGATTGTTTGGTCATTTTGAGATGATTTCGAGTTCGTAGCTAGCTGAGAGAGTCTGAATCGTCTGAGACAGACTGGTATTGGTTTTATATATATCTTTGACTTTGACTAAAATCTCACTGATGACAACAATATTGTACTTCCGTACGTAAATCCATGCGCAAAATCATTATATCCAAATTGAAAACACAACTGCTAGCTTTGTTCTTTTATTATATAAAAATGGGTCATTTCTAAATATGTTTAAAACATAGTTCTAATGGACGAGTAAAAAATAGTATGGGTGAAATTGACACAAAAAAAAAAAACAAGAATGAAACTGAATTCATCCCGGCTTAAACTTAAAAAAGAGTGAGGATGAAACTGGATGCATCCTGATGTAAATTAAAATTAAGAAAAAGTATTTGAAAATGGGTAGGATGAAACTGTTTACATCCAGACTATTTTTACATTCTCATCCATTTAAACAGTATCAAATTTTACATGTCTTTTTCACCAAAAAATTGTTGATTTTGGTCTTTTTAACCATTTTTGTGTTTTTTATACTTCAAGTTTACTTTTCACACTATCACGTGTGCAGGCTTAGCACTGACTCACCAATATTATTATGGACACCATTGGTTATCAAATGTGTAAGTACGTATAAGAAAACATTGGTTATCAAATGTATAAGAAAGCTAATTACGCTAAGCAACATATATGCATGCCAATATAGAACATGGTATATATACTTTCTTTACTCTTGTCTAGATCTCTTCCGACCAATAATCTCCATATCATGTGTGGATATTGCTTAACACTAACTAATATTATAACTACTCTGAAGTAAGACCTCAATTATAATGGTCACTGGGTGTGTATATCAATATCAATATATCTACTTCCCTTCATTGTAACGCCAGTAAAAATATATAGATATGTCCGTCTGTAACTTGGTGTGAAACGTAAGCCATTGACGCATGTATGCTTCTGGCCGGGAGACCTAACTCATCAGGTTGTATCTATTAATGATTTTCTATTAGCATCACATGATATACAAAAACTAGGAAGGTGCAATTTGAGGAAAAGAAAGCAGAACAGAGAATAGGAAATTTGAGGAAGAAGCAAACTATGAAGGTGCATCGGTGGATCGGTCCAATAACGGTGCCCCCAAAAGTTTATTATTCGCAGCATCAGTTAGTTTGGTTGCGTGACATGGCAGAAAGACGATATAAGTCATTAGGTGACCAAACTCAATTCCAGATGGCCACCTCTCAGAATATGATATCATCACAAGATTCAGAACAAAGCTTGTCACCTTAAAAGGAGCGAATGGCTTCTTCACTCTTTCCACTTTACGTATATATTGATATAAACTACGATAATGTGTTGCGACACGAGAGGAGTTTGGTGCAAGCAAGCATTAGTCCATCCCAAATGAGGCGGAGGTGGGATTCCAACCAATATAAATTAACTGCTGAACATGCCTTTGAAGAAGCAGTTTGAAAGGCAACTTGGAATCATAAGACTTGATACTACTTTTACTATGGTACTAACATATACTGTATCATCACTTAATTAATTGCTTACCCTTGCATGTCAACCACGTCCAAATACGAACTAAAGGTCCAAGGCCGCAAAGGGTGAATAATTAATGATGAAACAAGTGAAACTCCACCGTGCTGTTTGTAACGGTTTAAGTGGCCTACAAAAACAAACTACATGTAAACCACGTCTTGTGTGATACTCCCTCCGTCCCTATTATATAGGCGGAGTTTAGAAATTTTTTAGTCCCATTAGATAGGTGAGCTCTCTGTTCCAAAGTCATTTTTTCCACATACGCTCCTATTAATGATGCATGAGTATCATACAATTTAATTATACAGGTTTTTCTCTCTCTTCTTCTTCTTCTTCTCCTCTCTCAAAGGTGATTTCCGACGACCAAAACCCAAACTCCGGCAACCTCTAACTGCTCAGATCTACTCCTTTTGGAGTGGATGCGAAGCGACCCACCCTTTCCTTATAGTTTTAGCAAGTTATTTCATAGATTAGCTAGGTTTTTAATGTTTTTTAGGTTTAGTTTTGGGATCTATTCCCCCTTGTCGGCGGCAAGTTGTCTCCATCTTCATGGTGGTTCTTTCTATGCTTTCATAGCATCTTCTTTCGACTTTCATGGTCGTTCTTTGTTAATGTTCATAGGTTTCAAGATCATCGTTGACGAACTCCCCATGGTTGGAATCTTCATCGGTATATTCAAGACTCAAAGCAAATCACTCCTATTTTGGAGTATCTCTTTCTCAAGAAGAAGAAAATCAACAAAAATGGTGGACTTGTGATCGAAAACCATTTCTCCTCCGATTCAATCGGTTCTTACATACATTTTTCTAGTCTTTTCCGGTGTTCTTTCTCTTTTCTTGCTAGAATACTTGGTTATGTACTAGTAGTGTATGGTGTTTCTCTATTACTTTATCTTGATGTCTTGAAACTCTTTGTAAACTTAACATTGAATTATTAATGAAGAGTTGATCTTTTATCAAAAAAAAAAAAAAAAAATCATACAATTTAATTTACATGTGAGATAGAGATAAATAAAATAATATTTGTATTGGAACAAGGGAAGGATAAATTAGGAAAGTAGAAGGAAATTTATGAAAACTAAGAATTTTCTTATTCTAAGAGAATACTAATTCTCCGCCTATATAATAGGGACGGAGGGAGTATGTCGTTACGCTTACGCACACCCATCTTATTATTTTTGTTTCTAGTCTCTCTTTTTCAAACCTAAAAAAAGATTGTGTCATTGCGTTTTCCTTATTCTTTCTATCTATAGAACATAAAGTTTGTAGCAGATGATGATGATACGTGCCTGCTCCGTTTCACATGGTAGAGAGCAATTAAGATGCAAGTTTTCCTCCAAGTGATTCACCACCTCATCTCTTCCCGAAAGTTAAACCTAAGTATTTCTGATTTTAGAGACCGTCGAGACACGTCAAATTAAGCTTAAAAAATACTCTGATGTATATGATCACAGTCATGGTGATTGATTAGTTATTAGGTGTGTAACAGTTGCGATGCCCCATGAGCATCATCATGGAACCATATCTGGGACATGAGTAGATGCATTAAAGGGGAGGAGGCAGCCGAAGGCAAAAAAACTGTATTCGCAAGTGCAACTAGAAAGAGAAAAAAAAAAGTTATACCTACCCTCAACCAGTAAGAAAATTATTTTCTCATCATCTCGATATGCACAAGCACAAACTTATGATATAAAATACTTTCGGTCTGCAAGGTCAGAGTTTGTTCATTTCGCTCCCACTATGGAATGAACAAACATGAAAAATGAATGTTTAAATTAACAGATTTGTTGATTTGAACATTGAGTTGGATGAACGGGCGCGCGTCGGATGGAAGAGCGGGCGTTGGTGCCACAAACGCGAGCGTTGGAAGAACCAACGCGCGACCATGCCAAAAACGCCAGCGACATTTCCATTGACGCCCGCGACTCTTGGATTATCGCCAAGTACAATCCGTGAATACTTTACTACTTTTTAATCTTATTTTATCTCACTTCATCCTATTTTATCTCAAATAAATATTTTATTTTATTTTTTCATCTTTATCCTACAAAACATTTTATATGAAAAAGAAATACTAGTGGGGCCCTAGAAAACCAAATCTGTTCATTTTGCTCTGCTTTACCATAGTGGAGAAACCCGTTTAGCCATCCACATGGCTCAACAAAATTTTGAGTTTGAACATTACCATAGGAACTGCTCTTAGGTTTACCTAAGGTTTATAAACTACAGGATCTTAAACAGTTAAACTGTTTATATTATACGGGGCTTAAATCTCAACATGCTAGTCTTACGTACAATAAAAGTAGTCAAGATTGTGGTTCCAAGCAAATGATGAATCAGTTACCATTTCATGATTTCATTCTTATGCACACACGGTAACAAAGTGACAAAGATAAAGGAATTTAGAGTTTAATTAAGCTAATTAATCCATAGTAGCGGCTAAATATATCTCCATGTGGCTATTTCTAGCGTTCATTCTAGATACTCTAGTGTTGTTTAGAACATTTAAAAGTTCACTAAACATCACCAGACAATAATGGGATTAAGACCACCTATATTAATCAAATATTATAGAAAGAAAAGCTTATCAAATTCAGCTAATTAAGACAAAAACCGTGTCTAATCCTTAGAAAACAAATGGAAAGAACAGAATCCAAGCAAGATACACAAAGTAAAAATGAAAAGATGGAAATGCATGACCTTAAGTATAATCTATCTAATTAGCAGCGTGATTAATTGATTAATCAAACAACTAAACAAACCTAACTACTCTGTCAATCAGACGACTGTATACACGTCTTATCTATTTTTTGGGGATCCCTTGCGTTTAAGTACTTGGTCAAATACGAACAAATTTATGCTCGACTCTGTTTTCTGCGGGAAGACTATGTTCTTGGGTCGGTTTCTAAGATGTTTTAGGTTCCCTGGGATCTAGGGAGGTTGAGCTTGTTTTTCGTCTTCCTTTGGGTTGCTTGCCTTGTTTGTTTCTTGCTTACTCTTCGTATGCTTTTTCAATATATTTCTTTTGCCGAGTAAAAAAGAAATTGTCGTACAAACACAAGAAATTCCAGTGACAAAGAAGGTTCAAGTGGACAAAATGTGAAGCTAGCGTTACACGATCAAAGAGACCGGAAACACCACAATCTTAATCAGGAAAACTTCTTTTTTTTTTTTTTTTTTTTTTTTGATCGATCAAAAGGAATTGTATTAAGAAGCACACAAGTCGTGCGCAAGCGAATACACCAAAGAAAGGGGAAAGCAACCCCAACCAAAGCAACCAAATTCTAGGATTAAACAAAAAGCAACAAAGGCCTCTTGACAAACCTTAGAAACTAAACAATCAATATTACTTGAGAACTAAACCAAGAGCGCAAGCTACATTTAAGTAGGATTTTCATGAACCTCTTCCATGGTTAAACCCTTGTGATTTTTGGCCACACCACTGAACATTTCTTGACGGTTTGCCTTCGAAGAGGGAAAACTTAACCCCATTATAGAACCAAACTCCATCAAATTACCTGCTGAAATCTTACTAGGACTAGTAAGAGATTTGGAAGGGCATTTCTTTTTGCTGCTTAATGTCTCATTGGCGAAGAGACTAGTCACTTTAGACTTTCTGCGCAACCTAGTGTTGGCTCCTTGAACCGGCTCGGACACTGCTGGTTTGGTAATGCTAATGTCGGCGTTTTTTTGAAGCAACCTCATATTCTTCGATCCCTTGGGATCGGTTATAAGTTTCGAATCCGGGGGGAATTGACGGATCCGAAGAAGAGAAATTTGCCCCTTGTTCCATTTGATGCAATTCCTGAGACTCATCCTCGAAACTAGGAGAAACTCGTGATGGTATACTATAGTCTGCCTTTGCCCCTTCACAAGTTTGGTCTTTCAAAGCATCAACATGTAATTGAATTCCATGTATGATCATCTCCATAAATTGTTCTTTTGAATCTGGAATAGCTGTCTTCTTAGGGCTTAAAACCCCTTTTGCCATATCAAAAAGAGTACCAAATTTGTATTCCAAGTATCTTTGAGCCTTGTTTAATTTGACAGGATCACATTGTCGACCCAGAAAACAAGAATCAGACGGGGTTAGAACACTACTGACCTGAGAAGCCACATTTTTTGATATCACCATTTCATTCTCAGCTTGATGGGATGGTTGATTTGATTCCATCAAAGCGTTGTCCAAAGGAAAACTTCTTATCGTGCAAGCTTCACTTTAATTCTCTCCATTGACAATTTGACATACAGAATTAATTGGTCGCTTGACCACTGAATACAAGGTGGGCTTCATTTTTGAATATATACAAATAATGGCAAAAGATAGCCGTCCGACTTGAAAGTCCAGTTATATACAAAACTTTCTCTGAATTCTTTCTTGTGAGGCTAGACAAGTCACCGGATTAAGATTGGGCAACAACTTCAGTACGACAATACCTGTAACATCGAGGTGACTAGCATTGAATTCCATAGAAAATTATAAAGATCTAATTAAATGTGAAGATTGTTTAGTTTTATATGCATTGAATCCTGGAATTTGGTAATGTTAGAGGAACCTACCTTTATCGAGGTGACTAGCCTAGTCCTTGTTACAACCATGTTGCGAAACAAGCAAGCACATCAAATCAAATTTACTTCCCCACGTTACACTAACTAATCTGTTTACTAAGTATGGATTATCGATTCTTAATGTCACCTTCCATAATAATCTCAATTATAATAAATTTCTTCCTTTTTGTTCTAAATCTTTTTTTTTTTTGAAGGAAAAAATGTTTCCGAAATGTAAAATTCAAATCTGTTATTGTCAGGTATAACCAAGGGACACAGAATTGTTCTTAATCTTCTCATCCCATTCAAGTAGGGCATGCATAGTAATGGTTATATATATATATATAGGTACATATTGAATTCTTTTGCCATTTTTTTTCACCCATCAAATTAGTGAATGATGATCATGACCATTGAAGCAAATGGGCTGACCACTTACTACTCTGAAAGTTATAAAGGCCTCATCTTTGATAGAGATTAGTCAAAAAGAAGGAAATAGTCGCTTGCTTCTGCAACATTCGGTTGTTGGGTCATAACTCATGTTAACATTAAAAGAAATGTTTAGTTTTCAAAATGCCATTCTAATCTCATTAACACATCTACGCATCAAATAATGTGACCCTTTCACTTTCTTGTGAATGCACTCTAAGAGATAAATATGAATAAAAATAATAAAAAACTTGCAAGTTGTATTCGGTTGTATTCGGGTGTCACTGTGTGATGTAGCAGTGGCCTGAGTTTGAAACTCATCAGTGTCATATTTTTTGACAGTGGCCTGAGTTCGAAACTATCAGGATTCTAGACTACTTTTTACAGAATCTATCTGGATTCCAGACTACTTTTTACAGAATCTATCAGGATTCCAGACTACTTTCTACAGAAACGCTGGAGAAAAAAAATCTCGTAATTTAGATTTCACCCTTAGACTTGTTGTTAGACCACATTATCTTTAATAAAATCCGCTCGGAATTACCAAAGAAAGTTGTAATCTCATTAACACATGTACGCATCAACTAATGTGACACTTTCACTTTCTTGTGAATGCACTCTAAGAGACAAATATGAATAAAAATAATAAAAAAACTTGCAAGTTGTATTCGGGTGTCACTGTGTGATGTAGCAGTGGCCTGAGTTTGAAACTCGTTAGTGTCATATTTTTTTACAGTGGTGAGTTCGAAACTATCAGGATTCCGGACTACTTTTTACTGAATCTATCAGGATTCCAGACTACTTTTTACAGAATCTATCAGGATTCCAGTCTACTTTCTACAGAAACGCTGGAGAGAAAAAAATCCCGTAATTTAGATTCCACCCTTAGACTTGCTGTTAGACCACAGTATCTTTAATCAAATCCGCTTAGAAATACCAAATCAGATATCTTAGTTACTATCTGGCTGGCATAAAAAGAGATCCGGTTCATTTCGGAACTAACCAAAGGACACGCCACAATTGCTGCAAGAAACAGGCCAAAGTAGCCGGCCAGATTGAACTTTATGCCTAAGTTTAGGGTCTAAATACGTGGTGTGCAGCACTATGCAGTACGGCAGTGTCTTTCTCTTTGTTCCTTCCCACCATGTTATAAAGCAGTAGGCGTGCATTGCATAATTAACCAATTCCCTTTCTTAAACGCAACCCCCTTTATTTTATTCTCCTTTATTGACTTTCGTTCCTCCTTGTTAATTTTAATCATTAGAATAAAACAGGATACTTAAATACATATTAATCATAATCACTAATCAAAATGATCATTCTTATTCTTAAAATAAACAAACAAACAAAGATGATTAAGATTTTCTTCTTTAATTTGGAGCCTGTCACTCTCATACATACTTAGTATGTTCTCGAATTATTCGTGAACTGAATCGAACAATACAAGAAATTTTTTTCTTAGAGAAAATATTTGTGAGAAAAATCTAACAGTATTTCAGATAATGAATTTCCTGAGCACTGTACAGTATAGTGAAAAAAACTAATAATAAATCATAATGATAATACAAGTGACCTAAATTCGAAACTCACCGGTACCAAATTTTCTACCTATTATAAAGAAAGTTAGTGGCAGTTTTACCAAATTGGGGAGAATAATATTTTTCCCGTGGGATACCCCAATAAATTGCTAGGTCGAAAAATTCCAAGAGCAGTAATTGAAAGTTGGTAACAAACGTGACGGTGATCATGTACTCGAAAAATTACGGTTTATTTTTAAATTTTCGTATCGTACAAATTGGATTTTTGTGTACTATGTATATATACGGTCGTCATTTTGGGTACAGTACATACGTATACTCAATGCTGTCTTTATAGGCAGATTCTGTTTCAACTTTACAGGTACATCTCAGAAGAGTTGCAATCGACGGCTGATAATCAACCAAAGTTCACAAGCTATTAGCCTGCTTAGAGGCTTAGCCTTCCATAAAGATATGGCTGGCTGGTCCATTAAAATTGGGTTTGCCTTTGCCCTACCTAGCTAGCTTTTACTCATAGTTATACCCCATTTCTTACGGTTTGCTTGTCCCCAACCTTAATTACTTCTTTCAACAAAATTATTCTGTTTCTTTGATAAAGTGTGTTTTACTTTATTCGTGTATGTGTAATGTAAAATTTTCACTTTGCCCATTCTGATTTCCTCAACCAAAGATTTGACGGAAATTAATCAGCGGTGCTACGTTGACCGCCAAAATAACCGTGAAAAATCCCGCAGGATTATCCAATGGCTGAGAGAGGGGGAGTCCTGGGGGAGATTTGCAGGGGTGGGGCTAACGTGGGGGCCACCTTTTTTTTTCTCTCACACGGTGATGGCTGCGAAATTCACTCCCACTACACCCAGCATTGTTGGACATTAATACCATCGGCTTATAGGTTGTCTCGTGACAAAAGAAAACGTTGTCTCTTTTCCACGACCACAACAACTAGTACCTTCTGTCTTTGGTTCCACCACTAAATAACTAAGGTCTTGTGGCGTGTTTGGAATTGCCATACGGGATATTTTTTTTTATTTTTTTTGAAGCATGCATAGTTTCGATTCTTCTTAAGGCTACAATGTCCAAACTGAATCATGACCGTTATAAATGTTAAGATATTCATATAAAACAAAATAATCTTTGCCATTTTAGGGATATAGGAGCTAGGAAATCACCTATAACCCAAAATTGTTGGCCTGAAATCGTTCTTTGTTTTTCCTACATCCGTTATTGGTTTATTTGTGATGGATGTAAGTGTTATTAAATCATTTTGTCACTAGCATATATGTTACAAAAGCTTGTGACGTTATAGCAGTTACTGAGAAAATGGGTCATTTGTCCAAAAAAATTTAAAACACGGTTCAAATGGACGAGTAAAAAAAAGTACGGGTGAAATAGCCAAAAAAAAAATAGCAAGGATGAAACTGGATTCATCTTGGCTTATACTTAAAAATAGCAAGGATGAAACTTTGGATGCATCCTGTGTAAAATAAAAATAAGAAAAAAATATTTGAAAAATGAGGATAAAACTGGTTACATCCTGCCTATTTTTAAATTTTTGTCCATTTAAACAATATCTTTTTAATTTTTGGCTATTTAAACAGTATCAAAACCTAAATGTCTTTTTCACCCAGGAATTGTTGATTTTGGTCTTTTTGACCAATTTTGTGTACTTACTTTTTGTTCCTTGTATAACTGTCACTAAATATCTGTTGTTAAAGTCTGCAGGCATCCAACTCAAAACCAATTGGCAATGAGTGGAGCGGCCATTCCATATTATATTTAAGTTAATTAAGCGGATTCTAACGATGTGGGACTATTGTCCTTTCACATCTGTTAATAACCATTTTTTGGGAGTATTTTATGTCAAATTAAAAGTTTAGAACCCAAATTCTAACTAAAAATAGTGGATAAGGACCAAAGGCCTTCGGCCGCCTAACCTAATCTAAAACAATTGGATTTTGATATAAAAATTGATCCCTATAACTAAAATTTTGGCTCTACCACTGATTTGGTAACATACAAACAAAAACCTCGTCCTTTAAGTTCGCCTAGAGCACCCCAATTTTGTAAGACAGTCACGGAAACAGCCTTGCTGAATAAAGCTTGTGCTGGCCTGCCTCGTATGGAAACCATTGAATTAGACAAAAGTTAATTATTTCGCATTAGCTTTTTACTTTAGAACGTACCTGATGTCCGACTTACGCTCCACGTCCGCAAGAATGCTCGAGTCTGCCAGAGAACCGTCCATGCATGTTTAATGCTAGAGATACGACCAAAATGTTAGCTGGCTGAGAATCTTTACATAAAATTTGCAGCAAATCGCTAAACTTTTTTAGTTATTTACCAGGACTTTTATTACAGAAGCAAATCTATAAAATGCGTAAAATTTACTAGTGAAATCTCTCAAAGCTTTTGTCTTTGATGGACATAATCCTGCAATTGATCCTCAAATTTTGACCTTAATTAGTAAGATTAATTAGATTATTGTACTCTTTACTACTTTACTATCCATGTAAGATTTTCTTTGTCATTGACAGTAAAATTGTAAAAACGTTAACTCAAAAATCTTAGTATATGAAGATTTCCATAATCTTATCATCAAATTTGCTATCTACCTTTTTTGATGTGATTGTTTCGTGACAATATGTTCATCGAAAATATGATAAACAATAAATGTACCTAAATTTCATGCACACCACTAAAATGTATACAATTAAAAGAAATTATAATGGAGACCGCATCCTCCTAGTTTGAAGATGATTTGACAAATAGAAGATGGATTCGTGCCTTCCACTTTATTTTGGAAAATCCAGCTAAATATATCCTAATATGTAAAGGTAAATCAGATTTCCAATTTTGATTAAGAGTAGTTGGGCAGACCGACAGGAGGGTCCGAAGGGAGGGAGTCCATTTTATGACCATTTTTTTTGTAAAATGAAGAAGTAACACAAATATTCAATTTGATTAAAAGATTGGAAATTTCCATGTCCATGGTTACTTTTTCAGTAAACAAAATTGTCCCTTCCTTTTAGTCCAATTACTATTGTGTATCCTATTTTTTCAGGGGTATAATTGGAATGTAAACTAGAATATAACATATCTTGTTGAAAGATTTTAAAAAAAAAATCTACGCAACGAGTACAAACAACAATATCAAATTTAGAATTTTTACGAAAAATTCGGAGATGTTTATCCTTTTAGGCACAATTTTTGAAAATTGAATGCATAGCCATTATGGAACCACCACAAAGGATGCATAACACATTATGCAGTCATATTTTGGTTTATGCATCAACTAATTTTCCGTTAAAAGTGATAATTTCACTCCGTTTCAGGAAAATTGATACTTTCATCCCGTTTCAGAAAAAGAGATACTTTCACCCCAAAAATGAAACTGTAAAAAGAGATACTTTTCAGAAAAAGAGATATTTTCCCGTTTCAGAAAAAGAGATACTTTCATCCCGTTTCAGGAAAAAAGAAACATTCACTTTTTCAATTTGGCCTATTTTAAGGCAAAAATGAAACTGTAAAAATATCTCTTTTTCTGAAACGGAGATAGTATATGCCTAAAAATATCATTCCAACAAAAAAAAGATCGGAAAATGGGTCATTTGTCCAAAAAAATTTAAAACACGGTTCAAATGGACGAGTAAAAAATTTTATGGGTGAAATGGACACTCATCCTGGCTTAAACTTAAAAAATAGCGAGGATGAAACTGGATGCATCCTGTGTAAATTAAAAATAAGAAAAATTATTTGAAAATGGGCAGGATGAAACTGGTTACATCCTGCCTATTTTTAAATTTTTGTCCATTTAAACAGTATCAAAATCTAACTGTCCTTTTCACCCAGGAAATTTTAATTTTGGTCTTTTTAACCAATTTTGTGAAAAAAGATGCATAACGAATTATGGAGCCACCATAAAGGATACATAACAGTTTATACAGTCGTATTTTGGTCCATGCATCCACTAATTTGGTTATGCAACCACTAAAACGATGTATATGGTTCAAAAATAACATTCCAACAAAAAAAAAAAAGATTTATTACGCGTTATGCAATCAGCGGTGTTTCGTTTTTCTTCGGTCGGATCTCCCTACCGTGGCAGAGGTGTTATAGTCTAATTAACTCAATTACATACCCTCCACATCTTGTGCATGCATGATAAAGTTAAAATTTCAAATCTATTTTTTTTTCCCAGACGAAAAATAGTAAAAAATTGATGTGCGTAAAATTTATGATGAAATCTTAACCATGTAGGTCAAATAAGGTAGAAAATCAAATTTTATTAATTTTGATAAAATATAACTCAATTTAGCTCATGCGATGTATGAGAATTACCGACCATATGATGGAAAATAATTTATATGTAATTTATTAAAGTTTTTTCCATTATTATGACGTATAAGGTTGCAAAATTTTGTATCAATTTTTTCGTTTAAAGGGGATTAAAACTTTAAATTTTGATTTTATTTGAATGAAAAAGCATAAAATTGTGATTTTCCTTTGAATAAAAAAAAACATAACATGGTGTAAATTACAGAAAATCGAGATTAGCCTGTAAAAAAGTAAGTACCGCCCATACTTAACAATCGAGATTTGAATGGGAATAAAAACATAGCTGGTAATTAAAGTTTAAATTACCATGTTATGAGTAAACAAAAGTAGTAATATATCTTTATTTTCCAAAGTTTAAATTACAATAATTTTAAATCTTACGACGTAACCTAAAAAATAATGATTTTATGCGCATCAAATTTATTTTACTTCATACTTTTGAGAGTGACTTCTATTTTTTGTGTCTAACCACATCGTTCGAGACTTCGAGTCATTACAGCTTGGTGAATTTTTTTATTGAAAAATGGTAAGAGTTATTGAGAGAATTGTCATCGCCAAAGGATAGCAATGTCATTTGAGACTAAAGGTAAAATTGTCTTTTTCACTAAGTAACAAAAATTTCAAAAACTGAAAAAACAAACTCTGAGAGATTAAAATGGATTGACCATTCAGTAATAAAGCTACGAGTGTTTGAGTTTGTTTCTTACCTGAATTTTGTTATCAAGTTTGTTTTCTACCTGAATTTTGTTAAGTTTGTTTTACCACACAACAAATCCAACCACAGTCAAAAAAAAACAAAAATAAAAAATAACGGCCTTCTCCCCCCACAAACAGCCCTACTAACTCAACTAACTAACCACTCCTACTAAATAAAAACATGTCGATATGCCGGATTAGATTAAGAGTATCCAAATCACGGTCAACGTACGTTTGACCAAGTTATCACAGATATAAATAAATCCTGACAATAGGGGTGCATTACGCAATTAAGGACACTCTTTAGGGGCAAATAAGTTAATGCTGTTTGGAATCCAATACGGTGGTTTCATTTTTCTCTGTCTATCTTGTCTTCCTATATAAACAATGCTTTCTTCTTCATTTTACTTTGGTCTGTGTGTTTGTTTAGTCTCTGAATAAATACAGAGAGATTGACAGACAGAAAATCACAAAAACTCAAGAACCAGAGAAACGAATTTGATGGTGATGATGAAGAAGAGAAGTAGTAGAGATTTTGTTTTGGATGTTGAAGAAATGAAAAGGAAGAGATTAAAAACAAGATTTGATTTCTTTGATGGATTACCAGATGATATTGTTATTAGTATTCTTGTTAAGTTGAGTTCATCTTCAACTTCTCCTTCTCATTTCGTCAATGTCTTATCCACGTAAGTTCTCTCTCTCTCTGCACTTTTCATTTTTATTTCTTCTTCTTTATTTTTAGTCGGAACTTTTTTCTGATTAAACGGCCGTTTTTCTGGTTTTTTTCTACAGATGCAAGAGATTGAATGGATTAGCTCTACACAGATTAGTATTGTCAAAAGCATCACCTAAATCGCTAGCCGTTAAAGCTAAAAACTGGTCTGACTCAGCTCACCGATTCCTTAAACGCTGTGTTGATTCTGGAAACGTCGAAGCTAGTTATATCCTCGGCATGGTAATAAGCTTTCTATATCCTCCTACACATCGTTTTTTTCTTTTATTTTCAAAAAAAAAAATTCACTGAATCGGAAAAGGAATCGGGAATAACTTGTTTTTTTTGCTGTAACAGATACGATTCTATTGTTTAGAGAACCGAGGAAATGGAGCTTCACTAATGGCAAAAGCAGCGATGAATTCACATTCGTCGGCTCTGTACTCTTTAGCCGTGATTCAATTCAACGGGAGTGGCGGCTCCAAAACCGACAAAGATTTAAGAGCCGGCGTAGCTCTATGTGCTAGAGCGGCTTACTTAGGTCATATCGATGCGTTACGAGAACTAGGTCATTGCTTACAAGATGGTTACGGTGTAAGACAAAACGTCTCCGAAGGCCGCCGGTTTCTCGTTCAGGCAAATGCTCGTGAACTCGCCGCTGTCATGTCGTCAGAGCCGTCCAAGTCATCATCTTGTCCGTGGCTTACGTGGCATCCTAATCAGCACGGCGGGCATCATGTGACGATACTCCCCGGTGGTTCTGGTTGTCCATTGCTTAGTGATTTTGGGTGTAATGTTCCACCGCCTGAATCTCATCCTGCTAATAATTTCTTAGTCGACTGGTTTTCACTACGAGGGAAGACTGATTCCGGCGGCGAGGATCTGAGATTGTGTTCGCATTCCGGTTGTGGAAGGCCTGAAACAAGAAGACATGAATTCCGGAGGTGTTCGGTTTGTGGGTCTGTGAATTACTGTTCTAGAGCTTGTCAAGCACTTGATTGGAAACTTAGACATAAATTAGAATGTACACCCATGGAACAATGGCCTGATGAAGAAGAAATTGATGCCGATGCTGCTGCTGCTGCTGGTGTTGCTGCTGATAATAATAATAGACTTGAAAATGCGGCTGCTGGCGACAATACCAACCAGAATAACCTTGGTATCATGCAGAGTTAACGGTACTGGATTCCCTAGTGTTCGATCACTGGGACATTTTGGAGATCATTCAGTATGGCCTTCGTACAAAGGTTTACAGGTGGATAATGGCCGGACGGAGCTTCATTTTTATTTTATTTTGAACTTTCTTTTTTTTACCTTTTTTCGGTCAGGGGTAATATGGGAATTTTGAAGAGGATGGGAGTTGTGGTTTGGGGGGGCATATAATTTTGTAACCGGGAAAGAAGTGTAGAAATTTGGATCGGCAAGGCAAGTAAGATGAAATCTGTAAGAAGAGTAAAGAAATCTTTGTCTTTCAGTATATATAGTGTTTTTGTTTAGTGATGGATTTTGGTTTGATGTTTAAAAAATTGAAGTTTTTGTCCGTCTTTCTTTGTTTTTCTTGGGAAAGGAAGGATACTTCACCTCAGCAACAACAAAGATGGTGTGATGTGTTTGGCCTACTTTTAAAATATCCTACAAGCAAAGAAAAAACACAACCCTTATCTTAAGGAAATACTACTATTGATTTTCAAGAAACTTCGATGTGAACAACAATAATGAAATCACAACACTCATGATTTTTACTTGGACTTTTTTTCGGAGCTTTAACTTTATTTTACCATTTAGTCAAATAAATTAGCAAGAGAGGCATTTCTTGTTCCATTTTCAAAAATGGATCAAAGCTAAAAGCGAATATCAACATATTTATTAAGACTAAAAACAGCAAATACACTGCCAACTGTGGTGTATCAAAAAATTTAAGCGCATTTATGTTCCTAGAATTTGTAATCAAGGGTGCTCACTAGTCACTCTACAAGGCTATGTTCTTTAGGCGCATTTACCTTCTTTAGGTCCATCAATACACTGCCAACAGCCTTACAACAATGTCTATGTTTTGCAGGGCTTCCACAAGGGTTAAAAAATTACATATTATCAAATCCGTATAAAACAAGACAATTATTTTTACTGAGTAATTTTTCCCTGAAATTCCGTGATCCCTTGTAACAAACTTGATAATTCCCATTTTGCTTGCATAAAAATATAAACTGTATCAGGTTTGTTGGCACTTGATAGATCTAGATGAGTTGAACTACAGATGGTTTGAGAAGATTAGTTTTGGTGATTTAGAATCTTTGGGAAAGAGAGATTAAAGTCTAAACACATTTTTTTTTTCATTTTTTTTTTTTGCTTTAGGTAAATATTAGCTTGGCTTTGGGGCTAAGTTAATTACTGTCAGAGAAAGATGTTTTGACTCTTTTCTTTTTTTTTCCTCCAATTTTTCAATGAAATGTATTCACACACAAAATAAGCAAAAGAAAGAAAAACAAGAGAGACATGAAAAGGCAGAGAAGAATCCTCCTAGCTTAGTTAGTGATGTGATTCATTGAATGTAAAATTGAATTACTCCAAATCTTTTGCTTTTCTTTTTTTTTGATCAACTTTTTTTCTTTTCTTTTTCCTCTTTTTCCTAGTCAAAAAAAGTTAAAAATTTTGCTCAAGAGATTTGACCTTCAATAAACCAAAAAGAGAAAGAAAAAATAGAGGAAAAAGAATTAAAGGAGAGGGTGCGGTAGCTAGTAGGAAGAAGAATATATGGAAAGGCAGTAATGGGTGCTTGGTGATGGCATTGGCAGCAGCATTAGTAGTATTTAGTAGCAGTGCTAGAAGAGTAAAGCCCCTCCATCCCTTTTATTATTATTTGTGATTATGATGCATCATCCCCCCACTTTTCCCCCTCTCACTTGTCTGTCAAAAGAGATGTTTGATCATTTGATTTCATTAGTTTCAATTTTGGTTACTTGTTTCAATTGTGCATCCTAATGTGTATGGGGCCATCATGTTTGTGTATATGCCTCTTTATCTCCCTCCTTTTGTCTTCCTTGTATTTGTACCCATTGCAAGTAGTAGAATGATGGATACTAAGGAGGAAGTATCTCTACTGCATGCATACATTTTGTATGGCAATATTCATTGGATATGGATGATTGTATACTCGCATGTGCATTCCAATAGGCACCATAATTCCTTATCCAGATAAATAAAGAATTCCGATAAAGCGGCAAAATTATTGGACGATGATATCAGTGAGCCCGTGTTTCCTAGCAAGTCATTTGTATAAACATCGTGGAAATAGGGCTATCGAATTGCGATAGACAAAGGGATGGCTTCCCTATTTTCTAGAGTCTCCTATATGGATGAGGCCATGATTGAACTTGTTATTCGGATGACAGGTTAAATTTGTAATCGGACTGTCGAAAAGGTTAAAAGAGAACTATGGTGGTCTGATGACTCTCAAGCTTCCTCCCATAAGGGAAGTTAGAGTTCGAACCCTGTAATTACCACACACAAAAAAAAAGTAAAATAAATAAATAACCTAGCATTTTTAGGGGCGACCCCAAACGAATTAGGGGCGACACAAAAGACAAAATAGGACAAAAATACTTGTATGCCCCTTCATAATTGGTAGTTTAGTTATCTACCGATTGTAAAATCTCATTTTTGGGACAACTCTATATTCGGTAGTTATATGAACTATTTTGACTACCGATTATAGGCTCAACCAAATTAGAAAAATCGAGGATTTTTGCAAAATCTCTTTGGGGCAACTCTATATTCGGTAGTTATATGAACTATCTTTGACTTCCGATTATGCTAGGATTTCGGTAAAAGAGGCCCTTGTATAATTGGAAGTGGGATACCTTCATTTTGATTATAGGCTCAACCAATGCGGTTGAAAAAGCTCGGTGCGAGCATGGACATGGTATGAATACAATGCTTACGCTATACTGAGGTGCAGGGGGTCGGGAGGGCGTAGCCTCCCGACTAATTTTTTCTACGAGAAAATTGAATTTCGACTGTTTTGGATTTTTTTCCGGGTTTTCGGTCCTTTTTAGGCATAGTCATTTAATTCTCGAGAATAATTGAATCGGGAGTCAAGATAACTTTATTTACTACCGATTATAGGATTTTGGCAAAATCTCATTTTAGGCTACTCTACATTCGGTAGTTATATGAACTATTTTGACTACCGATTATGATAGAATTGACAAAAAAACCTAATGTATAATCGGAAGTCATGATAACTCTTCCTTTCTTACCGATTATAGGCTCAACCAAAATTTAAAAAAAAGAGGATTTTTTGCAAAATTTCATTTTGGGGTACTCTATATTCGGTAGTTATAGGAACTATCTTGACTACCGATTATGGTAGGATATTTGCAAAGAGAGCCTTGTATAATCGGAAGTCATGATAACTCTTCCTTTTTACCGGTTATAGGCTCAACCAAAATTCAGAAAAAAAGAAAAGGATTTTGCGAAATCTCATTTTGGGGTAACTCTATATTCGGTAGTTATATGAACTATCTTGACTACCGATTATGGTAGGATATTTGCCAAATGTCTACTTTAATCGGGAGTCAAGATAACTTTATTTACTACCGATTATAGGATAATCAAAATTCAAAAGATAGAGGATTTTATTTTGGGAATACTTTATATTCTAAGCTATATAAACTAAATTGACTCCGATTGTTGATTAACTACCGATTGTATAGTTATCTACCGATTGTAAAGGGTAGTTTGGCCATTAAAAAAACGAGATTATGGATTAACCTTCCGATTATGACATATTTTGTCCTTTTGTGTCGCCCCTAAAAATGCTAGGATAAATAACTCCATTGTGATAGATAACACCAAATGTATTTATCTAAACAATCCAGTAAGCTTGACTAGAGTCATAACTATCCTTGTTGGAATATGATGTTATCAAGAGATTGTGTTGTTTTTATATCTAGCACACCAGATATTAGGGAACTAACTAAACCACTATAGTGTCATCTTCTACTAAAAAGGATGTACTACTACACTATTCATACGTACATTGCTTTGTACTACTAAACTACTTTCCTTGTTCTTTCCTTTAAAAAATGTTTTTGAGGGCCGGATGTGGTTTTGGTTGTTTGCAAAGAAAAGAAGACATATTTCATGTGTAATTTTGGGTTGGTTTTCTGTAACAAACAGGTGCTACGTGCACAGAGATTCCTCAAATGGATTAGCCTTCAAGGTGCATGCCCATCTGCTTTGCCAAGTGTAAAGACGAACCCTTCTTTAACAATTTTCATCACAAGAAAATGTAGGTGAAAAAACAAACTTTTCCAAACTTGTAAGTTTAAACTGCTCCCTCAGAAACTCAATCCTCATCTCATCATCCCTACCAACGTGAATCGGTGATGTGTTAGGTATTTCCACTTATAAGCACCCAAAACCTTTATGTTCATCTCATCTACTTGTTATTAACAAATTGATTAGACAGACTGACTAAAGGAATACCAGCGCCAAAAGTCATTGAGTGATGATATCAGTGACCTGAGTTCGAAATTCGCTAGCACTAAACTTTTTATCGATCAGACAAATAATATAGGCTTCCTCCAGGAGATCAACTCATGCTCCATTTGTTTTTGAAAACATATATTACAGGACTGAACACAAGTAATATAAAGGGTTTTACCTAAAACTAAACACAAGTAATAGATATTGTATGTGTTGGTGAAATGTCATAATGTCGCGGGGTCAATGGTTTAATATTGTCGGGCCAATAATTTGTCACCCAACTGCCGAACTGAGCCGCAGGCCCAGTATGCACTATTGTGTTTGACAATGCATGCAAAATGAACGTTGAACGGTAGATGCGTTGGTTTTTTCATACTTACAACAAATCTGTCGGTAAGAAACAATACGAATTTCGAATTCAAATCAAAGATATTATTAGTCGATTATCTACGAGAGAAGTTACCGGTGTTTTTTAATTATAATAGATGAGATATTATATAAAGTTTTTGGACAACGTGTACGGGGGGAAACGGATGAAATGGTTCTATCGTAACAGGCAGCCATGACAAGAGCTAAACATAAGCCAATGGTGGTATGTGCCGTCTAATTCAAAAGATAGTCATGAGAAACATAATATTTTTGTTTTTGTCCATCTCGAAACTCCAAAAAACACTTTGAATGTGAGACGTGACCTCCACCCACTGGCACTTGAATTGGTCTGGCAGCTTTGTCTTGGTGGTGACACACTTCTATTCAATCAATTGTTTGATATTGGAATTTGGAACTCTTTTCTGTTTTCTCTGCTGCAAAACAATAAACTTTCTTGCTGGAATAATTATGGTCATGTTGTGTATTTCAATGGGAATTCTGTTCCTTTTTTTAACTTGTTTGATTTTAACTTGCCTGCAGAAATTTTGAATTTCTTTCTAGATGGCATTTATGAGCTTTGACTTTTAAGTATAAGGAAAAAAAGAATTGCCAGCTCAAATTTTACCTCTTAAGAGCAACCACAGTCGACAACCAAAACCAAATATTTACCAAATATTTGGTCAAGAAATCAATCACTCAAACGGAACCAAATATTTGGTCAAGAAATCAATCACTATCAAACGGAGTAAAGATCAAATACCACACTAAAACCAAAAACCAAATTATATTTGGTCTTTAGTTTGGTTTTGGTCGAGCGTAAGTATAGATTGCGCTAGAGGTGAGGCGAAGTTATAAATTACGTTTCATAGGGGGCGAATATTTAAGTTACGTTCGAAATTCAGGTGCAGATTAAAGTTGCGCCCGTATGGAGTGAAGGCTTAGTCATCAGGTGTGAATTATAATTACGCCCATTCTGAGCACTCTTTATAACTACGCTCCACATCAAGCGTAAGCATATCATTACGCTTCACTAAATTTACTCCTCCACCATAACGTCGCTCCACGGACTAAACTCATTTCTTTTAGTTTTTTTTTGGTTTTTACTCTTTAGTTATGGTCGCACCACTGCAGTTGCTCTAAGGCATTAACAATAACCTTCAAAACAACAAAAAAAATCGTGGTTGAAGGAAGGTATTCTAAAGTTGAGCTAATGGTTTCACATCCAAAGACCATAACTGTTATGCGCCGGACTTTGGAGTTTCTTCGAGGATTCCATCATTGGTCGAATAAATGTCGACAACAAATATCATTTAGTTCAAAAAAATAAAAATAAAAAATATTGTAATTTATGTTGTTTATACATTAGAAGCCAAATAATGGCCTACCTTTGGGTGATAAGGCTAATGGATCACTAAAGTGGGAGAAAATTTTGGAATATTGTGCTTCTAGACTTTCTTCGTGGAAAGGGCATAACTTACAAACTTGATAGAATAGTAAAAAAAAATTTATGGGATGACGACTCAAAACAAGAAGAGAATTCATAATATTGGTTGGCCCACGGTTGTGAAGTCTAAAAAAAATGGAGGTCTTGGGATCCGAGTGTCTAAACATGTAAATTCGGCTCTTCTCAAAAAATGGTGGTGGAGATTCGGGGCAGAAAAAGATGCTTTTTGGAGAAAAATAATTGTGGAGAAATTTGGTGAAATTTCGACGGGATGGGAAACTCTTAAACCAAAAGGGCCAAAGGGGTGTAGTTTGTGTCATATTATATATAATGAGCTTGAAGACTTCAATAAACATGTAAGATTCAAGATTGGGGCGGGTAACGAAACTAGATTTTGGGAAGACCTTTGGATCGGAGATGTTGTCTTATGCAATAGATTTCCGTTAGCTTTTGAAGCTTCAAGAACTAAAGGGTGTGTAGTGGCTAGATTGTATGAGATATCAAGTGACGGCATCAAATGGAAGTTTATGTCCCGCGAAAGATACTCACAAGCTATAATAAGGGAGGTCGATTCGATAAAATCTTCATTAGAATTGGTAAGTATCCAAGAAGGAGTTGTAGATTCTAGATTATGGATGGTTGGGGATAGTGGCAAGTTGGAGGCATGTATGGTAAAGAATGGAGTTATCTCTCTAAGTGAAGCGGATGATATAAATTTCCCAAACGAGATTATATGGAGTCGGTTATATCCTTATAAAGTCAATTTCTTTCTATGCTTCTCTCACACGATAAGTTGATGACGGCTGATAATCTTACTCGAAGAGGTATGGATGTAGATAGGTCTTGCCGGTTTTGTGAAGAAGAAGATGAAACAAGTTCTCATTTGTTTTATGATTGTTGGAGAACTAAAAGAATTTGGACTTACTTTGTTGAAGGATGTAGTTTCCATTGGGACTACAATACTTGTATTGCCAAAACTATTCAAACTTGGAATTATGATTGGGGTGATGAGTGGTTCAACCGTATTTGGAACAATCTTCCGGTTGCGATATGGTGGTGCATTTGGAAGGAATGCAAGGATTTTCAACAACAAAAAGAGAAATTTAGCAAACATAATTAGAGATATCAAGATTCAAGCTTATTTTTGGGCCGAATCAAACACTAAGATGGTAAATTTAACGGCTAATATGGTAGTTTGTTTATAGAATTCAAATTTCTATCGTTCTATTTGAGAGGGCGTGGAGTAGCAAGTGTATGTGTCTACTCTGGCTCTTGTAAATTTTTTCGTTCTTTTTGATGATCGACTCCCATGTCGATTTCCTTTTTTTGTTTCGGTTATATTTATTGGGTTAAGGTACCCCTTAAGTACCTTATTTTCAATGAATTCTCCTTTTGACTGATCAAAAAAAAAAGAAGCCAAATACTGGTCAAATCAAAATAGTGCGCCAATTGTGCCTTGCTAAATATCTATCCAATAACAGCATTCGACAACTGTTGTGTATTTCAATGGAAATTCTGCTTTCCTTTTTAACTTACTCCGCAGAAATTTGAATTTCTTAGCAGATGCATTTATCAGTTTTGGCTTTAAGTTAACAATCTAAGGAAAAAAAGAATTGCCGGCTCAAATTTTACCTGCAAAAAATCGTGGTGAAAGGAGGGTAATCTAAAGTTGCGCTAATGGTTTCACACTCAAAGGCCAAAGCCCATAACTGTTATGGGCCAGACTTTGGAGTTTCTTCAAGGATTCCTTCACGGGTCGAAGAAAGCTTTTCAAGAATGATTTTTTGGGGACCCGCCTTTGGGTAAAATATTTTGAAGTAAATCTAAGCCACCCCTTATCCAAATATTTGTACTAATTTCAAAATTACCCTCTTGATTAATTTTGGGTAATGATTAGCTAGTGTACTTATTAGTTATTGTAAGGATTAATTGAATGACTAAGTTAAGTTAATTAGTGATTAGTGAGGTTAAACTAATAAATTGATTTTCTTATAAGAAGAATTATCGAGAGATTAAAGTAGATGAAGAATAATATGGAAAAAAGACATTTTTTTTGAGATGGCTGAATATGAATCGAGTGATTCGAGCCATCATCTCCTATAATATTTATTAATGTTGCTTGAATTGGTCAAAAACTTTTCTAAAAAAGAAAATAAATTAAGTAGGTTTCGGCTAGATCAAACAAGTACGGCTACAATATCTGAAGAACAGGTAGCCGAACTTATTTGGAAATGCAGTTCGGCTAATGTTTCCGAAGACATGGGTAGCCGAACTTTGCTTTAACGGAGGTTTTGGTCAGTTCGGCTATCGGGTACCGAGACAGGTAGCCGAACTTTTATTCTAAATTATACAGAGTAATGTTTGGTTTTCAAAATATATTTGCGACTAAACCGAACTCAATACAAGAGTTCTGAGAGTGAAGTTCGGTTAGTAGAAAAAAATCTCGAATAAACCGAACTCAACATTGCGTTTGCAGAGTAGAATTCGGTTAGGATAAAACAATTCCAACTAACCTAACCAACCGAACTCAACTTATTGGTTTTCAATGAGGAGTTCGTTTAGCAAAAAAAAAAAAATTGTGAACCAACCGAACTCAATATTTGATGTTCTATACAAGGGTTCGGTTAGGGGACAAAATTTTCCAACTAACCTAACCAAGCGAACACAAAAATATTGGTTTTTAGTAAGGAGTTCGGTTAGCAAAAAATTTTTTACGAACCAATCGAACTTAACATTTTTCTTTCTATACTAGAGTTCGGTTAGGTTTTTTTTTTTTTTTTTTTTTGTAATAGCCGAAGGCCCGAAGTGTTATTCGTGTTCTTGGTTTCAGAATGTTCGATTAGCAAACTAGGGTTCTTTTTAAACTACTCCTAACCGAACAATGCTATTGTAACTTCCATTTAAACCATATGTTGATGATTTCTACTCAATTTTTTCAATCAAAAATGAATTAACAGTGATGGGTTTTTCAATCAAACGAAAAACGTCATGGAAATAGGGAAGAAGAAGAGAATAATTTTTTATTTTCGAAACTAAAAATTTCGAGGTCCTCACCTCTCTTTCACATTTATGATTTTGGTTAATGATTTTTTTGTTTTTGATTTGGGTAATGATTTATCTAGTTAGGTGGTGATTAAGTTGGTTTTAGTTTAAAATAGGATAAAAGGGTAAACTAATTAGTATTTTCCTAACTTTAGGACACCCCTTATAAGTATAGGGCAGTTGGGTTAATCAAATCATGGTGCCCCCAAAAAAGTCATGGTCCCAAAAAAATCATTCCTTTTCAATGTCGACAAAAAATATCATTTAGTTCAATAATGTAATATGTTGTTTACACATTAGAAGTCGAATCCTTCTCACTAAACCTTTTTCCTCGGATGCGAGGATTGACATACAAACAAATACCGGTCAAATCAAAATAGTGCGCCAATTGTGCCTCTTATTAATTTCATTGCTCGAGGAATGCATCCAGAATGCACCACCAGAGAGCAACTAGAGGCAGCTGGAGCGGATGTAGCATTTCAATGGGCAGCAGATTGGAGTGGACACATTGTAACCTTTAGAAGTGATTTAGAACCTACTCTCTCGTTGCTCGTAGGAAAGTATGTGAAGGCCGCAGAACAGAGATATAAAATCAGTGCAGACTTTTGAAACACAACGAAGTTTGATATCAACTTTAGAGTTAGATCTTTCAATTTAGTGATGAGAGTTAGTGTAATCTGGGTAGCTAAAATATCTGTTTTTTGTAACAAATATGCCATCAAGCATTCATGGACAGGGCAATTCTAAATTTCCTAAACATCCAGGACTGAAACAACGATGTAATGATCTACAGAAACTCTCCTTATAGCTTGTATGGTCCTTTATTATCAATAATATCTGGAGAGAAACCTCTTTTTAAAAAATAAAAATAAAAATACATTCAATGTTAAACATCTATCTTAGAGCATTTCCTATGGAATGAACAAACTTTGAGTTTGTTCATTTTGCTCCCACTATGGACTCAACAAACATGAAAAATGGATGTTCAAACCAACAAATTTGTTGGTTTGTTTATTGAGTTGGAGGATGTAGCGCGCCCTTGATGAAAGGCCTGGCGAGCTTCGCTCCAGCGCTGGCGGTTGAGCCAAAAATACTGGCGCTCTTCTTTCCAGCGCGAGCTCTTGATTAAAGCGCCAGAGCTTGTCCTTCCAACGCCGCGTTTTTCATAGAAGCGCCAACGACTGAATCTGGACGGCTGAAAACTCTTGTGATCTAAAGGCTATAATTTTTGAGTTCTATAAATACTCCTCATTTCAAATTTAAATTCACATTCACACATCTAGTCTTCTTTACTCTTCTCTGAGCTTAAAAAAATTCTTCCACTTCAATAAATTTTTCAATTCTTGAACATGTCTCGGCCTTTGTTAGTTCGGCTCGCTCCGTATACTAAAGAAGAAGATGAATCTATTTGCAGAAACTATGTTTATTATTTACTCAGCTTGCTTCAGCAATCTATCCATGGGTGAATTTCTGGGCGGTTATTCACAACGGGTTCTGCAGTGACACTCGTAATCCGAGTCGTCGTGTTATATGCGACATGGAAAATCGTTTTTGTATAATTAAGAAAGAAGTAAGTGAGTTTTGTAGCTTTAACCATACAAGCCAATCGATATAGACTGAGAGGTGAAACTGATGCTGAGATGGTAACAAGTTCTTTGGCTGAATGGCGAAGATGGAAAAATGTGGCTTTTCCTTTTGAAAAATGTTTCAAAATCCTTAAGGTGTTGAACAGTTTCAACCCCTTCTTTGAAGTTAATGTAGTCCGCCGTAATTCAGTTAAGCTAATGTAAAACGCTTAATTTTAAAGCTAATGTAGTCCGCAGTAATTCAGTGAAGCTAATGTAAAACGCTTAATTTTAAACATATGTAATTTCATTTAATTCAGACCGTCGTACTTTTAAAACTTAAATTACATATGTAGCAGAATTCAAAATTAGAAACAATCTCTCTAACGTCGCTCATCGCTAGCTCCCCCATTGTTATTTTCTGGAGTCCAGAATTCTGCAAGACCTGGGACATCCCCACTTGCCAACATATTAAATAAATTTCCATATGTTGATAAACCTGGGGATATACCTGGTTAACCAACATTAGGGGATTGTAAAGCATTAGGCGATTGTTGGAAAGCACTCGGTGCACTCGGTCCTCTAAGCATATAAGATGTTTGTTATTGTGGTGGTGGTGGTGTAACATTGTAGCAATCATTTGGGTTGTAGGGAGAGAATGATGATGAAATGCGCCTGGTTCCAGCCGAAATACTTGAGGTTGAGATACAGACACAGTTTGTGGTGAAGAAGTATTGTGTCGTATGTGTGGTGAAGAAGAACTCCGTCGTACTTGTGTTTCTCCCACCACTATTTCATCACTATCGTGCAATGATTTGTTGCTCCTGGTGGAATCGGAAGACGGTGACCTCCGCCCATCATCATTTACAGTTGGACTCAATCCAAACATTGAGTTCTCTTGCCATTTCCGACACACATCCAAGTGTGTAGCCCCCATTTGCCGAATCAGCCAATGAAAATCGTTCAGTTGGTTCCTCAACTCCATATCACTGGCACTCACATTGTTGTAAGGATAATCGCGTTTCATACCTTGGGAAACAATGGGGATCGTGGTTGGCTCACCTTGTGAAGTAATACTTGGCATATCCCAACGAATTTCGGGCAAATTTGACGAAGATTATGAAGAATTTGCACCCGTGGTGGAGACTGGAGTAAGTCATAAAGCATGACTCTTTTGGAGGTGGCTGGCTAGGAACGATATTTGCATCATGGGACAGGCGTGATAACGCTGGGAGATCATACCCATAGATGTGGGTGTTGTGCCCCAATTACAGGATGCGAAATCAACTCGTACCATTTGGCATACTCCGCTTCATTAATAGCAATCTTTGTATTTAGTTCATACCTCGCCCAATTGGTTCTTCTCAGCCGTTCAAAATCTGATCCAGAGGTTTGCATCTGTTGTGGCGGGTTAATTGCCATTGCATATATACCTTGCATTTGGTACTGCAGTCTTTCTCCCAGGTACCAAACCCCTCTATCCAATGGTGGAGTGTAAAAAACAACTCTACGCAGAGAATACTCAAGAATACGTTGTCCAACATCAGCATCATACTGAGGAAAATCAATGTAAGGGTGAACAACGATATTGTTGTGGCTCCGAGTCATCTGATGAAACCTCTGAACAAAACTGGAACCCGAGATGTCGCTGCCAGTGCCCTTCGCTAAGTTGGTCGAGATGTACATATTCAACATTGGAAATCTTAGGGTATCGTCTTTAAGGATTGGTTTACTAACACGGAAGTAGGTATACCACCAATATTGCAAATTACTCCATAATTTTAGTATTTTGACTTAATCTACATTTGCTCATAAAAATTATTTAAATTTTAAAATAATAATTTGATATTTACCTCTATGATGCCCCAGAAACCAGTGAAGTTATCTCCGCCGGTAGACGCATGATCCAGCCCACAATACAATTCTGCTAAAATTGTAGATCCCCAGTCATAATCTGGTGCTTTGTCAAGATCTTCTAATGCTTGAAGCCAACCAACATGAGCAACAGAAGTTGAGTTTGGAAATAATGTCTGACCCAGTACCCATAAGATAAACATCCTTTCAAATTCAGGATAGTCATCTACATGCTCTGGGTTTCTGGGTTGGTTAAGGAAAAACTTCAACGCTGAACATTTAATCCCACCTCCTTTCAATTGTTTATAATGTTCAGGTATTTCTGAATCTACAAACGAGGGAAAAAAAAACATCTCCCATTTACTATTTGATATCCATTCGTCTTGGTTTAACGGTGGCGGCTTTCCTATTCCACTTGGGATCCCACAAATGAAATACAAATCAAGAGGCGTAATTCCTATTACAAGTATAATATCAACTATGATTAATTCTTTTGATTATTTAATAATTATTTAAAAAATATAATTTAAGTTAAGTTAAACAAGCTTACCAATTTCAAAATCAATGAAATGGAATGTGGGCGCGTCGCCCACCACCTTTCTACCACTGTTGTCGGAATTTTGTTGTTTTGTCTTCTAGGCTTCACACTATAAAGAGCACGCCAAGGATATCTGTCAACCCTTTCTCGGACTTAGAAGGGGTAAAACTTCATAAATAGCCCGAATAACTGTGTGCCAGGTTGATACTCAAAATTCAAATTAAATCAAATTATTGTTTTCTCTGCTGAAAAAAACTTTCTTGCTGGAATAATTAACCTGGCGAGATTGGGGTATACTCAAACTAATTGGGGTATACCCAATAAGACAAAATATGGTCATTTTGAAGTAAAACCAAGCCACCCCTTAACCTTGTATTTTCAAAATGGCAAAATTGCCCCCGTTTAATTAACACTAAAATTTTGATTAGATTAATTAATTAAGTTTAAATTAATTGAATAGATTAAAACTTATGAATTTTAAGTTATGAAATTTTGTTTTTGATTGAACTTTTGTGGGATGATTTTTGATGATTTTTTTTTTTGTTGAGAATATCTCTTGCAACGAAAATGAAGCACACAACCAGAAATACTTGAAAAAGGGGATTGCAAATATGTTATATGAAATCATACTCAAAATCAAAGAATAAATCAACACTTTCGATTACGAAAATATGAAAAGTCGGCATGATCTTCATCGTCGACCCAAACATCAAAAGTGGCGGCAAGCTCTTCATCGTCGACCTCGCCCAGGCCAAAAGTGGCGGCAAGCTCTTCATAGTCAACCGTAGCCAGGCCAAAAGTGGCCGGCAAGCTCTTCATCGTCGACCTTGCCGACTTTTGTTTTTTGACATACGGAGATGATATAAAAAATTTATTGGTGGCAAGGTATTCAAAAATACCCTTAAATTTTATTGAAATTTTTTTGATGCTATGCCATGGTGTTATGAAAAGTCGGCAAGATATGCATGTCACGACCTTGCGGCCAAGACACGAAATCATAATTTTCGATTTCTAACCTAATATAACAATCAAATCACACAACACAATGATGGGTTTGAGTTTAAACATCATTTATAGTCTTCTTTTATTTGGTAGAGTCAACAATTTTTTTGAAAATCAAAGTTGAAGATTTTTATATGGCTTTGGTTGATGGAAGATGAAGATGAAGAAGAAGAAGAAGAGAAGAAGATGAAATGAAGAGAATAAAAAATCGATTTAGGGTAATTAAGATTATTAATGGGTAAGGGTAGTTTTGTAACTTACCCATTAGGCCTCCCCTAAAACCCACAAAAAGTGTCCCTTTAAAATTGGGTATACCCCAATTAGTTTGAGTATACCCCAATCTCGCCAGGGATAATTATGGTCATGTTGTGTATTTCAATGGGAATTCTGTTCCTTTTTTAACTTGTTTGATTTTAACTTGCCTGCAGAAATTTGAATTTCTTTGTAGATGGCATTTATGAGCTTTGACTTTACGTATAAGGAAAAAAAGAATTGCCAGCTCAAATTTTACCTCTCAAGGCATTATTAACAATAACCTTCAAAGTGAAAATAGCAAAAAATCGTGGTTAAAGGAAGGTATTCTAAAGTTGAGCTAATGGTTTCACACCCAAAGACCATAACTGTTGTGCGCCAAACTTCGGAGTTTCTTCAAGGATTCCATCATGGGTCGAATAAGCTTTTCAATGTCGACAACAAATATCATTTAGTTGAATAATGTAATTTATGTTGTTTATTACGCAGTAGAAGCCAAATCCTTCTTACTAAACCTTTTCCCTCCTCAGATGCGAGGATCGACATACAAACAAATACTGGTCGCATCAAAATAGTGCGCCAATTGTGCCTCTTATTGCATTCATTGCTAAATATCTATCTTAGTCTCCAATTTTTCATCTGGGCACCCTCTTAACACCGGAGGCTCATAGTCTAGAGAGGCTGCAGGTTTCCATAATAGTGCTGAAATCCGTGCCTTGACATCATGTCAGCCAGACCATTGTGCTAAATATCAGATAACAACATATTCACATCTCATGGGAAAACAAAACAACCCGAAAGTGCTCAGGAGTAGTAAAATGTAGCACACCAGAAAGAAATTTCTTGCCATCTAAACATCGAAGAACGTAAATTGTTACGAAAAGGAACACCATTTCTAATTTCTTCGATGATCACGGTCACTACAAAATTACCTACATCTTAGAATCCTTCCTACTGGAACCAACAAAATCTTTCAAAAACAACAAAAAAAATAAAATTCCTGCCTTATTTTAACCTACTGTAGTTTTCGACTTGCCTCTCTTAAATCTCAGAGCTGGGCTTGACACCACCATCTTGCTTCTTTACCTCTTCTTCCATCTTGGGTGCCTTGGCAATGATATCAACAGGCACAAGAGGGAGATAGCTGAAACCAAAGAAGCCCTTCTGGGTCATGCTCATGACGAGTTTGTTGTACTTGTCAGACAAGTGAGCAGCTATAGGAACCACTATGTTCAATGGTGAGACCTGTGTAAGTGTGTGCCAGGTTTTTGCAGCTTGCTCCATTAGGTATATCTCAGATGTGTTCACAAAATAAATTGCTGCTGTAGATAAGCCTCTAGTTTGTGTCTCGGACACAATTGCTTTTGTTAACTGCGATACCTTCTGAACCATTACACATGATTGGCTCGCGACCTGGTTTGCTAGAGCAGGAGCCTGCTTGACAAACTTATGTACGGCTTCATCCAACTGCACAACAAGAGCAACCAATTGTGAGTATAAGAGTTTGAAGTTACTAACTTTTCGTGATAAACAAGTGGAAGAAAAAAACATTCTGTAAAAGCTCAAATAGCTAGATTTGGGTAAGCTAGCACTAAATATGTTGTGTGATGCGCTAGGCGCACCTAGGCGACCTGAAAAATAAAATAAAAAGGGTAATAGTTCACGTTTCTAGGCCCCCTGCACACGCCATGCGCCTTGGGTGCCTAGGCGAGCGCCTACCTCGCCTTTCAGGTAAAAATTCACAGTGGGGCTTAAACCCTCCATAATCGTGAAATGAAACAAAAGTTTGAGCACACTAAGAGGACTCCTTAAAATAAAAGTCATGCCTTTTCTGATCCAGATTCGAATTACATGAATTCAATCAATGATCAAGAAAAACAGCAACTGTATACCTTGTTATCAAAGAAGAGTAGAAGATCATAGGGTACATTCTTAAACTTGTCACACACAGGACTGAAAATACTAGTCACAGTACCCTCCACTTTTCCAATTGTAGATCTCAATGACCCAGAAGTATTCTGCTTCCCATATTCATAGAGATCCCATAAACAAATCAAGCCATGAACAGCAGCAATTTTAACAAACCATAGATACTTCAACTGTTCTTGGTTTTTCACTTCACTTGCAACCTACACCCACATCACAAAACAAAAGTTAATCAGAAACCAAAAATAGAATCAAAGGCAAAACTGAAACATGGATTGAGAATTTGATAGAAATTAGCAACCTTGTTGGTAGCCATTGTTGCTCTTCTTCTCTCGAGTAAATTCAACCTAAAGATGCTGCTTTATAGCAGTTTCTGACTGACTTTCATCGTCATTAACGGTCCAAACTGAACACGTGGTTTTTTTTCTAGTTGTACCCACAACCACAATTTTGGGATGTTACAGCTTTGGGCTTGAGGTTAAGGGGCTCCTCCATAATCACTGTTTCTAGCTGGACATTTGTGATTTCCCTGACTCGTGATATGAACGAAGTTTCCAGCCAGGCCTCGTTTACATCATTCAGCTGCAAATTTTACTTTAAAGGGGAGTGACACTTGTCTAGCTGAATTTGTTATCCATAGTGAAACGGAGGGAGTGTAATACTACGGCAGAAGTTTGTTATTGATGAAATTGTTGCAGAGAATTCGTTCAGACTCTAGCAATGAATTCAGCCGAAATGTATAGTTCTATACAGTCCGTGCAATAAGTTTCAGATATACAACTTAGTAATTAGGTCAACAATATTCTCCAAAACTCTATATGCTATCCTAGATTTTGGATTATCTGTTACACCAGCGCGCCACGTTGAGATTTCTGACGCTTCATGCTGTGGAGGATAGGCTCTTTCACCTGAAACCAGCATTACATATGGATAAGTACATAGAAGTGAAACAGTTGAGGATGGGTTATACAATTGTACTTGATTATGCAAATCGTTACATACTCTGCACAAAGAAAATATTTATATCCAGAAATTACAAGTCGGACTGCAGGAACAGCGACCAAAAATGTGAAGAGCCATTACATTACAACATACTCCAATATGAAATTGATCACGCGTCTAAACAGTTGAAATGGAGGAAACAAAAGAATTTATACCTGTGGAAATGTACCAAAGAGGCAAACTAAATAAAAATCGGCTGCCGGACCCAATCCCATTAAATTCTCTCAATTGATTCGATGTCAAAACTGCCTCATCGTAGAAAAGCCTGAAGTATGCACGATTGGAGTCTGAAAAATTTTCTTTACAAGCACAACCGCATTCTTTGCCCATCTCCATCTTCCCCAGCTGTTCCAGACGACTGTCTGCTGGTCTCTGCTAAACATCTTTAATATGGTACAAAACCCCTCCTCTCAGAATTGGATTTTTCAGTTAATGACTCTCATGTTTCCCTTTGTTTCAACCCAAGGATCAAGTATTGTCATCAATATCTTGTCTTCTTCCAGAATTAACTCATTCTTTACTGAAATTTCTACTTCGTCTATGGATCCAGTAATCAAAACTGTAAACCTCTGCACAATGCCCACCAGTGTAGAGAAAAAGCTGCAGAAGCAGCAGCTTCCACTCCCTGAAATTGCATATTGCACAGAGCTGAAGCCCACTGCCTCCAAACAGAACTGGAAGGCCCCACAAAGGAATCTCTTTGTCATATTACTTTGTGCTGTTTCAGAGGCCTTTCCATCAAGTTTGCCAGAATCCTCTTGCAGAAATTCACTGACCAATGGTTAGCAACCCCACTGGACAAAGATGGTGACGGTCTATGTGAGTCTTAAAGACTCATTCTCCTCTTCAGCTAATAAAGAAGTTGAAGGGAAAACGTTGCTTGGTAGATAATGAGATAACATGCTTCATATCAGAAACAGATGCCACCTGTGATTGAGGACGGCATTGATTATTTGAAAACGAGGATCCCATAGTATCCGATCCAATGGCACATAAAACAGATGTAGGTGATTGGTTATCTTGTTCTGAGGTTGAGAAATTTGGCGACATCGACTTTCGAGCTTATCAGAAACTAATGTTTGTTTTTTAGTTGAAGAAACTGTTTTTCGGGGATAAGGATGCACAGGTTTTCTCTTCGGGCGAGGAGGAGGAAATTCAATTGGTTTCACTGAGCATGATCACTACACCTGATTCTCTTACAACTTCAGCGCACCCATGAACATAGTATTGTACAAAAAGGACACTTGAAGTTGAATTAGCAACGAACCTTGGAGAATATTTTTTTGGAGCATGCTTCGGGTCTGAACCACACAGTCTTGGTACTGATGTCGTCTTCTATCCAATTCCAAGCTTGATCATACAATCTTACAGCTTCTAAAAAAATTGTGTTACTCTTCAGTTCACACTGTTTTGTGATGGTATAAGGTTTCGTAGACTTAAGATCGTTGGATTAGGATTGAATATATACCATGTTAGTTTTCCTGGATCGCTTTTCCAAGTGGGATGACTACAGAGGGTACCAGCATTGCCACCACAGTTAGTGAAACCGCTCCCATCCACATCTCTACACTTGCTGATGGAGTAAGTATCCTTCCCACTTCATTCACCAGTTTATCCATGATTTCTGTAAAAGAAATGAAAGTTAGTTCATTCAAGAGTTTATCAAGTCCAGTGAAATATGTTTTTATCCAGTGAAATAAAACGACATTTGCTTTCTGCTAATGCTTCAGCTGTACATCTATCTGGACTCGGATTCTTTTCTCACCTTCCGACAGTGCCTATTGGAAGTTAATGAGACAGAGGGAAACATGGGGACTTAGACGCCAAAAGTTTGTCAGCAAAAGCAATATAGTTTCTCCATTCACCGTGACAAGTGGACAAGGTGACAAAGGCCAGAAGTTCATGAACAACTGGTAATGGGAAGTATGGAGTTGCTGTTCAGTCAGGTTTGAAAGGTAGACTCAATAGGAGAGTTGATCCGGACTTTCTGCATCATGTGCTTTACAACTTCGACATTTCTGGGACAAATGCAACACTTTCCAATCTAACTATCAAATAGTGCATTTAGATGAGCTGATTGCATCTTGTGTACATCAGCAAGTTGAATACTATCAAAGTGGCTAGAGCCAATCCAGTCCCTCACTAAATTTCATGTACGACACTCAAATTTTAATGAATTTCCATAGATTTCTAAATTTCATGTTCATCAAGGGAGATCAATATACCTTTTTCTGACCAGTTGATAAATCTTTTGTATTCAGCATCTTTAGACATGAGTTTCTTGATCTTCATCTCTGTTACAAATTTCAATAACTAAATCCATCACTCAACTATAAAAGATTAATTAAGTACACAGAAATTACAAACATAAATCCCCACGAAATATTGCAAGTTTGAAGTAAGATTTGAAGTAAGTCTTGTAATGTTTTTCAAATTACCTGAGGTCCTGAGCTGCTTTCTGTAATGAATGATATTGGTGTCTGAAGAACATAAGAGGCCATGAGCAATTCAGCATCTCCGCCTACTGATGAAATCGCCAAGGTCCCATTGATGAAATTCATGCCTCCATAACCCTAATAGTAAAATTAAAGAAGCAGGTGAAATTTTTTGAGAAACAAACTCAGAACATCACAAATGAAAACCCCGTTTCCGACCGCCCATATCAATTATCCAGACTCAAAACAACTTAAATTTATTACATTTCTTCTTACTAACACCTGCTGCTTCCATATCTCTGTTTCTTGATCTTCCTTTCTTTAATCCACAAACCTTCTCTCAAGTTTTTTCAGTTGTCTTATGTAGAAAATGAAGTTGGTGATCATAGAAAACAAAACCTAGATCTCGTATTTTATAGTTTTAAGGTTTTCCCCGCAAAGAGCAGACCTCTGAGACCTATAGTTTTGAGACAGACTCCGTGTTTGGAACAACTTGTCCCTAGTCCATCGTGCTCGCCAGGTCTTCTAAAAGCTTGGTCCACCTTTGATTTGGAAATATTATCTTGTTCTACTGGAGACGGTTGTTCCTTGTTGGACATGCACATAGCGCCCACAACCTGTTGGGCATGTTGGCTTGGATGGCTTATGAGTGGTGTTTGGTCTTTGGTTTGGTGCTGGGTGGCCCCCGTTCCACGCGGCGACAACAAGCCCGACTACCTATTCAGCATCTTCTCTGAGTCATCTTAGGGAAAGACTTGTTTGGTCCCTGTGCTTATCTGTCGAAAAAGTATCGATTATTTTCCCTTGAAATGGCGAACATGTGAAATCATCCTAGCATATTGTGAAGGGAGGGACTCCCTCCTATAGCTATGCAGGCAGCAGGATCGTGAAAGGGGGATTCCTCCCTGTAGCCTTGCAAGCCTTGGGAAGGGATATAGTGGGTATGCTATTTTAACGGTCGCGAATGCGTAAACCCTACTAAAATAGTGTGTCCACTCCCTGCTCCACCCGCAGTACGAAATGTGCCAAGGATTTACTACTGTCTTTGTACGGGTTGCTCAGGTTGGCGAGCCAACGTAGAAACTTAGTCATATTTTGGAGATAAGATCTTCACGAGATTTTATCTTTGCCCTACCTGGTACTTGCTACTGGAAAAAGGGCTTTGGTTATCGGTTATCGGTATCCGTGTTTGGAATCTGGATGGATGTGATCAACTTAGAGTTAGCTTAAGCATTAGGTTACTTACACCCAAAAATTTCGAGCCTTGGGGGCTTCTTTTGTTTTTTTCTCCAATTTCCATCACTAGGGGTGTGGTTAAGGGGTGAGTTACATATATCAAATGTCGAAATTACCATTCCTAATACAAAAAGATGTCTAATTCTGATTTACTTTCGTCTATTTTTTTCAATTCTTTTTTCTCATTTATCTTTTTTTTCCTGTTTTCCAACTGCTACAATAATTCATCATTTTCGATTAATCGGCGATTCGAAAAACTTATCATCGTCTATTAAAATCTTTATTCAAGATACGGAAGAAGCAATATTGACAAAGATTACTGTTACGATAATCAACAACCTATGATCGGGGAGTAATTCAACATTGATTGATTACATGCCCACCTCTCGCCTTAATTTTCATTATGGCGCAGATAATAGAGGTGTTAACAAGAATGATAAGAAGAAGAAGGTTTCGGCGGAGGAAAAACCATGTGCGCACTTGTGATTAGTGAAGCACCTCAATGTAGATCCACGGAAGAATCATAAAAAGAGACCAGACAAGGCGTAGAAGAGATTGTGTTTGAAAACATGGAAAATAATCCAGAATTTGAAGAGGAAGAATTTGATCATGAAGAACAGAATGAGGATGAAGAAATTGTGCAAACCAATGGAGAGAAATTTTTATTTGTTCACTTCAACTACTGGAAAAGAAACCGAGGAAGAAACCTTCACCGAAATGCAAGCATATTCCTAAGGGTAGAGTATTGTTGAGGAGACGCGTTTTCCATCTGCTAGAGACGGATTCTCAATCTTCAAAAGAGGCAATTCCTTCGTTCTCAGAACTGCAAATGCAGTAGCGGATATCTTAGTTAAAAAAGCAAAGCACTTTTTTTTTTTTTTGAAGTTGATATCATTAAAAACAAAACAAAAATTACAAGAGGCTATTCTCCCTGTTGGCTGCCCTTATCTCAGTGTAGGGAACTGAAATATAAGAAACCTCCAACAGGTTCTCCTCAGATGTGATTACATTTGAAGCTAAAGAGATAACATCAAAACTAAAGTAGAAAAGAGAAAATGTGGCATTAGTGTCCATTGTTGTTTGTAATGGCCCCGTGTTCTTGCCTGCTTTGCCAAAACATCTGCTACATTATTGATATTCATATGGCTGAAAATAAAACCCAAAAAGTGCTCACAAGTCAGTAGGATTCTTTGAGCTTCAGCTACTATGGCCTTGTTTCTCCAGTGAATTGTGTTGTTGTGACCATGAGCAAAAACAATAACTCCTTTGCAATCTCCCTCTATCCAAAAATCTTTGTAGTTCATGATTGCTGCCCACTTTGCTGCCTCAAGCAAAGCTAGAGCTTCTGCCTCTTCAGGGTTGGAGGCATTGATGGTCCCAGATCCAGCTTGGATAGTTGTACCTGCTGAAGAACGAAAAATTAGACTATAACCTGCAGTTTCATTTTCATCAATCCAAGACACATCAAAATTAAGCTTGAATTGGTTCAAAACATGGGGCAGCCAAGTATTATTAATGTTTGAGATCCTAATAGGGTTATTTATAGGGCCTATGACCAGACCGTTTGTAAGATTAAGGTCAACTTCAGTAGATGCAAGATTTAAAGAAGTAGGAGACCAAAACTTTAAATGTATAAGAACAACCAAAAATAGCTGAAGACTAGAAGTAGATTTATCTTGAAACACCCTCATACACCTTTCCTTCCATATCAACCAACATTTAGTAGCAACTACTTCAATAATATTGTTTGTAGATTTTCCTATAATCCAGTTAGTGTATAAGCTCAAAAAAGGAAGATCCGATGTGAGGCTGAAATTCAAACCTGCCAGAGGAGGAAGCATCCATATAGATTTTGCATAAGAATAATAAAAAAAAAAAAGTGTTATAAAGATTCACAGGGATGATTACGAAAAATTCAGTGAATATGAATGGCATCCATATATTGTCCTAGGATTTTCCTAACTGGTAAAGCATTGTGGATGCATTTCCATAAAAAATTCTTACAAGGGGTTAGTCAAATGAGATTTAAAATGACTTCTAAGGAGTTCGCAAATCTATTGTTAGTCCATAGAGACTTTCAAAGTGTCTCTTAATGTCTCTTGTTATTGGTTAGAGACTTTTTTCAAGTCATTTAAATTCTCTGAAACTCCATGTTATTGGATTAGGATTTCATAAGAGTCACTCCAACTCTCATGTTATTCGAAGGAGAATTGAAAGTCATGGATTTGTTGTTTTCAGAGATTTGGAGAGACTTTTGCTTGAAAATGGGCATGTTAGAAATTTCTCCTCAAGAGGTGATATTTCGAGAGACTTGGAAATTTGAAGATTTTTTGGTTTTGGGAGTGAACCTTTTTTCTCTCTCCTTGTGCAGTAAGGGCCACTTGGAAAGGGGTATTCAAGACTATGTGAGTTTTTATGGAATAAAGTGATTTTTTAAATTGGAAAATATATATTTTAAAATCGGCTATGTGAGTCTTTGTGATATATATCGATTTTAAAATATATATTTTAGAAGTTATGAGTTTTTCTTTTCCGATTTTAAGTTGTTGGAAAACTCTGTAGAAAATTAGTGATGAGATAGCATAGAAAATAAAATGTGGGACGAGTAGAATAAAGTGGATGAAAATTTAGGTATAGGACAACAGTGAGATTTATTTTGGCAATGTATACATATTTTATTAGGTGGTCATGGTACTTTTATTATTACTGTAACGTGAGTAATAAAAAAAATCCGTAATGTTTGGAATTAATTAGGGGATATTATTCAATTTTGTCTCTACAAATCATATAAACTTTCTACAAGTCTCATTTTTTTGTCTCTACAAATCTCATTTTTGTCTCTACAAGTCGCAAAGACTCTCTAAAACTCTCTCAGAGAATCATTAGAACTCTCTAGATTTTCATAGAATCTCTGGGAGTTACTTTAATTAAAAATCTATGAAAGTCCATAGAAATATCGTTTGACTACCCCCTTGTTATTCTTTGAGACACATTAAGCTTCCAAAATTCTTTCCAGAATGAGACAGTAGTTTGAGGACACTGATTTGGAGAGTTATTTTGCAGCTTGTCATACATTGTTTTAACTGAAAATTGTCCAAATTTGGTTAAAAGCCATCTTAAGATATCCCTTTTCGGGTTCCCATTGATATAGTTTTAGGAAATTTATTTCTAACTTTATCAGATTTCCACTTCTATGTAGTTAAGTCAATCAACTCAACTACAAGTCTTAATGATTTTAGCTGTGAACCACACAATGATTCAAGAGTTTCATCTAGGCATGGTATCCATTTATCTGTCCAAATACTTATTGTTTGGCCTGGTATCCATTTATCTGTCCAAAGAATTAATGACACTCCTTTCTTGATACACTTCCATATCCAAGTTTCATTGTAATGTTTTTTAGAGTAAAATACAATTGTGTTTCTAAAGTACTTTTCTTTCAGAATTCTTGCCCATATAGCTTTTGGCTGAGAAGCAATCTCCATGCCAACTTTATCATAGCTAGGTTTATTTTGTTAGCATCTTTGAAACCTAAGCCACCCTAAACTATTGGTTTGCATAATAATTCGTTACATTTAAGATAACAACCTCTAACATTTAAGATAAAAGCAAAGCACTTTAGTTGTATCCTTGATTGGAATTCTATCCCTCCCTTTTGTATTACTCAAAAAAATTAGTAAATAAATCTAATACTAGGAGTGATAGTATATTTTATATATTAGATGGCTCTACTACAAATATAACCATGCTACTAACGCTTTAGTTAGTTCTTTCGATGAATTTTAAATTCGTTAAAATAAATAAATAAATAAATAAAATTAAAGAGGGAATTATCTCTTCCCGAGAACAAGTTTCATTATACAGAAAGGTATCGTTGCCCAACTTGTTGTTAGGCTTCCGACTAGTTTTATGTAGAGAAAAAAAAGACATACAAATTTTGAATTTGATTTTGTTGTGCATGGTTTCATTATATCCTGAAGAGCATTAATCTGGTAACCCTATTATGATGGCGAATTGTATTCCAAGTGGTCACATTATTGTCTAAAAGAATCAAAACATCTTGACCTCTGTAAACCTCCCTAAATCAGATAAGGTGATTTGTTCTGACACGAATAAGTATTTCCTGTAAAACGAATTAACCATTTCACACCAACTGGCAATGCTCATTGGTGCAATATTGTTGTACCATTATACGATCTTCCTATCAGAGAGTTTGAAAACTCCTTGAGACGTAAGACATGATTGTATTCATATTCTCCTAATGATTTCAAAAATCGGTATATGTGATCCTGAGCGTTCCCGGTACCATCATAAAGATTGAACGTTGGAGAAGTGTATCCCGTGGGAAGGCGGAGTCTCTACACCTCAAAAGGATAAGGAGGCCGGTGACGGTGGAAAAAAGATGATCCCTATTTTCCACAATTTTCCAAGAAGCGCTACATATCTTCACAAGTGATGAAGCTTGATTGATCCTTTGTTGGTGTAAAAATCGGGAAAGTGCACGAGACACGAGTCCGGTTTTCCGATCTCTTATTATGGTGTGTGTATGGTCAAGGGGTGAGGTATGTAGTATGTTACCATTCGGTTATGATTAATGTTTATTGCAAAAGCCCTACAGAGATAACTTGTTACTGGTTCATTTATAAGATAACTAACTCTGCAAAGAAGATAGATGTGTTGAAGTCGCCACCTGACTAAGAGGAGTCAATGCCCTTTTTAGCTAGTTTGAATTATTTAGGGGGGAAAATCTAGTTATGACTTACATGTTCATGGTCTAGTATCCGAGAGGCTGAGTAAGAAGATTCTAGTACAAGATGGGAAGGTGTTAGGAACCCATCAACCGCTCAATCGTAAGATTGGCCTCTACTTTATGATTAAAGGGGGAAATGTTTATAATTTATTTTACAAAAACATATATATGTTGGCTTATAATTAAAGATATAGGATTTAGGATTTATTGAAAATTGGGATTTGTGAACTGATTTTCACGTTTGATCTATGTTGAACAGAGGCTTAGTTTAAAGCTTGGTAAAGCTGTGATTATGGATTTAGACATCAAGAGTTTAGGTCAACTCTCAACATTTTGGGTGTCTAGAGGGCTTAGGTCAACTTCTAATTTGTTAAGAGTCTAGTTCAATACCAAATTGATCTTGATAATAAAGTAACATGATAAAGATCATCTAAAGTCTAGGTCGACGATAGACTTAATTACCAAAGTTTTTAGAGCGACTCCGGGTGTGATGGTAAAGAATCTTAGGCCATCTCTAAACATGAAAGATGTCACCTAATAGTCTAGCTAGTTCTTCTATGGGTTACATATTTAGATTATGGGCCAACCTTAATCTAAAATTTGAATTGGATTTAATACTAAAATTAAACCGATAATATGCAAAAGATTGGCGACAAATTAAAGCATAAAATTATATTGATGAATATTTTAATCCAACTATAGGTTTGTCATTTAGAGTCAAGATTAACTCCGCGTTCAAATTTGAAATTTGAATGAAATTTCAAAATCAAACAATTAACATGCATATTAGCTCAGAAACAATAGGAGAAAGGGATTAATGTAATGAGTATTATTTTGAAAACATATTTAATATGAGAGAGAATTCCACTTATAAACACATAGATTTACCCCACTTAGGTCGTTAAAGGTAATTAAAACATAGATTTCTACATAGCACAATAGCAGTCGCGGTGTTACTACGAAATGGAAATCATCACATTCCCGTATGACTACATAATTACCGAAGGAATAACTAATTATTATACCTGTAATATTGTTAGAGCATAGCTCGGTTGAACCCACCAAGCGTTGGTATGTCAAGTTTGGTTGTCATATTTTAGTGAACCAAAACTCATTTAAAGAGTCGCTTGATTATTTACTAGAGTCAACTTCGTATAGGTTAGCTAGAAAGTTACTAGGATATGAGACTTACAAGTATTACATGAAGACTTGAAGAATGTGAAGAAGTAAAGAGCTACAAATACAACATCATCCTTCCTCTTGAGGTTAGTAATATTTGACTTGAACTGTTTCATTCCTAACAGTTTCAAGTCGTGCATATTGAAAACATAACTGCGAAGCTGTGAATGATTATACTCTAGTTAGACAAAGTATTAAGGAATTACAATACGAAGTATAACGGCTATCTTTTGAACTTCATATATAAGACATCCACATAATCGTATGAATGCTATTGCGATTATGTATGGGTATGGGTGAAGATTTCGTCCTAGGAAACAATGTTTTACATTCGTTTAAAGGAAGTAAATTCATGAACTTGTTTTGTGAATCGAAAGGGAAATCGCTAGGCTTATTGGTATTGTTATTCATTGCATATCTTTTGAACTACTAATATGTGTGATTAGTATAACCACTCATGACTTGTTTATGTTCTTGGTAAAACTATTCACAAGGCCTGACTTTTGTATTAGTATGACTTTTATTAGTGAAACCAATCTTAAGTAATCACCTGAGATGGGATGATCGATTTAGTGTTATTGGTATGACCAACTCTAGGCAAAGGGGAACCGATCCTAGTAAGAGGTGCAACCGATCACAAGAGGGGAATCGATCCTTGTAATAGGTGCAACACGTTTCTAGATATTGAGAACCGATCCTATGAACATGTGCAACACGTTTTTAGATATTGGGAACCGATCCTATGGAAATGTGCAACAAATACAAGTTAGATACCATATATATGTGGAAACCGATCCTAGTACCTAGTCAACCGAATTTTGGAAAGCTAGTGTGACTAAATCCAGTACTCACATGGAGGTAGAACCGAAACTTGTTTTGGTAGAACCGTGAAACCCGTGATTGGTTATTGAGTGTTCTTGATCAATCACATAGTTCTTGGAAGTCGGATGAACCAATTCTAAACTTGTTTGGAAGTGTAGCAAATCGATTCCAAAATTGTAAATATGAAAGATGATTTACTAAGTTAAGATGTTGACATACTTTCAACATGTGCAGCAACGCTTATCTTTTATTGTTCAAAGATATTCCTTAATAAATAAAGGAAAAATCCCGGATCAAAAAAATAAATTGAGAATCTTTTAATTATGGTTTTTAATTTTATTTTTGGAAAATGAAAATTAGTAATGTGCATTTACTAGTTGGAGATTTTCTAAGAGATTTTCGGTCAATGTTTGGACAAAGCATTTCATGGAATTGTGGAAACCGAATTTGGAAATATATTGCATATCTTGAGAATATTTTCGGTTTTGGAAATTCCTTGGTGTCCAAACTTCTTTGGTCTATAAATATCAAAGTTTGCATTTCGAGCAAATTAATCCTCAGAGCCAGCAAAACTACCTAGTTGTGTTGTTACTAGTGGAGACGCCTATTCGGAGAGGAAAGTAACCTAATTAGGGGAAATCTCTTACGGCCGCTCGGTTTAAAGACTTCTTTGGGATTGAGAAGCTCTATTAGTACCGTTGGTGGGAAACTAGATAATTGTGGTTTATTATTAGTTTTCGATTGATTTGATTGACTAACGGTTGTTGAACTTTGATTGCACCTAGTTTGTTTATGCTTGAGAATCTTCTCTTCTGATATAAGATTCACTCAAACTAGATCGAAGTTTTGACGAGGATATTTAGATTTGTTTGTAGATCTAAAGACGTCTTGTGATAATCCATTGTTAACAGATTCCGTTCTATGCGTGATTGATTACAAGAGATTCAAGTTGATTGTGTGCAGGTGTTTATTGAAGATCTAAGAAGATTTGAAGACGATGAATATTTCTGATTTGGGTTCATAATCTTTGGTGTGCACAATACTTGTTTCGATTAAAGAGGATCCAACTATAATCGGTTTATCCTTGTGGTAGATTTGATTGATTAGTTGAGTAGATCGGAATCAATACAATTATTTGTGATTCAAAGTATTGATTGCAAAATCTTAACAATTACTTTGGTAGTTGTTGATAAGATAGATCTAAGGGCCTGACAAAGGAGTTTATTGGGATAAACGGAAGAGCCTTTTGTCGAACTCACATCACTTGGTTGAAAAGAGTTTCTACCAAACAGATTTGTTGTTCCTTTACTGTTTGGAATACGAACCAAAGGAATTGTTCCAATTATGTGAGTTATTACAAGTTGGAGGCGTGAGAATACAGACGGAACTAGGCGAACTATAGGTTTAGTTGCTTGGTCTCAACTATACGAAGCTGGTTTGATTTTGTATAGCGGTTTAATCCTGAGAGTATTCAATTCTGTACAAGGTCCCGGGGTTTTTCTGCATTTGCGGTTTCCTCGTTAATAATTGTTGTTATTATAATTTAAAGTAAATTACACAAACGTTAATTCCTATTTACTTGATAGTAGTCCTATTGTGTTTGGTTAAGTCCGAACCATTTATCAAGTAAACATACTTCGTTGTTGTATTGTCTCGATCTTGTATCCATAGTCAATCACACAAGTTATCTTTTTGTCGTATTGTCTCGATCTCGTATCCATAGACGATCACACGAAGTGTGTACCGATTAGTTTCATTGTCTCGACTCAGTCTATAGACATCACTTTCGGATAAAGGACTTATAGGTAGAAAATTTTTAGATTAAGGTATATTTGGGTACCCTCGTCTTTTCAAATATGATGTTGAAGCTTGAAAGGCTTCTTGCAATGAATTCTTGTTCCTGCTAAGTATGTTAAAAGTAGTTAAAGTACAACGATTACTGCTAATATTTTTAAAACTTGAAGAAAATACTCAAAAAAATTTGGGATACTCTCACAAATTGGGGGATACTCAAAAAAAATATGAAGTAATTGGAAGAACCCCTTAATCAAGTTCACTATTTTGATAACCTTCGGGGATTACCACAGCTGGCCTCAATCCCGGTTTGAAAAAGGTCTGAACATTCAAATGACCAAGATCAAATTTGACCGTTGTTCATCATGCATCTTTTGTTAAGGATGCTCACTCCAATGACCTAGATCATATTTTTGTTGATAATAATCTTTTAGCGATGATCGAAATGCACCTTTCTGACAGGGTGTAAATCTGAAATCCACTCAAAAGTTAATAAGTAACCCAAGAATTTAACCACCGTTGATATATTCCACGGTTCACAATTAACTTGGATCTTACAACAATTCAACTAAGTGAGGTTCAAAGAATCGGTATGAATGTCTTTCGGGATTCCCCATGATGAAAAAATCCATTTGAGAGTTGATTTCTTCCATAAATGAAACGGAATCCCCATAATGCCAATCAATGTGACGACTTACTAGCAAGTTAGGATTGAAACAAGAATCTGCTTGACCATTTTTTTTTGACGGAAAAGGGCAAAATTAAATTAAAAATGAGACTCACTAAAACAGTGAGAAACAACAACAAAGTGAGCTAACAAGGCTAGCTCATACCAATGACAGCATTCCAATTACATATAAGGGTAGAAAGCGAATAGCCATCAAATAACTTTGTAGGCAAAGCCCAATTAAACAAAATACATTTAACAGACACAATTAACTATTTAACATGACTTTTCTTGTTTGAGTATAACCTGTTATTTCTTTCATTACATATGGTCCACCAATGGCAAAAGGAAGCATGCCCCAAATCTTCTTGACCATGTTCCTACCTTTCTTATTACTCCATTCCCAAATGGTAGATTTAACATCTCTGAGAACGTCCATTTCATACCAATATTGTCCATGAAGTAGTTCCAAATACTAGTAGTATCTTTGCAGTGAATAAACATATGGTCATTAGTCTCCACCTCTGCAGAACAAAACATACATGTGGAGTCTTGTACTTTGCCAGCTCTAAAAAGAACATCTAACGTTGGGGCTCCTTTATAGCATAATGTCCAAACTAGGAAAGAAACCTTCATGGGGACTTTTGGGTTCCAGACTTGCTTGTACGAAAAGGACAGAAAACCATATATATCTAGCGTAGAATAACAACTGGCGACAGAAAAGCAATTACCCGCTTTTCATTGCAATTGATCGTTTCCATCTGAAAAATGGCTGAGAGGTTCACCAATAAGCTGTAGAATTTGAGCCACTTGTCCCACCTCCCCCTCATTCAAATCTCTTCTAAAATCAAAGTCTCAAGCATCATTACTAGTTGCCACTTGCAAAAGAGTCGCATCTTTTTTCCTTGAGGGTTTATAAAGAGCGGGATTTTTTTTTTTGCAACACCTGATTACCAAGCCACTTGTCTTTCCAAAATAAAATACTTTCACCATTCTTAACAATTAGCTGAGAGTGTTGTTTAACATGATCTCGTGCTTTTAGGATACCTGTCCACAAGCTAGAGCCAGTAGACTTAAAGAAAGTATTAGGGAAAAAAGAATTGGGGTTACCTCCAAACTTTTGATGGATTATTTGTCTCCAAATGGCTCTCTTCTTGTTTGCATATCTCCAAATCCATTTACAGTGTAGCGCATGATTAACCAATTTAAGCTTCTTAATGCCAACATCTCATCTACGCTTTGGTAATGCCGCCTTTGTCCAAGCCATTCAACTTTTCTTTTTCACCGTATTTGAAGACCCCCACAAGAAATTCCTCATGATATTTTCAATCTCTTTTACTACCGAAATAGGCATTTGAAACATGGCGAGATAATAAATGGGGAAGCTTGCCAATACATTGTTTATCATGGTGAGTCTCCTACCTTTTGAAAGGTAATTCCTCTTCCAAGAAGAAAGTTTATGTTGAACTCTCTGAATAATAATGTCCCAAACCACTTTAACCTTAGATTTTAACTCTACTAAGTCACATTCAAAAGTAGCAGCACACACAGCCCCATTATGCTCATGACCGATGCCAACAACAACATTTTCTCTGAAATTGACTTTGAGACCCGAGACCAACTCAAAAGCCAATAGTATGTTCTTCAGATTAGCTATTTGATCTTCATCATCGTCCAAGAAAACCAACAGATCATCCGCAAATTGCAGATGGTTTATTACTGTCCCATTCGGAGAAACCTTGAACCCCGATAAGACCTGCCAAATTAAAGATTAGCTATTTGCTTCTGACCATTGTTACTTTTAATATCACTTAGGATTTGCCAACTGTGGTTATCCCCAAATTATCCAAGACTAGTTATGAAAGAAGAGAAGAAAAAAAGAGGAGTCGGTATTTGAGAAGAAGGGGATAGTTAGAACTGTATTTTTTTTCTTTTTTTTTTAAACCCCCTTGGCCTACATTTTGCCCCATGTAACCGTTAGTGTCCCCCAATTTGTGGAGGTATCCCAAAATGTGGGTTCTTAATTAATTCAAATTAATTACTTAAATACAATGGCTTTATTAATTAAACCATGACTAATACTTTAATTAATCAATGTTGGTAGGTAGGTCAAGGTCTAGATTAGGAAATCTAGTTGGTTAAGGAAACCAAATACTTGTGTCCTAAGTATAGCAGATTAATAGGTTTGTCTCTTAGAGCTAAGTTAGGAAACCCTATACTTGTAGGAAAGTAATCCTTGTTAAGGAATGTGTCCAGTCCTATTGATCTGCATAAATAGCCATAGAGAGAACTAGAGAACACACCAGAACTAGTAAGAGTTCTCTTATTCTCCACTCAGGCTTTGTATATTCCAACCTATACGGTGATATATAAAATTGCTTATTCCTTCCCGAGGATTCAACCTCGTTAAATACTTGTTCTTCTTGTGTGTGTGATTGTGTTCTTGGCGATATTGAGATACCTCGTAGTAGTGCAAACCTAACGCTTTCGCAGGCTTTGGCGCAACAATTGGTATCAGAGCAAGGAGATGCTCTTGGATATGGGTACTCGAATTGCAGTTGAAGTGAAGGTTCTGTTTTTTATCTATATTTGGTTATTTGTGAACAATGGTTTACGGGTACGAAGATCCGAAAAATCCTTTAGGAGAACATTCGGATCCCACAAATAAAGATAAAGAAACAAAAAAATAAATACTTCATTCACATAGATCACAACTCAAGGTAGAAAAATTTACAGGAACCAATAACTTTGGTTTATGGAGAACGGACGTAATGGATGCTCTTGTCCATCTTGACCTAGAAGAAGCTATAGAAAGGTCATCCAGTGGAGATGTCTGAAAAGCAATGGAACAAGATGAATAAATTATGTCTTGATTCGATAAGAGGGTGTTTAGCAACTGCATTAAGAGTTAATTATCATCACGAAACTTCAGCTAAGGATCTCTGGGAAAAGCTTGAGAAGGAATACCTTGTGAAGAACGTGGCCAATAGGATACATCTTAAAAGGAATTTGTATCGCTATAACATGAAGAGAGGTACAACCTTAACCGAGAACCTAGATTCATATAATAAACTTCTTGTTGAGCTGGTTAACTACGATGAGAAGATCAACGACGAGGAACAAGCTTTGTGTCTGATTAACTCTCTTCCTGAAAAGTATGAACCCGTGATAAAAGCATTAATGCACGGCAAGGATAAGATGACATACGCAGAGGTCACTACAGCATTGCGTAGTAAGGAGTTAAGGAAGATGGATCGTGAAGACCTTGCAAGTGAAGCTAACAATGACTTGCTTCTTGCAACAGGTCGTCCAATAGACAAGAGAAGGAAGACGGGTGGTTATGGGAAAGGTAGAGGACGTTCTAAGAGTAGAACGCGACTGCAGAAAGATGAGTGTGCTTGGTTTCATGACTTCGGTCATTGAGCTAAGGATTGTCCTAAGCGTAAGGAAAGATAAGGAGATAACAACAAGACCGAGGTGAACATTGCAAAAGGTAATATAGAATCAGATGATGCTTCTGATTTCTCGCTAACTCTGACACCATCAGCTTGTGCTATTACAGATAGTACATGGGTATTAGATACTGGAGCAACATATCATATATGTCCATATCGTGACTGGTTCTCAAGTTTTGAAGAGCTTGATGGAGAAGTACGTATGGGAAACAATCATACCTGCAGGGTGATTGGGATTGGTAGTGTTCGTATCAAGATGGATGATAGTATGGTTAGAGAGCTGAAGGAGGTAAGATTTGTGCCTGCCATAAAGAAGAATATGATTTCACTCGGAACTTTAGAAGCTAAGGGCTATAAGATAGTCGCTGAAAATGGTGTTCTAAAGGTAATATTTGGATCTATGGTAATCATGAAGGGCACACGTCATCATAACTTGTACTACTTGATTGGGAGTACAACAACAGGAGATGTGTCTATTTTTGAACACATCGAGAGTGCAGCTACCGAGAAAACAAAGCTATGGCACATGAGACTTGGACATCTAGGTGAGAAGTCGTTGCATAGGTTGATTCAACAAGACTTGTTGAAAGGTGCTATTGCCTGCAAGTTAGCATTTTGTGAACATTGTGTTAAGGACAAGAAAACAAGAACAAGATTTGGCACAGCTATCCACAATACTAGTGGAGTTCTTGACTATGTTCACTCAGATGTTTGGGGTCCTTCCAAGAATGCATCATTGGGAGGGAAACATTGGTTTATGTCGTTCATTGATGATTATTCTAGGAGCGTATGGGTGTACACCATGAGGCATAAGGATGAAGTCCTAGAAATCTTTGTGAGGTGGAAAAAGGAAACTGAGACTCAAACTGGCAGAAAGATCAAAGTACTACGTTCAGACAATGGTGGAGAGTACAAGAGTGATCCGTTCTTGCAAGTATGTCAGGATGAGGGGATAAAGAGGCAATTCACAGTTAAGAAGACACCGCAACAGAATGGGGTAGTGAACACATGAATCGTACTTTCTTTGGAGAAGGTACGATGTATGTTATTTAATCTTTGGATTAGGTAAAGCGTTTTGGGCTGAGGCGGTTACATATGCGTGCTTCCTCATTAATAGGTTGCCATCATTTGCATTAGAAGTTAAAACTCTTATGGAAAAGTGGTTTGGTAAACCACTTATGATTATGACTCAATTCATATCTTTGGTTGTCTGCGTGGTATCATGTTAGTGAAAACAAGCTTGATAGCCGTGTAGTGAAAGGAATCTTTGTGGGTATGAAAAGTGGAGTGAAAGGGTTCAAAATTTGGAATCCAGTTGAGAAGAAGATAGTCATGAGTAGAGATGTCATATTTTATGAGATGTCTATGGTTAAGTCTTGGGGTTCTTGACGGGTGGATAACAGAAGCACCAATACTAATGAGCCTTTGCAGCAGGTGGAGTTTGATGCAACTCCACCAAATCCAGTTAAGTATGTATCTGTTCAGAATACCTCTGAAGACGTTGGGTCTGCAAGAGAGGTAACTACTGAAGTTCCAAATGATAGTGACACTATTGAGGAAGAGGAACAAGAGTCGGTAGAAGATACGAAGCTACGGTCAGAGACCATAGCAACCAAAGAAACCGATAAGATTAACCGGGAAGCTGGTTGGATGAATGATTACATTGCTTATGCATTACTAGTTGTTGAAGATGGTACTCCTACTTCCTATTTAGAAGTTGTACGCAGTGCAGAGTGTAAAGAATTAGAAGGAGCAATGAAGGACGAGATGGAGTCTCTTTACAAGAATGTCACATGGATTCTTATGAAGCTTCCGAATGGTAAGAAGGCCATAGGGTGCAAGTGGGTATATGCTAAGAAAGAAGGATCTTCGGTGAATCAAGTACGCTACAAGGCAAAACACTCATCAATCCGTATTTTGTTAGCCTTGGTAGCACAATATGATTTAGACCTAGTTCATATAGATGTTAAGATGGCGTTCTTACATGGTGATCTAGAAGAGGAGATCTATATGACTCAGTTAGTAGGTTCAAGGTTCTTGGAAAAGAAGATTGTGTATGTAAACTAAAGAGATCGTTGTACTGGTGAAGCAGTCTCCAAGACAATGGTACAAGCGATTTGACCAGTTTATGATAGGCCAAACATACACAAGAAGTCACTATGACCATCGTGTATACTTCAAGAAGCTACGTGATGGGTCTTTCATATATTTGCTCTTGTATGTCGATGATATGCTGATTGCATCGAATAACAAGAAAGAGATTGATAATTTGAAGTGCAAGTTGTCATCTGAGTTTGAGATGAAATATGTGGGAGAGGCTAAGAATATTCTTGGTATGGAGATTCAACGTGACAAAGAGAAGGGTAAGGTTTGTTTGTCTCAGAAGACATATTTGAAGAAAGTGTTACAGAAGTATGGTGTCTACGAAGGAACTAAATCCGTAAGTACTCCCCTTGCTGCTCATTTTAAGTTTAATGCTCGTATGTCTCCCACTACTAAAGAAGAATGAAAGTATATGGCCCAAGTCTCATATGCTGAGGCTGTTGGTAGCTTGATGTATACGATGGTATGTACAAGGCCGGACATTTCACATGCAGTTAGTATGGTCAGCCGTTATATGCATTGTCCTGGTAAGGGACATTGGCATCTTTGTGAAATGGATTTTGAGGTATCTTTATGGTACAGTTGATGTTGGCTTGGAGTTTGTGAAGGATAGAAGAAACAATCGGTTGTGTGTTGGGTATGTGGATTCTGACTATGCTAGTGATTTGGACAAGAGACGTTCAACTACATGGTATGTATTTACCATAGCAGGAGCACCAGTTAGTTGGAGATCAATATTGTGAGTCACTTGTGGCGCTTTCAACTACGGAGGCGGAGTATATCGCAGTGACAGAGGCATTTAAGGAGGCTATATGGTTACAAGGTTTGCTAGATGACTTAGGAGTTGTGGAAGACCAACTGCATGTGCATTGTGATAGTCTAAGTGCAATTTATTTGGCTAAGAATCAAGTGCATCATGCTAGAACCAAACATATAGACGTACGGTTTCACTTTGTGAGAGAAATTATTGAAGAAGAAGACATTCTAATTGTGAAGATCGATACCAAAGACAATCCAGCTGATATGTTGACTAAAGTAGTATCTGGGATCAAGTTTCGAAATTGATCCACATCCTTCCGGTTCGGTGAAAGGCCCTTTTGGGGTAGAGGTTCTTAGGAACCTGGTGGAGGTCTTCTAGCAAGGCCATTTGAGAGAACTATGGTCGGGTTTGATTCCTATTGAGGATACGTAGGCAGCCAGTGATGGTTCAATCGACGTTGGAAGATGGAGGTGATTTTATCTATTGATCGTCTCATGCATGAATGCATGATCCGAGGTGGAGAATTGTTGGTAGGTCGGTCAAGGTCTAGATTAGGAAATCTAGTTGGTTAAGGAAACCAAGTACTTGTGTCCTAAGTATAGCATCTTAAGAGGTTTGTCTCTTAGAGCTAAGTTAGGAAACCCTATACTTGTAGGAAAGTAATCCTTGTTAAGGAATGTGTCCAGTCCTATTGATGTGTATAAATAGCCATAGAGAGAACTAGAGAAAACACACCAGAACTAGTAAGAGTTCTCTTCTTCTCTGCTTAGGCTTTGTATATTCCAACCTATACGGTGATATATAAAATTGCTTATTCCTTCCCGAGGATTCAACCTCGTTAAATACTTGTTCTTCTTGTGTGTGTGATTGTGTTCTTGGCGATATTGAGATACCTCGTAGTAGTGCAAACCTAACGCTTCCGCAGGCTTTGGCGCAACAATCAATACATCAAGTATATCTACATTTGAGATTTGAATGAGGAATTAGTAAGCCCTAGTGTACAAAGACGTTGATGATTAACAAAAGCATAGAAAATTAATTGTTTTTTTTCATTTGAATTTTCCCAACTTATCTAATACGCATTTCTTTCTCTCTTATGTTGATGTTTCTCTCTTATATAAGACGAAGTTGTCACAAATGAAGACTTTCTCTAGTAATGTGAAGCTATTTTCTGTTAATCCCTCTTATTCCCATGTTATTTATAGCAATCTAAATTGGTTTTAATGGGGCACAAACCAAATGGTAACAAAGACGTGATAATGTGAGGATTTGGGTGAAATTTTTATATCATTTTCGAATTTGAAATGGAGGAGGCACCAATAGAAAATGGTATATAGTGGAAATGGTTTGCTAAAATAAATAATTTTTATTTCTTTCATTTTTTTTTTTTTGGCTACGATTTGTTTAGGAAAAGTCTTTATATGATGGATTTTGTATTTTCCCCTTCTTTTTTAAAATCAATGAGAAAAGTGAGAGAAAATTTAATGATGGATTTTGTATTCCATTTGAAAAGGTATTTGCCCCTTCTTTTTTAAAATCAACGAGAAAAGTGAGAGAAAATTTAATGAATTTATTTTTCTCTTTGGGTAATATATTGGTGAGTGATAGGGTGTTGGTGCGGAATGGATAGTGTTTTTTACTTTTGTGGATGGGGAAAAACGGTTCGCTGGTTTTTTAGGAAAGTGAAGAGTCGAGCGTGTCGTCGAGATTCCTCGACCGAGCAAACTGCTTAACCTCACACAGATGTACTACAAATGGAGTGCTTAGATTCGAGAGATCAATCTGTATGACTCCGGCCTAAACCAAGTCAATGGTCATTCCAGAGTCAATTCGGTCGCAAAGAGGGAGATGGGTTGATCTGTAGGAGGGAAGCTAAGAATTGTATGGGATCAATGATGATCAAGGATTGTGGATGTATTGAAGGTTTCTGTAATAATTGGTGAACTGTGGAGTTCGAATAAGTTCTGATGGATTGATGAATTCTTGAGAGTAGTTACTCGAGAAATTCTGGATGATTGCCGATAGCTAGTGATCATTCGTTGTCCTCAATCATGGATTCAGAGACTTATTTATATTGTCAGAGTTGTGAACACCTTGATCCCTGTAAGTGTTACGGTTTCATGAGTGGAAGAGTGGGCAAGTGGAAGATCGTGGTAAAGTCAGTTCCATGTCATGTGGAGACTTTACGGATCGCGCACCCACTACTTTGCTAACTCCTTCAACCATTTACACAACTTACGCACATTTCTCGTCGTGGATGAAATCCACGTGTTGTAGGCCGCCAGACCAAGACCCTAGTTGTTATCCCCCAATTTGACGTGATTGATGTCTCACAAATCGTTGAGTCTGCATGACAGACATGTATTTAGTTTGTCAGTTGTTGACTGATTAGACAATGAGTCTAGGTTTTGTTGAATCGAGCATGTTTGACAAATGCTCAACGATTCATGAATGTTAATGTTGCTCGTCTGAGCAAATATTGTAAATTCAACGAGTTGTTGAATATTGATGAGTTACTGGTATATGTGTATTATTTGAGCAACTGAGCAAGTATTGCTCGATTCGACGAAATACCGATAAATTAATGAATATTGATAGTTGGATCAATATTCGAGCAACTGAGCAAGTATTGCTCGATTCGAATAAATCTTGATAAATTCTTGAATATTGATAGTTGGATCAATATTCGTTAAATCGAGCAAGTATTGCTCAATCAACAAATAATTCGAATATCTAGAATTTGACGAGCAACTAAGCAAGTATTGCTCAATTCGACAAAATATTGAATATTGATAATTTGACGTGCAATTGAGCAAGTATTGCTCAATTCGACAAATTACGATAAATTCTTGAATATTGATAATTTGGATCAATATTTGAGCAACGAGCAAGTGTTGCTCAATTGACGAAATATTTATTGGTAACGTGACCTAATAAAATATTAAAATATTGGTAGATTACCAAATATTATATGATTAATTCATATGTTGGTTGTTGAATCAATATAAATTCATTAGTGTTTGAATCTTGCTCAGAATGATGATTCGTAGAACATTTATTCAAAACCCTAATTTCAGATCATAGTTGATGAATCGCTGAAATTAGGTCATGAGTGATAGAGGGACCGACCACATGGGATGATGGGCGTCCACGTGGTGCCCAGTGCTCGAGTGAGCATGCACCAGGGTTCCGAGTTGAATAGTTGGTGATAGAATGATGATTAAATGTCGGTTTCATCATTTATTGAAATATTCTTTGGGTTCGACATTAGGTGATAAAACCTAGGTATGAAAGATGGGGACCGACCAAGAGAGCATGGGACCGGCTCTTGGTAGTCACGGGACCGGTTGTTGGTCGTTTGAGCAATCCCCAGGTTGGTTGAAGAGAGTTTGGGCCCAATATGAGCAATTGAGCAAATTAGGTCAGAATTATGAAAACATATGGGACCGGCTTTGTGCAAGCCCTAGGAATGACTCTGGTCGGTCATGAAGGCATGCACGTGTTGCCGTGGTATCCGTGTCTCCATACTAAGAGTTTCAGTATTTTCTGATGTGCGTTCGAGCAACATTATGAATTTTCAGAAGAGTTTCATCTTGACTGAAATTCTTGATTTTTGTTGGAATGAGCATGTATGCTCAATTGATCAATATTTTGTAAATATTAAAATAAGAGTATTTTAACATTTAAAATTGCCGTGAGAGGCTAGCCGGTTGTGTGACCTATTGGCTTTTTGTTTTTCATGATTTGAGCAAAATTTGAGAAGTTATGACGAAATCATGATTTTTGCTCAAACCAAGGAGTTTCATGAATTTAGGAAAATAATAATTATAAAAGACTAGGGATTGCAAGGTGTGGGACCGGCCACGTCTTAGGCATGGCCGGCCGTCCTGGATGGCCGGCTATGTTGCCCGGTCCCGCACTCCTTTCCCTAATTTTATATTATTATTTTTTCATGAATCTATGAAGTTATGGAGAATCCATGAGTTTTTGTTGAAACGGAGGAGTTTCATGAGTTTAGGGAATTATAAAAAGCTAGGGATTTTGAGGTGTGGGACCGGCCACGGCTTAGGCATGGCCGGCCGGCTAGGTTGCTCGGTCCCGCACATCTTTCCCTATTTTATAATATTAATTCATGAATCCGTGAAGTTATGGGAATTCATGAGTTTTGCATAACAAGGAAAGTTTCTAAATTGAAGGAGCTTTTCATGAGTTCATGAAAATAACAAAATAGGGCAACATAATGGAACAGGTATGGGACCGGCCACGACTAGGGCATGGCCGGCCGGCCGGTGGGCCCGGCCCCTGGGCGCCTCTTATTATTATATTATTATTTGTTGCTTTCTCCTATTTTGCGTATGATTCCTCATCTGTCCATATTTTTGGATGCTCGTTTGTGCATCCGGGTGCTCAGTCGTGCATCATTTTCGAGTACACTTACACCATTTTTGTGGGGCTTACTCAGTGATGATCCAGATGCCCGTTGGTTGGGTATTTATTGCTAATTCATGAAATTCAGTGTAGAATAGTTCATGAAACGGAACAATAAAATGAGTAGTCATTTATTATCAATTCATAGGATCAGCTGTGGATTCGACCATGAACTTGGAATAATAAAGCAGGCATTACCATTCCATGGGATCGTGGATTTGACCATAGAATCAGAGTAATAAAATTATCTATTACCATTCCATGAGATTAGCAGTGAATTCGATCATGAGATTGGAATAATGAGATAATATAGTAGTTTATTGCCATTTGTGAGATCAAGTCGTAGATTCGATCATGGAATCGAACAATTGTTATTGCCATTCCATGGGATCGAAGAGTGGATTCAACCATGGAATCCATGGGATCGGGCCATGGATTCGACCATGGAATATGAGCAATTGTTATTGCCATTCCATGGGATCAGGCCGTGGATTCGACCATGGAATAGGAGCAATAATAGATCATTCTGGGAATTCAGCGGTGAATGTCACTGCAGAATTAATCTATTACATAAAAGATATTAGCCAGTTAAAGCGTCACATCCATTCTGAATGGTACATAGTCAGGGAATCACGGGTGTTGTTTACGACCTGAAGGCGTTACCGCTCTCAATCTGCGGAGAACCGCCTGAATCTATGCACGGTCTCTCCACATAGTCAGGGAACGGTGAGTGTCACCGACGTCCTGAAGGCATCCACCGCCCAACGATTCTTCTATGTGGAGGGGGGTCTCTCTCCTACGGTCGAGGTAACAGTGAGTGTCACCGACGTCCTGAAGGCGTTAAGCTCTCAATCTACGGAGAACCGCCCAATTATGTTATTCTGCATAGAGGGCATGATGAAATGCTAGGGATCGAATCGCTCAGCTAGTGGAGCTTTTCGAAAACATATTCATCATGGCTTCGTAAAATATGAATCGTTGCATGCCTGAAAGCCGTGTCGAAACATGCCTCATGATTTTACGATTTTTCCCTTTGTTGAAAATCCACCATCAACATTAAGTCCCCTGCTTAGTGGGGAACAGTCATGTTCCTTGAGTAATGCATTAAATGGTGATTTTTCAGTCGATGAGATCGGTGGTTGAACTCAGTCTACAAAGGTATGCTCAGAATCCTCGGTTTGCTGTAATGGTGTCACATACGGGCAAATTTTTGAGGAAGGATCCTAATAGAGCGTTATTTTTTGGACACGGAGAGGTGAGGTGCTGCTGATTTGGTCAGTTAAAAACCCGATTTCGGTCAGTTTAGCGCTCGTGGGCCCAAACCCAAAGAGGAAACCCATGTATTTTAGGTTTTGGAAATAAAAATAATGTAAAAGGGGAGAAGCCCCAAAAAAAATTGTGACCGATCAAGCATCTTCATCCCTTAACCATCTTCACGTGTGCAGCAGGAGATGAGGAAAAATCACGCGGGCTTTTCCAACCGCCGACGATCAACGACGACCGTCCGGTCAGTTTCCGGCCGGCACCGACCAGGTGCGTGATGTTTTTTTTTTTACTGATCATTCTATGATTCATGAGTTGTTCACAAAACAAAAATTCCCATAGTTGCAAGCATGCGTAGGATTTATGAAAAATTTGTTTTTAGAAAACGTATGAATGTCTGTTTTTCGTTAGTTTAGGAAACGAACAAAAATCCCTAATATGGAAGAGATACATAAAATTTTGCATAGACATGGTATAGTTGCAGTAGTAAAAGTTTTGTTTATTAGGTTTCATGAAAACCCAAGTTTATTTTCAAAGCATGGATTTTGCAAATACTCTTAAGAACGTAGGTTTGTTCGTAAAAATGGTAAATAATGATCCTTAGGGTTAAAGGAAATTTTGAAAAGACCTGGAATTCATGATAAAATTTATTTGAGAACTTTCAAAATTTTATTTGGAATATGTGGACTTTTAAAAAAATAGAAAAGATCCTAGTTTCGTAGACGAATGCTCGTTTGAGTAAAAAAGATTTTTTTTTTATTATTATTTACGTGAGTTATTAGCTCACCTAATTTATTTATTTTTTTAAATTTACGTGACTTATTCACGTTTTTAACAAAGAAAAATCATGCTTTGATTTATGAAAAATCGTTGAAAGCAAGCAAAATTTCTATGAGTTGATGAATTCGTAGTATATGTGTAAGTTTGGCGATTTTATAGTGTAGGTACACATAAAAATCAGCGAATATTCACATGGAAGGTTATGTGAATTATTCATATTTTCGTGGAAATCCAATGTCGACTTTAAATAATAAGTTTTGCTCGGCTTTGCAGGCTTGAAAGAACGAACAAGTTTTTGAGGTTTTACGTTGTTATCACTAAGTTCGTGAAATCGTAAATAGGTAAGAGTTTAGGATTACCGTTTTTTTTTTTTTTTTTTTTTTTGCAGACGCTGATTGTGAGTATCGTAATTGTTTGATTGCTTTAATTCCATTTTATTGATGAAATTCGTGTGGAATGTTGCAGCGATTTGGCGGAGATGACTCGATTCCGTAATGATGCTGAAAGCGATGTTTCCAGAGAAGACACTTCTGGAGATGATGATTGCTCCAGGGATGGCGATTCTGGAACTTCTCAGGGGAATGAGGAAATTCCCAAACCCAAGAACATTCCAAGCATCGAAGACAGATTCTTTGAATATTTGTATAGGCCTGAAAAACGTCCTTTAGGTTCTTCGTTTTGGTTGCTCATAAATCCTAGGACTACTGCTCAGAATAAGTTGGTGTCTCCTCCAGCAATAATTCGGTTCTGTTTGGAAGGGAAACATTATTCGGATTCTCATGTGGAGCTCAAACTTTCTCGGAAGCCGCTGACGCATTTTTCTGGATGGTCAAGGCATATGCTAGGCCACGGCCGTGTGAGGACCTTATTTGGATAGTACGCAGGTGACGCGAGCCATTCAAGTTCTTTGGAGATTTGATCATTAATCATGATATACCAGGTATCGTGGCTTTGCTTGCTCGTTGGTGTATTCCTACTCACACCTTCATATGCGGATGGGAGAGTTCACGATTACTTTAGAAGATGTAGTCGCTTTGTTGCATCTTCCGATCATAGGAAATTTCCCCGGAGAACTCTCGGAGAGAGAAACCGATATCTCGTACTTTGGAAGCTAAAATGCATGAGTTCAACGAGTCTCCCAAATTTTGCTATGCTCAATGGTTGAGATATTGGTGGCCGAGAGATATAATTCCTGAAGAACTTGTTGATGATACCCTGTCCATCGCTGCTTTCCTGTGCTTGTGGCTTTCCAGAGATGTTCTTGAGGACAGCGGACATTTGTTGAAGCCGTTGGTGATACCCTTTGCCATTAGGATGGCTAAAGGTGAGAAACTTCCAATTGGTAGCCTGTTTTTAGGTTCACTGTTTGCCAACTTGGACTCTTTGGTTATTGACTCCAGTGTCTCTAACGGTTTCATGAAAATTGAGACATATGCTAATACCATGTTCCTCCAAGCTTTGATGTGGGAGCATCTTGAAAAGTATGCTCCGATTCCCCGTAGTGTTTTGCAAGGGCCTAATGTCGACACTCGCCATGCTTTTCTCGAGAAAGACAACGCCAGGATCATGAGGTGGTCTACAAAGCAGCCGCAATATAAGATATGCATCATTGATATTTTAGACATTGAATCCAACTTTCGCCCTTGGGTGTTGGTTCCTGATCTCTTCTCACAATTGATCACCTTCAATGATGCTGAAGAAAATATGATGTTGAAGACTGGTGCTTATTTGAATGATGGAGAGAGATCTTTCATATTAAGTTGCACTGGACACCTAGTATCGATAATACATGGAGAATTCAGAGAGTAGACGAATATAACATTTGGGCAGCTCGGCGAGATGGGCGTCGACCAGTGTATCCCAGGTCACCGAATGAACAAACCATCAGTTGAGTATTTGAAGTCTAATCTGGAATGCACTCATGTGGAGGAAAATGAGTATTTATTCCCATGCTCTGATCGTGCTAATTTCTTGACTCCGGGTTACATAGACTTCTGCGTCAATAACTTGAGCGTCTGTATGCTTTTGTGATGGATGTTAAGTCTCCAGCGCAATATTTTCCTTCCCTTGACTCTATTAATGCTCGACCAAGGCTAAAGTACCTTTCCCGTGGTGACAAGAGGAAGACATCTCCGGAATGTGCGCAGGTAAGCCTCTTTTCTCCACGATCGGTGAAAGTAAGCTTAGATGTGTTTTAATTATTCATTGATTTTGTGTAGGATGGCCGCGCTGTGAGGCCTCGAATTTGTGTAAACTTCTTAGACCTTCAAGAAAGTCCCCAGGGTGGAGAATGGAGAAGCAAAACAGCTCATAGAATGATACCAAATAATGTGCAGTCCCCTGCCGCTTCTTTGGTGAGTTTTTAGCACTTCTCTTATCGTTGCGACTTTTTTGTCCATATAATCAGGATCTTAGAAGAGTATTACTAATTTGTTTCATAATTTTGCTCCATCGGTTATTGATGGTCTTCATCTTTCCTCTACACGAGCAATTCAGGGATCCAACACCGACGGAGAGGTTGATGTGAGTATCCTTTCATGTAAGTGATTTCAGCATTTCTTTGAATGAAATAATGATGATTATTATTGATGGATCCAGGAACAGATTGTTGTGGAAATACAACATGGTCATGCTATCCATTCGTCTTCGAATAGTAGGGAGAAGGAGAATTCTCAAGAATCACGGCTGAATGAAATAATGGTACTCCCAATGTTGATGCCGACCCTGTTAACCCTTCGAATGAGTTGGAGACTCCTCAAGTAAGTATCCATTTTGTATTATCTTCATAGAAGTGCAGGATTGCTGATTTTTGAATGGATGAATGAGAATCCCGATGAATATATGAGAAAATTTTCCGAAATACGTCATCAGAAAAATCCAAACCCTAGTTTTTTAGTAAAAATGTTGTAGAATCTTCATCCGACATCAGATTTTAGTGATCTACCTATGTATCCTTAAGCCCAGGAAATTTCCAAGCTTTAGAAGAGAAGCCTTTTAAGTTTTGAGTGCTTTTAGGGGTCGAAATCGATGAAAGAGTAAACTTCCAGGAGACCTCCAGAAAATTTTCAGTTGGTATGAGGTCCAATGTTTTGGCCACAACTCCATGCTCGTTCATCCAATTGCTATTAAATTTTGATATGTTGTAGATGACATCCATACGAAGAGAATGGTATATGGATCAAACTTATATTTATTACCAATTGCTCCCAGTTTGTCATCTCATATAAAGTAGCATAAAAATTTTCTGACGAACTTATTGAAAAACGTGTTTTATGACTTTTATGCTATTTGCTCATGTCTTGGATGCATAGTGAAGAACTTAGATAATGTTAGTTCACTTACATGCTGGATTTTATGATTGTATTTAGTTTCCATGTTTGGATCGCTCTAATCCCGTGTAATCTTCTTATTAGGTGTCAAATGCCGAAGTTGGGAATAACGAGACCAATAATGATGATTCTAGCAATCCCAGCGCTGTTGGTAATGATAAAACCATCTCTGCACTTCAAGGCCGTGAGATGGTTGTTGCTGATATTGTTGAGGCGATTGAAACACCAATGGTGATTGCTCATAAACAGAGGAAGCCGTGCGAGAGTAGAAAATCTTGTCCCGGAAGAAGTTTGCACCTATGATTGCTTGAGGTTTCTCCCGAGATTGAGAGCCGTATAATAGTGCATGAATATTATACTGCAGGGATTGTTTGTGAGCCTCCATTTGGTGCTTCACCCCCGTATCGTGTATTTGTTGGTGGATTCAGCGTTCCCAATGGGTATGCCAGCATGTATGAGAAGTTGTGGAAGATGTATGGCCATATCGTCGTTACAAGAGATCCTGAACGTAGCTACCTCTTGACAATGCAATTAGAAAACATATTGTGTGTCATAGATGATATTCATAATAGGCCCAGAAGTACCGTCATTCGAGATGTACTATTTGATTGGGAGTACAACTTGGAGAATTCTGAGAGACTTGGCTTTAACCCGAAGTGGCCCGTCGGAAGATCAACACCATCAATGATGCGGTAGTGCGAGAATATACCTTTTACCAGTGATCTTTGTGGTGGAGAAAATGGCTAAGATTGTTGAGTTTACTCAAAAAGATGGATTTGGAGAAAGCGGCTTTGCAAGTCTTGGAGGATCTTTGAGAAAGCGAAATCGTACTTTGATGGCTTTATTTAGTTTTCTTTCCATAATCTCTTGAACTTGAACTTCGAGAGATGTAAGATTTTATTTTGGTTTTGAATTTCTTGATTGGTTTTGAATTTATGAGTGGTTGGGATTTTCTTTTGGATTTTGGGTTTGAAAGAGATTTTCTTAAATAAAAGAACTTTTGATAAATTGATGAATTCAAATCTTTTGGATGCAAGTCTTGCAAACATTTTTGGAGGAATTGAAATTACGGGTAAAAGAAAATCCTAAGATGCAAATGTCGAGATGTCTTGAACGTTTGCCTTAGGCATAAAACACCCGACGTTGAATGCTTCATACATCGAAAATCTTGAGCCAATTCTCATGAATCACTGGTATACTTGTCTTACCCTTGATGTCAACCAATTTTTAATATCCTCCAGCAACTAACTTAGCGATCATAAAAGGCCCTTCCCAATTAGAACTCTTTGTGGAATGCAAACTGCGTCTAGTTTCTTTAAGAACCAAATCTCCTTCATGAAATTTGTTAGGTTTGGTTGCTCGTGGTACTGAATATCTTCATTGTTTTGGAATTCCCCGTATTGTAGGATTCCGTGTTGGTGGAGCTTTCCAATTCGGAGGTACATGTGGGCACTCGTGCAAGGGAGAATATTTAGAGTATTGATTGTGAAATTCCGTCATTATTCTATCAATGACCGTGTTAGTGAGATCTTTGGATTTTGAGAGGTTCGACATCTAACCACTTGGTGAAGTATTCTTGAGGTGAGACTAACCACTCATATCGTTTGGTGACAATTTGTGTTATGAGTAATATCAAATCCCTCGACCAAAGTTGCATATTTGAAAGTTGGTAATATAGATGCATGAGGGGAATGAGACTTTCTGCGTGCAGGAACCTTTTGAAAAATTCATGTGCTCTTTCTTCGGGTTTTTGTGTGAGTTCCATCAAGGCTTCGAATTTTCCCAATTGCTCAAACGGTTGATCATCTTCGAAGTGAGAGATTTCTTGATGGAGAAATGTGCACACTGAAGATGTTGGGATTACCTTCTAGCGTGGATCCATGTACGTACCAGTACCATGTCATATCCTGGATCTTCTCGGATTATGTGAAATTTGGTTTCTGACCAGGTTTCTCCAACTTTCATTTTGAGGACGATGTAACCAAGGCATCCCTAGGGATTCCTTCATGGTCTCGGCGAGATAGGAGCATGTGTTTCTTCTGTCTAGTGATGCCCAGCGGCTCGAGGGTTTTCAAAGGGATGAGGTTAATGGCAGTGCCAGCATCGACCAATACTCGCTTGAATTCATTTCCTTTGAGATGGACTGTAGTGAGAAGTCCCCAATCGTACATCTCCTCATCCGTTGCTGGAGGTTCAGGGCGTATCTCCTGAATTTCTAATCATTTCCCAAACAAAATGTGGTTCAATGCAGCAAACATCTCATTTCTTTGAGCTTTCGATAAGTACAGTAACTCACAGAGAAGCTCAATTAGGGATTGCACCGCTTCCTTGACCGGCTGCTCAGAGAGTGTGAACGTCCTGATTGGGAGAGGATTTATGTGCTCTCCTTCAGTCCTCAGTTCCCCTGAGTCAGCCTTTTATTTGAATATACGCTTCAAGGTTCTGCAATCACTTGTCGGATGACTGATATACCTATGGAAATGGCAGTAGCGTGCATTTTCCATATGTTCCTCAGTTGGTTCCTTTTTGACAGGAGGTAATTTGATCGCCCCATCTTGGATCCAGACCTCCAATATTTCGATCACTTCTTCAATAGAAAGGGGAAGTCGAGTGCATCTTGATCGTTATGTTGATGTTGAGTAGGCGATTGTGCATTCTGGCTTGACCATCTTTCCTTGGTGCTTTTGAGGGATTAGACACTGGGGGAGCATTCTTATGTGGCTGTGCTTCAGCTTTTCTTTTGCTCCCTTCAGCAACATTCATGGAAGTTTCGACACTGTACTGCTTGTTGATTAGACGCTTGGAAGTGCTGCTTGAGTGTCTTTCGATTCCTCTACTTTGACAGTTTTCGTTCTTTCTAGCAAGGCAGGAGCGGTAGTTGTTGATCGCTTGGCCGCTTCATGAAGTTCTGAGAAGGTCTGAAAACGAAGATTTTCCAGCAAAGCTCTGTAGACTGGGATCATCCCATTGATGCACAAATCCACCAGTTGTTGTTCAGTAACATTGGGATCATGGAAATCCAAGGCTTGAACCCTGAACCTCTTCACGTAGTCATTCGGATTTTCAGCATTCTTCTAAGCCATCCTTCCTAAGTCGGAAAGAGTAACTTGCTCAGAAACAAAGAAGTACTTCATGTAGAAAGCATTAATCATTTCTCTCCAATTAGTTATGCTTCTGTTGCGATGTTGTTGTACCTAGTATATGCTCGACCCGTCAGGGATTTTGAAAACTCCTTCAAACAGACGACATGGTTGTGTTGATTCTCTCCTAATGCTTCGAAGAATCGAGAAACATGTTCTCGAGCATTCCTCGTTCCATTGTAGCGTGTGAAGGTTGGAGAAGTGTAACCTTTGGAAGAGGGATTCTTTGCGTAGCAGCAGGATATGGAGGCTGATGACGGTGGACTGATGGTGCATGGCACTTTTCCCGGCTCTCCATAAAACGTTCCAGATCTTCATGAGTGATGAAACTAGCAGGTTCAGCTTCTGCAACTTTGCGGGTTTCATCATCGTCAGGGACTGTGATAACTTCGGGATCCATAGTTGGAGATGTTTCCTTGTCTTTTCACTTCGCCCGAGTTTTGTCTGACATCTTGTCAGTGAGAGCCTTGAGGTAATTACACAGCTCTTTCTGCGTCGCAGCTATGTCAGTCTGATTTTTGGCAAGAACTTCTTGGACCTTCATGAGATCAGCAATAGTAGGCGGACTGTCTTTGATTTCTTCGGGATGCCTGCCGAAGAGTGGATTGTATCCAATGTTGGTTTACGGAGGAGTAGTATTGTCAGTGCGGTTGTTGATAACAGGAGTAGTTTCTGGAGCTCCACCATTGTTGCTAGTGCTAGCGTTGTTTGGGTTGGGATTCGTAACTAAATTTTTATAGCAATCTAAATTGGTTTTAATGGGGCACAAACCAAATGGTAACAAAGACGTGATAATGTGAGGATTTGGGTGAAATTTTTATATCATTTTCGAATTTGAAATGGAGGAGGCACCAATAGAAAATGGTATATAGTGGAAATGGTTTGCTAAAAGAAATAATTTTTATTTCTATCATTTTTTTTTGGCTACGATTTGTTTAGGAAAAGTCTTTATATGATGGATTTTGTATTTTCCCCTTCTTTTTTAAAATCAATGAGAAAAGTGAGAGAAAATTTAATGATGGATTTTGTATTCCATTTGAAAAGGTATTTGCCCCTTCTTTTTTAAAATCAACGAGAAAAGTGAGAGAAAATTTAATGAATTTATTTTTCTCTTTGGGTAATATATTGGTGAGTGATAGGGTGTTGGTGCGGAATGGATAGTGTTTTTACTTTTGTGGATGGGGAAAAAGCGGTTCGCTGGTTTTTAGGAAAGTGAAGAGTCGAGCGTGTCGTCGAGATTCCTCGACCGAGCAAACTGCTTAACCTCACACAGATGTACTACAAATGGAGTGCTTAGATTCGAGAGATCAATCTGTATGACTCGGCCTAAACCAAGTCAATGGTCATTCGAGTCAATTCGGTCGCAAAAGAGGGAGATGGGTTGATCAGCAGGAGGAAGCTAAGAATTGTATGGGATCAATGATGATCAAGGATTGTGGATGTATTGAAGGTTTCTGCAATAATTGGTGAACTGTGGAGTTCGAATAAGTTCTGATGGATTGATGAATTCTTGAGAGTAGTTACTCGAGAAATTCTGGATGATTGCCGATAGCTAGTGATCATTCGTTGTCCTCAATCATGGATTCAAAGACTTATGGATTCAAAGACTTATTTATATTGTGGAGAAGTGAAAATAGCTACAAAAGTGAAGTATACATGTGGAGAAGGGACAAATACCCAGTGTAACTCATTCAAATGGAGGATTTCTAGTCATCATTTTGTAGAGGACGAGAAGATGAAGCCAATGGCGAAAGAACAGAGTCATTCTGAGTTCGTATGAAGAAGTTATGAGTAAAACAAGAACTTAGAGCAACCATAGTGGTCGACTAAAACCAAATATTTGGTCGAAATCCCAGACACTACGGAGAGGAGTGAAGAGCAAATGCCAGACTAAAACCAAAAACCAAACTATATTTGGTCTAGCGTAGATTAAAGTTGCGCCTGATTGGGGCGTAGATTAAAGTTGCGCCTGATGATGGGGCGCAGATTAAAGTTGCGTCTGATGATGGGGCACATCAGGAAGTTGCGCTTGGAAAAAAAAATAGAGAAGTTGCGCCTGATTCAGGCACACTTTAAAGTTGCGCCCCACCAAATTTATTCCTCCCACCGTAGCGTCGCACCACGGAGTAAACCCATTTCTTTCAAAAAATTTTGGTTTTTAGTCTTTGGTTATAGTCGCCCCGCTGCAGTTGCTCTTAGAAGACTAAAAGGGCAAAATGGTCATTTTTCAGGAAAAGTGCTATTGACACCTCACTGTGCGTTAAGGAGCAGTCATTCTGAGGGGTGAACTGTTTCAAAGGGACTGCTAAAGGGAGTCTGGTATTTTACTTAGGGGAAACCAGAATTCAAACATGTTAAAGGCACCCGGATAATTTACTAAGGGATGTCACCTTCATCTTCTTCCCATATGATCAGTGATACGGTGATAATGAGCTGATCACATCAATTGTTGTATTTGAGCTCTGGAGTTTGCATGGTTGGTAGTGACGAGAATAACATGATAAGGAGGAACACGAAATAGTGGTCTTTATTACCATGGGAAGATGGCAACGAGAGTTTAAAGGAAACGGAGCTCGACAGAAGGTACTGCTGCCATTATTAATGGTTACTTACTGGTGGAGTTGTACGTAGTCCTACAAGCAAGAGACGAAGGAGATGGTGAGTCTGCGAGTTAGAATGGTGATGGATATCGGTGATGGAGAAATGAGTCGAGATAAAGATGATGAGTTGCTTCTGATGTTCTCGGTAATTGACTGATGGGGTCATTGACAGAGGTAACGAGGAAAAGATGGTGATATCATGGAAAAGTGTTGAGCTATGTTGGATACTGCCATTTCCGATGAATAATATCGACAGTGTTATCTCACGATGATGCCGTGTGATCATGGTGATGATGCTGCCAACAGAGGAAAGAAGAACAGAATGACAGAGAAGCTCGTGATGATCACATTGGTGATGTGCAGTGATGAAAGAGTAGTCGCTGCCATTGGCAGTGATAAGAATTATAACAGAGATGATGATGGAGAACGTAGCTCGGAGCTTATCGATGGCGAAAGTTGAGCTCGAGTTGGTTTGGAACTGCCAAACTGGACAGACGTTAAATAAGCCGATCGAGATTTTGGTTAATGCTGGACTCGAGCTGGACAGGGAATACATCTGTATATGGGTCGAAGAAATTGAGCTGAGTTTTGGTGGAAAACGAGTAGGAAATGCTCGGAGGAGTTTAACAAGAACAAGAACTCGAGTTTGATTTGGATTTGGAACCGATATCGTGGCGAGAAACTAGTTGTTGTTGATGATAAATACGAGAAGATTTACGAGCAGGTGAAAGATTTAGCGCGTATGGGAAAATAGGATTTTGGTACAACAGGGTACACTAAGTTGGATGTAAGGTTAGCTGTTAATAAGCCTCGTCATCCCCACTGAAGATCCAACCAATCACAAGTCGTGCTCATTATACTACAGTACCCCCTGCTACATCGAATCGCAGTACATGTGTTTCACCGAGTTGTAAACACTGTTAACCGCCTAATAATCGTTATCAACTAAGTAAATTCATGAGACTATATATGGTCGGTGCGAAAGCCTATATAAAGCCAAGTAGCCGAGCATCAGAAATACACTTCCAGAGAGAAAAATACAGAGAGAGGAGAGGAAAGGTTCTTAATCCATATCTTAGGGTTTACCACTTTAGGGGGAAACCAAACTATTTTCTTCTTCTTTTTTCTTATATTTTTGTGGGTTTTAGTAAATCCATGTGTAACTAAATTTTATTGATTAAGGATGAATTCAATGTGATAGCGTGAAACTTTATTAGCTGTATAAATCTATTCAGTGTTTTTATCATCATCGTTTGTCTTTACAGTATCTAGGGTTTATGAGTGATTCCTAAACTGATTTGGGATGCATACTAGATTAGTCTATTGATTGTTCTATTGCTAGTATTGAGTTAGGAGATAAGTAATCGTCGAATAATTCATACACAAGTAGAAATCGCAAGACCTTGCGAGAGGATTACGTGGAGCAATTGCAGTGAAGACAACACCGATTAAGTGAACCGAGCGTCTTTGAGTTAAACTGCTAGGATCAAACCTAAATTCACAAAGCCTAAAACATTCGATTGAGTTATAACTTGTAAGCGTACCTCAAGGAGGCTCAGTTGGATAGAATCCGGTGGCTAAGCGTACTTGTTATTCGGTGATACGAGGAGTTTTGGGGATAGCTAAGCGTACCTGCAATCCTACGGTTGGTGATGAATGGTTCTAACGAAGATAGATAAGTATACTAATCCAGTTATCGCTTGGTAACGGCGAAGGATTCCTTGATCGTCTCTTTGTTTTATTTGTTATTCTTTTTATTTCACTTTAAAACAATCCCCTTTTGTGTTTTATCTTATTTTGCTGAACTAAATAACCTATCAATTACACAGCTCTCTGTGGGAACGATCCTTACTACCACTATATTATTTATTTAATTGGTGGAAAATATCTTGATTAATTTGTTGCACTTACGACACGCATCAAATTTTGGCGACGCTGCCGGGGAGCGGTTGTTAATTGATTTGTTTTTTGTTTTTTTTTTTTAATTTTTTCTTGTGTTCTTGTGAGTCGCCATGTTTCCTTACGGACATAACATGTACGGAGTACAAGACCAATCATCATATTATAGTGGTAATCAATTTGGATTTCAATCTCATTCATATAACAACTACCAACCATACATTACGGAGCATTATGGATACTCTCATACATATCAACAACCTTATGACGGGTATGTAAGTGAGCAATCAAAGGGATGGTAGGATAGTTATGCTTCTGATCAGTTGTTTTCTAGTAATGTGCATATGACAGAGAGTGTGGAAAGACCTACTCCTCTTTATCATGTTCTTTCGTCATTTATGTCAAAAGAAGAGATACACTCTGAAAATTCCACTGTGAATAATGGCGGAAAACGTATTAATATCAGAAAACTTTGAAAGCAATATGATCAGTTAGAAGAAGGCTGGAGCATCGAAAAAGACTCTCGAAGAAATTAACAAGGTAATACGAGCGGAACTTCAACGTCGTTGGGATATTGAAGATTATGAGGTTGACGAAGACTCTGATAAAGATGAGCAACCTTTGGAAAATCCTTGCAATAATGGTAATGTTATTTCAACTCCGAATCATAATAACGATCACTCGCCTATTCAAAAGGAGGAGAATAAGGTTAAGGGTTATCGGATATCCAGTATCCGATAATATCCGTCGGAATTCAAAAATTCCATATCGATAAGGTTAAGGATAAGCTATCGGACATCGAATATTATTCCGATAATTTTCGTTATCTACTCATGATAAAAAAAACTTCCAATAATTTCCGATAATTTCCGTTAATATTCGATAATTTCCGATAATTTCCGTTAATTTCCGTTAATATTCGATAATTTCCGATATTTACTTAGGAGAGACGTAATCAAATGGCTAAAGAGTAAACCTAAAGAGTATTAGGTATCGAAAATTTCCGAAAATTTTATGATATAGTTATACACTAACGGTATCGGATATTAACCTAACGGAAACTCCCTTAACCGGTACCGTTATGTTAATAAACGGATATCCGTTACGTTAAGGTTATCGGATATCGGATAACCGTTATGTCAGATATTAACCTAACGGAATCCGGATATTCGGAAACGGCTACCGGATATCGAATATCCATTGACAGCCCTATTGATAATGAAACCAAATTGGTTGAAGTTGTGGAAGACCCAATTGAGCTAGCCAAGGATTATAATGATGCTGAGATTTTGATTGAAATGTAAGCGATCGAAGAATGGCTAAATAGTTTGATAGCGGACCACAATACAAATGAGGTAAATAATTCATTGCAATTCTTTAAGAATGATGAGGATCCTGTAATACGAGAGATTGTGGAAGGTTTGTCTAATCCTTTGCATATTTCTAAATCTTTTGATCGACATCACTTAGGATTGAGTTGTGTGCTTCTACAGTTTTAAAGGATTATTTTGCTTCTAAGTATATACCACTTGATGTGTTTGATTCTAGTATTGTGCAGGTTCACCAAGAGGAACCTATAGAAGTTCCCTTATTTTATGTTCTCTATCCACTTTCGAGTGTAGAAATGACTAAGTGTGTGCGAAGATTCCAAGCTATAACAATATCATTATTCATATATTATGCTAATCATTGTGTGAAGTTGTTACTAGAATTGCAGATTATTTTCTGGGCAGACTACCAGATTTTCAGATTGTTGGTATATGGACGATAACAAGAGAGTCGGGCTGACGACTTTAAACCAAGCGCTAAATGGGAGGAAACCCTCGTCTCCCATAGACAGTCACTTTCGGAGAAAAGACTTATAGGTGGAAATTTTTTATATTGAGGTATATTTAGGTACCCTCGTCTTTGCAATTGGTATCAGAGAAGGCAAACACGGAAAGATCTGACAATATGTGTTTGATGCGATCCAACCTATAAGACATGAATCAAAGTAGAGTTAAGCGAGAGCGAAAACTAAAGAAAGACTCAGTTAATGTGTAACAAGATATGTGCTCAAAGGAGATAGTTCTTCAATTTCAGGTTGCTCAATGGATGATGTCTCTAATGAGATATCTTTGAGTTCTATACTTCAGATTTCTGATGAAAGATCAAGTGTAAAAACATCTGAACTAAAGAAATTGAACAAACAATTTCTTATTTGTTCTAATGATCTTCTTTCAGCACTTGAAAGAGAACGATAATTAACTTTAAAGTTTGAAAATCTCGATGAAAAGCATAACTTGCTGAAAGAAAAATTCTCACAACAAATACAGAGTCTTAAAGACAAAATATGTGCTACTCTTTCTCAAGCTGAGAAAGATCGTAATGCGACTCTTGAAAAAGTACATTTGTTGGAAGAGAAACTTGCTGAATCTGATGCAAGGATTAACTCTCAACAAAAGAACTTTGAAGAGAAAGAAGGAGAATATCTCACATGAGTAAAACTCCTTGAGGCTGATCTAGCTAGTGCTCTTGATAAAATCAAGATGTTGGAAGAAGAAAATTTGGACCTTAAGAAGTTCAATGTTAGCTCAAACAATTTAACCTCAATGTTAGAAGCAAGTAAAAATCATCGTGATACACGAGGATTGGACTATAAGGGAATAGATGCTTCATATATTAGCAAAGAAGTAAAAAATTTTAAAGCTACAAATTCTTCTAAACCAAAGGCTTTCACTGATGTAAAAGATGCTCGTAAAGAAGGAAAACCAGTTGAGCCTAAGAATCATGTTCAAACATACTCTTCAAGTACGAAAATCAAAGAGAGCACTTCATCTAATGTCAAGAAAGCAACAAAGTTGAACAAAGAGAAGAAGAAGAAGAAGAAGAAGAAGAAGAAGAAGAAGAAGAAAAAGAAAAAAAATCGTCAAGCTCCAATGCAAGAGGATCCACAAAAAGGTAACATTAAAACTCAGACTTCGTATTTTACTAAGCATTGTTGTTATTGTGGTAATAAAGGGCATGTGGAATGGGGATGCAATATTCGTAAGATAAAAGATACACTTTATTTTGTATCAAACGAATTGGCTAAGATTGCTCCCCAAAAGAACTCAGATCGATATTGTCCTAAGTTTAGGCAAGAGAATTATTATAATGATAGTTCAAATTTTTCCTATCACTCGTCAAGGTCATCTTATAAAAGACCATATTATAGAAAAAGAGATGACTTTGCAAATGCTAAGACAAGATTTGATGTTCCAAATTGGAGAAAAGTTGTTTCGCAAAGTATTCAAAAGGACAATCGTCCTAATGGTATGAATGAGAAAGTTTCTCCTGCGAAACTCAACTCTAAATGGGTCCCGAAGTCCTCCATATCCAAGAAGGGACAAAAAGTTAGTCACAAGAATGACTCTCAGCTGTTAATTGTTGGTGACAATAATTACAAAAGTTTTCTTAAAAGACTAAAGAAAGATATCATGTCTGAATCTCTTGTACTAGTAAACGTTGTGATAATGACACTCTTCATCACAAGTCAAAGAAGAAAAACAAGAGATGGAACAAGAAAAAACAAACCAAGCAAGAGGTCAAGAATGATGATTCTGTCTTAGTCACTCGTGACGAACAAGACAAGGATCAACTCAACACAACCTAGTTGTGTTGAATTGTGCTTGCTCACCTTTATGCTCAATCTTATGAAGGGTGAGGAAGCATGTCAAACTGAGCACATGATCTCTCGGTATGAATAATTAACATCTTTAGGGAGATTTATTTTCTTCTATACTCATACTTTCTCTATCTATATTTGAGCTTTTGATAGAAACAATAATTTTTAGTTTATGATGTTGATATCCACTGATCATATATGTGTAGCTCTTGTTTATACGGTTAAAACGAGCCAAAAATCACTGAATTCGGACATCATATGCAAAAGTCATGCCAAAAATGAGTTTAGTATTGTGATCCTTCACTAGTAACTTTTGTAACCGATCCTAGTGGCTACTAGTGACTTTTGTAACTGATCCTAGTTATTGGTCCATACGAAGAAGTGTAAAACTGTTTTGCCCATAACTTCTTCCTACAAACTCGGAACAACCTCATTCTTTTTGTGTTGGTTTCGCAATTTAATTTTCTACAAGATTGAGGTAATTGCAATACTTTATTTTCTGATTGAATACTTATGGTGTATTGCACTTGACTTTATGAGATAAACCATTGTGTTTCAGCCTCATATATTGGCTCACTTCTTTATGGATAATGCTTGATAGTTTTTCGATTACATAGCATGTGCTTTAATGCTTTATATTATTGCTATGTGTTTATGGGATGTTTGATTTCGGTTTTCATAACCTTAATATTCGATCTCATATTGTGTGTACCCTTATGGTTTGGGTGACTTTTTGGTTTAGCAGGATTAAGTTCTAGCCCATGTTGGTAGGCTTTATCAAAGGATCATAAGGGGTTCTAATTGAAACTCATGTGTGAAAAAGTCACAATATATTGAATCGTTTGGTTTAGCATAAAAGCATACGTGTTTCGGGGTTTCAACTTTTGCATTGCATTAGTTAAAACCGTTTTTCAACATTTCTCTGGTAAAGGTTGGTCCTTGTTGTTGTTCTTTTGTCTTGCGAGAGGATAACAACATTATTGGGGGAGAGTTATATCTTGAACTGGCGCTTAATGACATATCTTAAGGGGAGAAGAGGATGCCGAATTTGAGGTAACGAATTTGTTAGTTAATCATTTTCCTGTTTAAGAAAAGCCTGATTTTATTGCATATATTTATTGCTTTTGCTTGACAAAATTTGGTAAAATTGATGTTTATTCCATTATTTGTGTATGGATGTGTGTGTGATTCAATTGTTTCCGGTTAAGGAAAACTATTGCTATCTTGCTTTATTATTTGGTATCAATTGTTTAGGCTTACGAAATTACGGTGCAATTGCGGTGCTTTAATGTCTATGTTGTTTCAATTGCTTCCGGTTGAGATAAATAATTATGCAAGTTGATTTATTTGGTTTGTATGAATTGTTTATGGCTTAAAAAATGGGTTTTCGGGATGAATTGTTTAGTCCAATTCGATTCCGGATAAGAGAAACTAAGTTAATTCTGATCTTAGTTAGATTTATCAAAGTGGAGGTTTCGGTTATTCAAGTCTTATCGAATGCCTTAAAAAGAAATGCTAGTTAACTAACCTAGTATTTGTCTTGTTTAAAAGTGAAAGGTCTAAGTTATTATTTGAATAATTAGAACTTGATGAGAAAAATAAAGTTAATTCTGATCTTTATTTTGGTCTTATCGAACAAGCGATTGTATTTGTACAATCGGTTTAGCAAAAGAACTAAGGTGCTTATTCGATTTTTAATTAGCTAAACTATTAGGGAAAATTTCTTCGGGTAATTGTTTCCTTGGTAACATATCAAAACAAAATTACTTTGTAGTTTCGGTTTTGATATTGGTTATCAAAAATGGTGTGTGGAACCCTCGTGCTTAACTCTTATAGGTTGAAAGTCTTTTGAAATTTATAAGATCCTTACAGCTTGTCATTTATTTGCTCGTACCTTTGTCATTTTGTGACAAAAAGGGGGAGAAATATGTGGAGTAAACAAGTGATTTGGTATCACTAAGGAAACGACAATGGTGCTTAAACGTTATATCTAACGAAAGAGTAAAGCATAGACTAAGGGGGAGTAACATATAATATTGATACTAATGTACTACAAAGGGAATAACAAAGACGTGCGGATTGAAAATCTACCTATCTTACCTTTAGGGGAGTATTAGCTTTGTTATTATAATGTCAACAGCGGCATTTGTGGATTGAATGTATACATGTTATTGTGATGTTGAATTTGGGAATCAAGCGTATGTATAATGAATTCTTGTAATTTGTTTATCCATATGATGTAAGAGTTTTGTCACTAAAATTGACAAAGGGAGAGATTGTTAGAGCATAGCTCGGTTAAACCCACCAAGCGTTGGTATGTCAAGTTTGGTTGTCATATTTTAGTGAACCAAAACTCATTTAAAGAGTCGATTGATTATTTACTAGAGTCAACTTCGTATAGGTTAGCTAGAAAGTTACTAGGATATGAGAATTAAAAGTATTACGTGAAGACTTGAAGAATGTGAAGAAGTAAAGAGCTACATCGACGACATCATCCTTCCTCTCGAGGTTAGTAATATTTGACTTGAATCTGTTTCATTCCTAATGTATCTTTCAAGTCGTGCATATTGAAAACATAATCTGAAAGTTGTGAATGATTATACTATAGTTAGACATAGTATTAAGGAATTACAATACGAAGTATAATGTCTATCTTTTGAACTTCATATATAAGACATCGACATAATCGTATGAATGCTATTGTGATTATGTGTATGGGTATGGGTGAAGATTTCGTCCTAGGAAACAATGTTTTACATTTTTTTAAAGGAAGTACAAGTCATAAACTTGTTTTGTGAATCGAAAGGGAAATCGCTTAAGCTTATTGGTATTGTTATTCATTGTAAATATTTGGATTACCAATATGTGTGTTTAGTATAACCTCTCATAACTTGTTTATGTATCTTGGTAAAACTATTCACAAGGTCTGACTTTTGTATTGGTATGACTTTTATTAGTGAAACCGATCATAAGTAATCACCTGAGATGGTATGATCGATATGTTGTAATTGTATGACCAACTCTATACATTGGGGAACCGATCCTACTAAGAGGTGCAACCGATCACAAGTGTGTGGAATCGATCCTTGTAAGAGGTGCAACAAGTCTTAGTTATTGGTAACTGATCCTATGACTTGTGCATCCAATTGCAAGTTAAATACCATAAATATGTGGTAACCGATCCTAGTACCTAGGCAACCAATTTTTAGAAAGCTAGTGTGACCGATCCTAGTACCCACATGGAGGTAGAACCGAAACTTGTTTTGGTAGAACCGTGAAACCCATTAATGGTGATTTGATAGGATAATCAATCACATAGTTCTTGGAAGTCATATGAACCAATTTTTAACTTGTTTGGAAGTGTGGCAAATCGGTTCCAAGATCGTAAATATGAAAAAGGATTTACAAAGTAAAGTGGTAGGCCTCGAGAAGTGTTATATTTATGGCCTACGGTGATACCGCAAGTGCACGGCGTCTATTGGAGACGCGGCAAGTACGGGTCGATCCCACAAGGACTTGTGGTGCTTAAGTGATCTACGGCTTGCTAACTGAATTCCTAGAGTTGTAACACAGTTATGAGATTGTTGTCGATGCGACTTAGAATTGTAGTGAAGTGTGACAAGTGAACTAAGGCAAAGAAATAAGGTGGGAGCTACCGGGGTGGTGAATCCACCACCCGACATTGAGCTAAGGCAGTTCCTAGTCTAATTATGGTCTTGGTTCATTCCGGGGAAGAACACCATGATATTGTCTTGCTAATCTCACACTCCCCCTAGTATGGAGTGTCTTTTACGATACACTCCATCACGGGGTCATGTGTTCAATTAACCAATTCAATCTTTTCTAATGAAGCATACAAGAACAATAAGGAGAAAATGAATAACTTAGCATGTTATCGTGGGTTTCAACACACCCGGAAAATTAAACTAGAACATAATTAACAAATACAACACAAACTAACCCTAAACGACGCTCTGGCTAGCCCAGGCATGAACCCTAACACACACAACTTCACTCAATTTATACATGCAAGAATACCCCCAAATACCAAACCCTAATTCTTTTAAAAATAGAAAATAAAATAGAAAATAACTCAAACCCATGCTCTAATCGGCTCTGAATCGCTGTCTTCTCTGCTCTGATTGATGTTTCCTTCCTCTGCTCGAGAAACCCTAACCCTAGTTTTCTCTATCTCGATCTTAGCTCCTAGGGAAGAAGCTATGAACTAGGTAGAGAGACGTTAGGGGATGGTGGTTGTGTCTAGTGTCAGGAGGTGATGGAGGTGGTGGTTTTGCAGGCAAGGGCTGGTCGGGGAAGAAGGGGTGGAGTTGCGAGAGGAGCAAGAGCTCGCTGCGTCTGGGGAGAACGAGAGAAGAAAGAAGAGAAGAGAAGAGAGTGTCGGTAGATGGGAGGTTATATAGGGGTCTTTAGTGTGAGGCGGGTGCATCATTGTTTGATGAGGATAGAGGAGCGAGCGTAGGATCTCGATGACTCCGAAGTGAGGGATGACGTGGCTGTAGGATGAAACTGAGGGCGATCTGAGCGGCTCGGGGTGATTTGGAGTGATATGGTGTTGAGCGAGTATCAAGAGATGATGTGTAAGAGCTGGAGCGACCGTAGGATGTGGATGAGTGAGATCTCAATGGCTTAGGTTGAACGGGCTCGGATCCGGGTCGCGGGTCTTGGATAGCTTGGGCCCATGTATTGTAGATGAGTTGCTACTTGTTGGGTTGCAACTGTTGCGCGCGCGGGCTTCGGCTTTCTGCTCCATAGATGCTCGACTCCAATTCTTCGCTCTTTTGGCTCCTCGATTTCTCCAGACTTTATTTAGTACCTAAAAACACAAAATTAATTAATACAAATATTTATTCTTGAAAACAAAGAAAATGAGAATATGGGATAATATCCGATTTATAAGCGCAAAAGATGAGTAAAATGCCAATAAAAAGGTGTATAAATATGCACTATTTGGCACTCATCAAATACCCCAAACCTGAATTTTACTTGTCCTCAAGTGAAAGAAATTAAGAAATCCTAACTATACCCCGTCGCAGTCTCTCGAATGCATTTAGCGTATGCACTAAGCCTTTAAACCGCTAGGTGTCCCTAGTGGACGAGTTGTAGTCTCGTGAGGGTTTACCAGAGGTGTACCCACAAAACCTTCTCCAACTTCAGAGTGTAAAAGAGTCTCAAGCCTCCAAGAAGCTATGAGGACATAGAGTTTCGCATGCTAGTAACAAAGTTAGAACTATCGAAGAACGCATTCTCATCCTTAAGTGCCGAGCGCAGAAGTAACCATACCATATGAAAGAATTCGGATTCGATTGTGATCATAAGTCTCAACTTGCCTCACCATTAGGGTTTTATGATAATTGCACTCAAAAAGATCGCTTTTTTAGTCTCTCATGTGTGCGGCGAGGAATAAAGAGAGAAATCCGCACACGTTGTAGGTAAGAAGGATAACCTTCCGAAATAAAATCGGAGACTCCACGTAAATGTGGACAAAAGAATCTTTTCTTATGATCTCTAAGGAAGGAAATCGACCATTAGCAAGGGGTGGGAGTACTCACTCACTTCTCACCCGATCGTCAATTAATATCACTCTCTCATAAGAAACCATAGAAACGTCTTCACTCTTTCGGTCTTGGTCTTCAAATGTTGATGACGAACTTCTAAACTTCACAAAACTTGACAATTTTTAACTTTTCTACTCAAATTCCTTGTTGTTTGGATTTTTCTTCTTGAACTCTCTTTACCATGGTGGTAGCAAAAATAAACTATAATATTATTATTATTATTATTTTTTTTTTTTTTTACATTACAATAAGTGAAAATAAAAATACAAATAATGAAACAACTAACTCCATGGACAAAGGACTTTATCACTCAATTTTTCCACAACTTGTATTGTCTTGATTTTATAAATTTTATTAATTCTCATCCTATTTTCTTTTCGTTTTCTTTGTTGCACAAAAACTTTGGACTATATCAATTTTTCTTTCAATATTCGATGTTTGCTCCGTTTGCTGACGATGATGTGTTTCTATGGGTCTTGCTGATTGAGAGAGTGATGCTAACTACAAATCGGTATTTAGAAGGAGTTTTCATCTTTAGACGTCACCCTCATGATTGACAAAAACTAGCACTCAAGAGATCAAAAGTAGTCTGAAAATGGTGCGAAGTTGGGTAGCTCACCATTCCTACCGGAATTGACGTACGGTGACACACACTCTAAAAGCTTTTCTAGAAAGTCACAAAGAGTGAAGGTCGGTACCTCGCTTGATGTAAAATGGGTAGTCTCCACTATGGTTGATCACAATTTTACTACCGAATATCTAAACAAAGCACCTAATTCGCCCTCGTATGGTTAAATCCAACTTTAACGCTCTAATCAACTAAGAAACCCGATTGTGTTCTCCTACTTCTAACTTCGTTATTTCGGTCGAGAATCTCTATGTAAACATAGCTAGAAGCATGCTAGTGACTCTAAAATCTCTAAAAGTTGGAGGTTTTTATTTGCAAAAAGTTTTGGAATCTTTTTTTTTTTTTTGAAAATAAAAGGTAAAATAAAAGACTAAAAACTTTAAATGCAAATGCACCCCCAAACCTAAATCAAACATTGTCCTCAATGTGTCTACATATACAAAAATTTAAACAGTCACATACCGAGAGAACTATCTTGATAAAAGAAAAGGGAAGAGATTACCTGGATGTCGGCAGAGCAAGGTTGAGCTTCGTTAGTCAAGGCAAAATCCAACATTCTCGGTGGTGATCATATCGGATTAGCACAATATACGCACAAGAAGACTTAACCGATGTAAGAAAGAAAATTTAACAAGTCCTACCGGATATATACAATGAAAATTCACCATAAACCAACAGTCTAAAGAGTTGAGGATCAACCCAATAGAAAATATATACAAACATCAACAGACCTTACAGAAATAAAATGAGAGTGCAAGTAAGACGCAAATGAGAATGAGTTTCCCCAAACCTAAACTTGTCAACAGTGTGTTTTGGAGCACAAAATCTTGCAATTTTAACGGTACATCATGCAAAAGGTCTAACTCAAAAATGAGTTTTACTAATAATGACGAACATACACATTCCAACTGTGGCTCCTTGAGAGTGTTATACTTTGATGCAAAATAGTCCAAGAGGACTTGGGAAGCACAAAGCTCTAGGCCTAAGTTAGGCATTTTTAGAAAAGTTGGTTTTGCAATTTTGTTACAAACAACACCTAGGTTTGGTGGAGGAGTTTCAATTTGTGACTCAGGAGAGAGATTAGGTACATCTAAGTTATTTTCATGTATAAAATCATTTGCACCATCACACACTTTCCTAAAGTCAAAAGAGGGTAAATCATGTTCATTTTCACAGGATAATTCATCAATTTCCATGTCAAATTCATCAGAGGAGGCAACATATTGTGACATGGGCAGGGAATCAGACACAAAAATAATATTATGATCCACAAGAACATTAGTGTCAACAGAAGATTCATCCTTTCTTAAGTCACAAACAAGTTGTGTAGCATGCTCACATTCACCGAAGAATTTCACAAACCGAGCTCATAGTTAAGATCACATGTATGAATGTTGAAGAAGTATCATTCATAGGGTTCTGAAGAGACGCCTAACGTCTCTCGAACCAAAAGATTCCATCATATTTTCAAAGCATGCACATGCTCTTCTAACATATCATATTCATCATCATCATCATCATAGAAATGCATTTCCTTATTAAAAATCATAGTATTTCTAGTCCCATCATTTGAAACAGTTCATATGCAATATCAATTGCACGAGTAAGACTAGGCATACTATTTTCATTATGGGTGATAAACATTTCATTTTGAAAGTCCTCCCTTTCCTCATTTAGTGCATCACAGATTTGACTCAATTTGAGTTCTAAGCTCGCAGTCCTTTGGTCAAGGTTTTGAATCAATTCTAGAATTTCATTATGTGGTTCAATGAAAGGAGAGTTTTCAAAAGTAGGAAATTCATAATCAATGATATATGGTTTATCATGCAATACACTCCTAGCATTATTTTGTTCGATGAGTCTAAGATTTTCCTCCATGATTGAGAAGTACAAAATTGTTCATCTCCCCACTGTGGTGAATGATGTATGTGATCATAATGATTTGGGTTTGTGAGTTCGGGGCCCGAGAAGGCTCATAAAATTCCCTAAAGTCACTATGGTATGTGGGTGTTCATCCCTGTGAAAGATGCCCGTAAAGCAAGCTCTCTAAGGATTTGGTTCTATCCCCCGGATGCGGACAAAATCCTGACATGATTTAATAACTCAAATTGAACTCAAAGTTTAGTTTGGTTTATGTGGGCTTTGGTTTATTGGGATTTGGTTTCAATGGGATTCATTTGGTTTTGTTGGGAGCTTTGGTTTATGTGGGAAGCCCAGGTTGTTGTGGGCTCAATTTGGTTCTAGTGAGATTTGGTTTGTTTGGGATTTGCTGTTTGAAGCCCAGGATTTGTGAAAACTGCACAGCCCAGTTGAGGTTCAGCCCAACAGTGTGGGTTCCAGTTTGGTTTAAGCCCAGCAGTGTGGCTTATGTGGGCTTGGCAGGATGCAGAGCCCAGTGGTTGGGTTTTCTGCTAGATTACAATTGCACAACCCAGTTCAAGTGAGACCCAGGTTATAATGCTAGCCCAGTTCACCGTTTGGTTGATTGTGGGTTAGCCCAGTTGAAAGTGTAGGTTGTGATCAGCCCAGGTTGTGGTAACAAAGACAAAACCCAGTGGAAAAGGGTCTGACCAATGACAGCACTGGCTCGAGTTTGGTTGCAGCCCAGTTGTGTTGATCAGCCCAAAGGTGTGGGTTATGTGGGCTCAGTTTAGATTGATGGCCCAGTATGTGGGCTGGTTTACTCACAGAGCCCAGGGTGTGTGAATGCGCAGGCCAGTTTGTATGCAAGCCCAGTTTAGATGTTGCAAGCCCTGTTTAGATGTTGCAAGCCCTGGTTATATGTTTTTAGCCTAAGCAGCCCAGATGTTACAATTTGCACAGCTTGGTCAGGCCAAGCACTGGAGAATAGGTGCACATTCGGCGGCAAGGCACAATGCAAAGACAAATTTTTGTGCTCGAGACAACCAGAGCAATGAGACGGCCCTAGGTTGCTAGCACGGACTAAGCACAAATAAATTTTCAAATTCAAACACAAAGATACAAGGTGCGGGGGTAGCTCCACACTTGCCGCCAGGGGCTAGCAAGGTGGTAAATGGCTCACAAGGCTCACAGGGCTCAACAGAGCCCACGGCAGGGTAGCTAGCAAGCACGATTCACAATGCTATGTGGATCGGCCACCGACAGCACCGAGGCACGGGCAATGGGGTGGTGGCTCTGTGGGGTTTGCGGCCAACTTGTTGTCCGAGTTACAAATCACCCTTAACGACTTTCAGTGGGGGTTTTGGCACAACTTGGTACACAATAGAGCAGAAGGCTCACGAGGCTTAGGGCTCATGCAAATGGCTCACTAAGGTTCTCCGCAAATGGCAAACAGGGCTCGGGGTTGGGTTGGCTCACGAGGTCATAGCTGCCTATACAAGAATTCCAAATCTCAGAATAGTTTCAGCAATGCACAAATAACAAGTCCAAAATGAAACTCGAATAACAGCAAATGCTTGCACACAGATCATTCATGCAAGTATAGATTGTAACAAGATTTGAGAACAACCAACCCAAGACAACCAAAATGGCCATTTTGCTCGTTCCGAGCCTTTCCACGGGGTTGGCTCAACTTAACGATTTGCAAGCAGACAGGCTCCAGATCCGGGCTTTTCCTTTGATTCTTTCCTTTGGCTTGCTCAGCAGCAGCAGCCTAAGTAGCATAGAGGGTACTGTTGCTTAGAAGGAAAATTCGGCTTCTCGATTTGCAAATGCAGATTTTAATATAAAGCATGGCGCCTATGCAATGCCGATTTGCTTTGAGATGCAAATGATATGCGGTGGATGTACAGAGATAGGTGCAAGAATGCAATACAAATTGTATGCCTATAATGCAACAGATGGCAGGCTTGAGATGATGATGGTTAACAATTGTAAGTTACAAGATGCAAGAGAAACAATATGCTATGTTATAATATGCTAGGACAGGGCGATGATGCAATGAATACAGCCAAGTTAACTACAATGCAGGGATGACAACAAGCAAAATGTGAATATGTACGGGATGGATGGATGATATGCATGGTGATAGAAGTAATGCAATACTAATAAAATAAAAACTAAGAAAGAAAGACAATAAAATTAACTAACTAAAACAAAGTTATAAGCAAAAATGTAAGTGAATAAAACAAGTTACAAGTGACAGATGATGCAAGGGTGCAAAGAAATGAACTAAGTATAGACAAGTGATTGGTAGCAGATATAAACAAGATTGAATGCAAAAACAGATAGAATATGTACAGGAGTGAAAATCAGTAAAGCAAGCAATTGAACAACAGGGCACGCGCCAAGTCCCCGGCAGCGGCGCCAAAAACTTGGTAGGCCTCGAGAAGTGTTATATTTATGGCCTACGGTGATACCGCAAGTGCACGGCGTCTATTGGAGACGCGGCAAGTACGGGTCGATCCCACAAGGACTTGTGGTGCTTAAGTGATCTACGGCTTGCTAAACTGAATTCCTAGAGTTGTAACACAATTATGAGATTGTTGTCGATGCGACTTAGAATTGTAGTGAAGTGTGACAGTGAACTAAGGCAAAGAAATAAGGTGGGAGCTACCAGGGTGGTGAATCCACCACCTGACATTGAGCTAAGGCAGTTCCTAGTCTAATTATGGTCTTGGTTCATTCCAGGGAAGAACACCATGATATTGTCTTGCTAATCTCACACACTCCCCCTAGTATGGAGTGTCTTCTTACAGTACACTCCATCACAGGGTCATGTGTTCAATTAACCAATTCAATCTTTTCTAATGAAGCATACAAGAACAATAAGGAGAAAATGAATAACTTAGCATGTTATCAGGGGTTTCAACACACCCTGGAAAATTAAACTAGAACATAATTAACAAATACAACACAAATTAACCCTAAATGACGCTCTGGCTAGCCCAGGCATGAACCCTAACACACACAGCTTCCCTTAATTTATACATGCAAGAATACCCCCAAATACCAAACCCTAATTCTTTTAAAAATAGAAAATAACTCAAACCCATGCTCTAATCGGCTCTGAATCGCTGTCTTCTCTGCTCTGATTGATGTTTCCTTCCTCTTTCGAGAAACCCTAACCCTAGTTTTCTCTATCTCGATCTTAGCTCCTAGGGAAGAAGCTATGAACTAGGTAGAGACGTTAGGGGATGGTGGTTGTGTCTAGTGTCGGAGGTGATGGAGGTGGTGGTTTTGCAGGCAAGGGCTGGTCTGGGAAGAAGGGGTGGAGTTGCAGAGGAGCAGAGCTCGCTCTGTCCCGGGGAGAACGAGAGAGAAGAAAGAAGAGAAGAGAAGAGAGTGTCGGTAGATGGGAGGTTATATAGGGGTCTTTAGTGTGAGGCGGGTGCATCATTGTTTGATGAGGATAGAGGAGCGAGCGTAGGATCTCGATGACTCGGAAGTGAGGGATGACCTGGCTGTAGGATGAGCGAGGGCGATCCGAGGCAGCTCGGGGTGATTTGGAGTGATATGGTGTTGAGCGGAGTATCAAGAGATGATGTGTAAGAGCTGGAGCGACCGTAGGATGTGGATGAGTGAGATCTCAATGGCTTAGGTTGAACGGGCTCGGATCCGGTCATGGGTCTTGGATAGCTTGGGCCCATGTATTGTAGATGAGTTGCTACTTGTTGGGTTGCAAGCTGACTAGCCGCGCGGGCTTGACTTCTGCTCCATAGATGCTCGACTCCAATTCTTCGCTCTTTTGGCTCCTCGATTTCTCCGGACTTTATTTAGTACCTAAAAACACAAAATTAATTAATACAAATATTTATTCTTGAAAACAAAGAAAATACAGAATATGGGATAATATCTCGATTTATAAGCGCAAAAGATGAGTAAAATGCCAATAAAAAGGTGTATAAATATGCACTATTTGGCACTCATCATAAAGATGTCAACATACTTTGAACATGTGCAGTAACTCTTATCTTTTATTGTTCAAAGATATTCCTTAATAGCTAAAGTAGAATCCCGGATCGAAATAAATTGAGAATCTTTTAATTAAGGTTTTTAGTTTTATATGCTTTTAATTTCAGCAATTAAAATGCATATCTTTAGAAAATAAAAATTGGTAATGTGCATTTACTAATTGGAGATTTTCTATTGAGATTTGGTCAATATTTGGACAGAGCAATTCGGGAATTATGGAAACCAGATTTGGAAATATATTGCATATCTTGAGAATATTTTCAGTTTTGGAAATTCTTTGGTGTCCAAACTTCCTTGGTCTATAAATATTGAAGTTTGCATTTTGAGCAAACTAATCCTCGAGCTTGACAAAACTACCTTGTTGTGTTGTTCTTGGTGAAGCCGTCTATTCGGAGAGGAAAGTACCTAATTAGGCGAAATCTCTTACGCCCTTTCGTTTTAAAGACTTCTTTGGGATTGGGAAGCTCTACGAGTACCGTTGGTGGGAAACTAGATAATTGCAGTTTATTATTAGTTTTCGATTGATTTGATTGACTAACGGTTTTTGAACTTTGATTGCACCTAGTTTGTTTATGCTTGAGAATCTTCTCTAGTTTCCCACCATTAGTCAATCAAATCAAACCGAAAACTAATAATACTGCAATTATCTAGTTTCCCACCAACGGTACTCTTAGATATTCTTGATCCCACGGAATTCTTTAAACGAGCGGTCGTAAAAGATTTCGCCGAATTAGGGTTCTTTCCTCTCTGAATAGACGGCTCCACCAGTAACAACACAACAAGGTAGTTTTGCTGGCTCTTAGGATAGTTTGCTTGAAATGAAAACTTGGGTATTTATAGACCAATGAAGTTTGGACACCAAGGAATTTCCAAAACCGAAAATATTCTCAAGATATGCAATATATTTCCAAATCCGGTTTTCATAATTCCTAGAAATGCTCTATCCAATATTGACCGAAATCCTACTATAAAATCTCCAATTAGTAAATGGACATTACCAATTTTTATTTTCTAGAGATATGCATTTTAATTGCTGGTAATTAAAAGCATATAAAATTAACAACCTTAATTAAAATATTCTCAACTTATTTCGGTCCGGGATCTCCTTTAGTTATTAAGGAATATCTTTGAACAATAAAAGATAAGAGTTACTGAGCATGTTCAAAGTATGTCGACATCTTATTTCTTTGTAAATCCTCTTTCATATTTACATTCTTGGAACCAATTATACCACACTTCCAAACAAGTTTAGAACTGGTTCATATGATTTCCAAGAACTATGTGATTGATCAAATCAACACACTAATCATGGGTTTAAGGTTCTACCAAACACAAGGATTGGTTATACCTTAATATGGTTACTGGGACCGGTTACATCAGTTACCAAATTGGTTACATCAATTACCAGGACCGGTTACGATATTCTCATGGTATTACTTGTGATCGGGCACACCAGTTACGAGGATCGGTTACACCATTGCGATAGGTGTCTAAAACACCTTGATATTTATCTATTGTTTATGCTTTCTTTGTTATGTTTTCTTGTAAATTATGTATCTTTTATTTGATTTTGAGTTTGGGTAATTTGGAGTAAAAGAAGAGGAAACGTCGCTTAAAAGGGCTAAAGTGTCATTTCATGTGCAACTACAGTTGAGGCGACTTATTTCTCATTATTTATTTACTTTTCTATCTGAAAGGCATTCAGCCTTAGTGATGTATAAAAATTGAAGAAAAGAAGTGAATATGAGAAGTAAGAGATGGCTGCTCGAGAAACTACTAAAAGCACCCAGAAAAGTGTTAAAGGCACCCCCAGAAATATCCCGGAAGAGTCGATAAAGTCACCCAGGAGTTTTTCACTAAATACAGCCCAAAAGTCATCTTTGTACCCCACAAATTGCTATTCGCACCCCCGAAATTGCTAAATATAGCCAAATTGCTAAAGGGACACTGCTTTGTTGGATAAGGGGAAGGTCATCTTCTTCATTTGAAATTCAAATTTTAAGGAAAACTGGTTTTTAATGGCAAGCAAATTAGGGTTTGGATTTTGATGGAGTTAGGAAGAGACTAAAGCGCTGAATTGAATGGGTTTGTTCTTTAGGTCCAAACAGGTGATGATGGTCTTTGTATCGATCAGCATTGGCTATATAATCCGCAAAAGGAGAATCAAAGCTCACTGGTTTTGGCGGGAAAAAAATGTTCTTCACGACCAGATTTTAAGGTTCGATTTTTGGATGATTTCTAATGAGACTAAAGGGCTGAAACTCATTGGGTATCCTCCTTATGGCCTAACAGGATCGTTTTAGTTGACGGATTTGATCCAGTTGGGCTAAATAATCCCGGAGAAGAAAACAGAGAAGATAACGTATATCGGGTATGATTTTCTAATATTGGAAGAGGTGACGTGAGTTTAGCTTGTGCTAGCAATATGATTGGTCCGTGCATCACCAGAAGACGTGTGAAAAAGAAAGACAAGGAAATAATTCTCAAAACAAGAAAGAATCCCGTAACTTGGCCGTGAAGAAGAAAAAAAGGAAAGGAGATCAATGGAGTTATTTCAAGAGATTCGAAGGCCCTGTTGGGTATAAAATAGATGGTCGAACCATAGAGAAGGAGGTCGGAGAGTTTGGGATACTTTGGAGGAGAAATAGAGGCTTAGAATCGATAGAAAAAGAGAAAAAAAAAAAGTTACTCCTTCGCCGCAAAGACACCAAGAACACCAAGAACAAAGCACCACCAAAAGCCGTCGTAAAGAGCAGTCTTAAAAACAACGACAAAGTTAACCAACTATCGTTGTTCAACAAGTGGAAAATAAAGACCCTCGAGAGACAGTCTTATATTAAAGAAAATCATTGTAAGCACTTTTATTCTTATTTTTAATACAATGATTAATGAAATTTTCTCCAATCTTCGATCTATGAGCAGCTAAATTTCTTTTCTAGGGTTTTGGAGGAAACTATTTTTAATGGGTAATATTTAGTAATTAATTTCTTTGGCATATTTACTCCAAAAATTGTGTTTTAATTTGTCTAAAAATTCTCTCTTCTTTACATGCTTCGTAAAAACTGTTTTGGGTAGTTTCTACCGTTCTTTTATAAGCGAAGGAGGATTAGGCCTTAGAATAGCGATGAAAGTTATAAAAAAAAGAGCTTGTAGTGTTATATTTTCCAAAGCATGAGATTGAGTTCGAAAATTGTTTTGAGTAAAATAGGAGTATTATGCCAAAGTTTTAATTATTGAGTTTACCATCATTAGAAGTAGCGGAATCCAAAGCCCTAGATTCATCTCTCCTTGGTAACAAAAATCAATTTTATTTAGTTTGTCTAGTATTTTCTTTTAATAATCAAAAACCAAATCTTTAAAAAGAGTCCGAGCAACGAATCTGTACTTATCACTGTAAAAACTACATCAGTTTTTGGTGCCGCCGACGCAGACTAGCCTTTAGGTTAGGTTTTAGATTTTTTTTTTTTTTTTTTTTAAGTTTTGTGTAATTTAATTTAATTTAATTTTTATTTCTTTGATTTTACTTGGGTATTTTTCTTGTTTTTATTGTGCAGGTAATATTCTATATTTATTGTGGAATTGCCTACCAAAAGAGGTAAGTAACAAAACCCAAATCTTTTTTTTTTAAGGTTTTATTTCCTTTTTGTGAATATTTGTTTCTTTTTTTTTATTTAAAAAAAACAAAATTTCAAAAAAAATACACGTTGCACACACCAATTGCATCGTCAGATTACCGAATTTAGGAAACCTGTGGAAAAGTACGCTGAACCCGTGCCTTGGGCCATTTGGGAGTTACCAGTATGAAATTCCATAAGCCTCGGCCTTGTACCTTTAGGTATATTTTTTTGAGGTAGCCCAAGCTTACCTAATTTAGTAAACCCTGCATTTGCATGTGCACGATTTTCTTGCTTCACTAGTATTCTTGCTTGTGTATGCGACGTTGGAAACGGGTAGGAGATAGACTTGGGGAGAACGATCTTTTTAATTTGACACCAACCCGCTACACAGATATAGGTGATACTTCGATTTTTGCCAAGATGGCTAATGAAAATGATGGGGGTGAAGTTCCGCAACCAAGACCCTTAGGGACCGGTTGAACCCATCTAGAGTGATACGTGAACCTGGGGTTGTTTTACCGTCCACTACTGTTAAGTTTGATATTAAACCGGGGACATTTGGCATGTTGCGTAAGTTTAGGGGGATAGAGAATGAAAACCCGTATACCCACGTAAGAGACTTTGAAATCTGTGACACCATGAGTTACCCGAATGTCTCTAAAGATGTGGTTAGGTTTCGTTTGTTTCCTTTTTCCCTAGAAGAGAGAGCCAATGAGTGGTACCATTTGATTCCTTCTAAAACAATCACCACCTGGGATGGCCTTGTAGAGGCCTTTGTTAAGAAATTCTACCCACACCACAAGATCAAGGTCATAGGGCCCTATCCAAACCTTTAAGCGAAAATAGGTGAGAGCCTACATGATTACGTAGAAAGGTTTAATGAATTGTTATACCAATGCCCGCACCATGGCTATGATAAAGGCCACATGGCCCAAATATTATATGAGGGCCTTGATAGTGAAACCCGAATGCAGGTAGAAACAATGAGTGGTGGAGAATTTACCCATCAAGATCCAGATGAATGTTTTGACGAGATTTATCTGAAAAGACTCGTCAATGGGCTTCAATGAGGGAGCCCTAAATAACTAGGAACCCTATCCATAGGGTCAATAGAGTCGATAATGGGTCTGATATCCTTAGGCGTTTAGAGGCCTTAGAGATGAACCAAGGGTCAAACCAGACTATGAGCTGTAATAGTGAGCCTAGAACATACCCATGTACCATTTGTGGTGATCAAAGTCATATAGGACCTCACTGTCCCCTGTTTTACCCTAGTGAAACTACCCGAGACCAGGTTAGTGTCCTACACGGTGGAATGAACTCTAAATATGAGGGTCGACCCAAGTTTGACCCATACTCTAATACCTATAACCCTGGTTGGAGACATAACCCTAATTTTTCGTGGTCCAAAGGTAATCATCAAGGTAGCCCATCTAGCAACCCACCACCAGGTTTTTCTAGGAACCAAGCTCAAGTACAGGAACCGAACCCAGTTGATAAAAAGGTGTCATCTCTAGAAGAAAGTCTAAAGCTCTTTATTGACCGTAGTGTGATAAACCAGGCCGAGACTACCCAAAATATCAACCATATACGTCAAAAGCTCGATGACTTTGTCTCGACGAGTCAAAGATAACCAACAAATTAGTGACCAGGGCTGTGCCAACCTAGAGACTCAAATAAGTCAACTTTCGAACCGGTTAAATGATAGGGAGAATGGGAAGTTTCCTAGCCAAACAACTCCTAATCCGAAAGGATTAAACCAGGTTAATGGGTCGGGTGGTTCTAGAACAAAATGAACATGTCAAAGCAGTTATCACCCTTAGGAGTGGTAAAACTCTAGAAAACTCGGTAGAATCACCTAAGGATAATAGTCCAGCTGAAGAGACTGAGGTTGACCAAACTTCGTCAAAAGACCCTAATGGGCCTGAGTGTGCTAAGAGTCCAAGTGAGGAAGATATCCCTGAGCGAGTGTATGTACCACCCGCACCATTTCCTCAAAGACTCGCTAAGAAAAAGCCTAGTACATATCTTTGAAATCCTAGACATCTTTAAGCAAGTTAAGATCAACTTGCCTTTATTAGATGCAATTAAACATGTACCGGCTATGGCCAAGTTCCTAAAAGAGATGTGCACTGTCAAGAGAGATGCGAGTGTCCATAAAAAGGCATTCTTAACCCAACAAGTTAGTTCCATAATTTCACAAAAGTACCCAGTCAAATTTAAAGATCCTGGTTGTCCTACTGTCACATGTGTCATAGGTACCCAAACGATAAATAATGCTCTATTAGATCTTGGGGCTAGTGTGAATCTTTTACCATTCTCGGTATATGAACAACTTGGGCTAGGTGAGATGAAACCAACTAGGATAACACTACAGTTAGCCGATAGGTCAGTCAAAATCCCACGTGGAATTATTGAGGACGTTTTGGTTCAGGTAGAAAACTTTATCTATCCAGTTGACTTTGTGTTTTTAGACACTCAACTGTCTCTAGTCAAGATATCAATATCCCAATCATCCTAGGTCGTCTGTTCTTAGCCACCGCAAATGCGGTCATACATTGTCAAAGCGGCTAGTGGAATTTTCCTTTGGGAATCAGAAAATCTCTGTGAACGTTTTTAAGGCGTTACAAGCCCCACCCTGAACACTATGAGTCTATATGCATGATTGATTCTCTAGTTGAGAATACTTTTACCACAAATAGTGTTGGTGATCCTTTAGAGGCGTGCTTGGCCCACTTTGGAGCCTACTATGATGAGGATAGTCATTTTGAAGAAGTTAATGCGTTGTTAGACTCTGCGCCAGTAATGGATTATGGAAAATGGCGGCGTAAACCAGAACCTCTTCCGCCAACCATAGATAAACCCCTCCCATCATCGGTTAAATCACCCACCCTTGAATTAAAGCCGCTACCAGATACACTGAAATATGTGTTTCTTGGTAATGAGAATACTCTTCCTGCCATAATTGCCTATGACTTAGAGCCAGATCAGGAAAGTAGACTAGTTAGTATTCTCCGTAAGCACAAGACTGCAATAGGGTGAACTATAACAGATTTGAAAGGAATTAGTCCTGCTGATTGTATGCACCACATCTACCTAGAAGAAGGTGCCAAAACCTCAAGAGAAATGCAGAGACGTTTGAATCCTAATATGAAGGAAGTTGTCCGTACTGAGGTGCTTAAGTTATTAGATACGGGTATCATATACCCCATATCTGATAGTAAATGGGTCAGTCTTGTCCAGGTTGTCCCAAAGAAGTCTGGGATTACTGTAGTTGCGAATGAGAATAATGAACTGATCCCTACCCGTGTCACTAGGGTGGAGAGTTTGTATAGACTAATGTAAGCTGAACTCAGCAACTAGGAAAGACCACTTTCCTCTACCATTCATCGACCAGATGTTAGAAAGATTAGCTGGCCACAGCCATTATTGTTTCCTAGATGGATACTCTGGTTATAACCAAATCCCTATAGCGCCAGGAGGACCAGGATAAAACAACCTTCACATGTCCATTTGGTACTTTTGCTTACAGGCGTATGCCTTTTGGGTTGTGTAATGCACCCGCAACATTCCAGCGTTGCATGCTAAGTATCTTTTCGGACATGGTTGAGCGATTCTCGAGGTCTTTATGGACGATTTTTCGGTTTTTGGCTCCTCGTTCGATGAATGCTTGAACCACCTTACACTAGTTCTAGAACGTTGTAAAGAAAAGAACTTAGTCCTTAATTGAGAAAAATGTCATTTTATGGTTAAATCTGGAATAGTGTTAGGACATGTGGTGTCCTCTAAGGGAATAGAAGTTGATAAAGCCAAGGTTGAACTAATTTCTAAATTAAGACCACCTAAGAATGTAACAGAGATGTTAGATCTTTCCTTGGCCATCTTTGGATTTTATCGTCGTTTCATCAAAGACTTTAGCAAGATTGCCTTACCTCTGTTGAACCTACTTGCTAAAGATACGCCTTTGTATTTGATGAAGCCTTTGTTGCAGCTTTTTGAGAAGCTAAAATCATTGTTGACTTCGCCCTATCATCCAACCACCCGATTGGGACCTCCCATTTGAACTTATGTGTGATGCGTCGATTATGCGGTTGGTCTTTGTCCTTGGCCAACGACGTGATAAAGCACCTAGTGTGATTTATTATGCTAGTAGGACCCTAAACGATGCCCAGTTGAACTACACAACCACTGAGAAAGAAATGTTAGCCATCGTTTTTGCTTTGGAGAAATTTAGATCATATCTCCTAGGGTCTAAGGTCATAGTCTATTCTGATCATGCCGCACTCAAATATCTCCTTTCCAAGAAGGACTCCAAACCTCGGCTGATTAGATGGGTGTTATTGTTCCAAGAATTTACTCTAGATATTCGTGATAAGAAAGGGTCAGAAAATGTAGTAGGTGACCATTTATCTAGAATCCTTGATGAGACGAGAGATGATGAGAAACCGATCCTTGACGCGTTCCCCGATGAACAATTATTTTCCATCTCTTTGTTACCCTGGTTTTGCGAGACATTGTCAATTATTTGTAAACTGGTCAAATGCCCGACCATTGGTCTAAACAGGATAGAGCTAAATTCTTGTCTGAGGTAAAATACTTTTTCTGGGATGATCCGTACTTATTCAAATATTGCCCTGATCAGATCATCCGTCGTTGTATTCCTGACAACGAAATCTCCAGTGTCCTGACTTTTTGTCATTCTGGAGCTTGTGGGGGTCACTTTAGTTCTAAGAAAACAATTTGCGCGAAGGTTTTGCAATCCGGTCTTTATTGGCCAACTCGTTTAAGGACTCCCACCTATTTTGTCAAAGTTGTGATAGATGTCAAAAGTTAGGAAAGATGACCCGACGTAATATGATGCCACTTAGTCCTATACTAATAATAGAAATATTTGATGTGTGGGGTATAGATTTTATGGGTCCTTTTGTCAATTCTTATGGCAACTATTACATCTTATTAGCTGTTGACTATGTGTCTAAGTGGGTTGAAGCAATCGCTACCAAGACAAATGATCGCCACGTTGTGATCAAGTTTGTTAGAGACAATATTTTCTCTCGATTTGGTATGCCTAGAGCAATCATTAGTGATGGAGGTTCCCATTTTTGCAACCGATCTTTCGAAGCGCTCATGAAGAAATACTCCATTACCCATAAGGTTTCTACACCTTATCACCCACAAACTTGTGGCCAAGTTGAAGTGTCTAATAGGCAAATTAAACAGATTTTAGAAAAGACCGTAAACCCTACCCGAAAAGATTGGTCTTTGCGCTTAGTAGAAGCTTTGTGGGCTTACCGAACTGCTTTTAAGACTCCACTTGGGATGTCTCCGTATAGACTTGTCTTCGGTAAAGCCTGCCATTTGCCTGTGGAATTAGAACACCGAGCTTATTGGGCCATTAAACGACTAAACTTTGACCTACCAACTGTTGGTGATAACCGTAGACTGCAACTCAATGAGTTAGAAGAAATTCGTAATGATTCTTACCAGAGTGCGAAAATTTACAAGGAGAAAACAAAAATATTTCATGATAAATCGATTATTCGAAAGACATTTGAACCAGGTCAAAAAGTTCTCCTTTACAATTCTCGTTTACATCTTTTCCCTGGTAAATTGAGGTCTCGGTGGACCGGACCATATTTTGTCAAAATTGTTTTTCCTCATGGTGCAGTTGAAGTTGAAAATCCGAAGAACGGGGAAACTTTCAAGGTTAATGGTCAACGGTTAAAACCATTTTTTGGAGTTACCCAGTCATGCAATAGAAGAATCAGAGCTGAGAGATCCTGTCTACCAGGATTAATTTGAACAGGTCACAACGTCTGGATGAAGACACTAAACTTAGCGCTTATTGGGAGGCAACCCATACATGGTGATATTAAGGTCCCTCTGGAGGATCCTGCTGTTGTACATTAGTTTTGTTTTTGTTTTTTTATTTTCTTTCTTGCTCCCATGGAAGGATTGCTACGCTTCATCCAGGTACTATCTTTCTGACTTACCTCTTTATTCCTCTTGTTACCTATATTTTTGGTACTGCACTTTATTTTGAAACACTGAGGACAATGTTAGGTTTAAGTGTGGGGGTGAGGGAAAAACTTTTAGTTAGTTTTCAAAAAAAAATAAAATAAATAAAAAAATAATAATAATCTCTCCAGAGCCTAGAAATTTATGCTTATTAAGGATGGCACTAACCAATCTAAGTGGATGGAAGCATTTTGGTTGTAGGAGTTGAGGAACCAATCTGATTAGATGGCAACATCTAAAGAGTCTATTCATAAAAGCACAGAGCTCAGGTGTTAGAAATAACATGGTAGTTTCACCATATCTCGTTGAGTCCTTTTCACTTCTATTTTTATTTTTTAAAATATGTTTGTCTAAGTGATTAGGTGGGGCTCACGATTCAAGTTGTTACCACTGCTAGGGTGAAATAGAGTGATTGAGATACAAAAAAAAAGTAAAAAAAAATGAGACCAGACCATCAGACCAACCGGAATAAATTCAATAAAGTCGACCACTGGAACCCTTGTATATGCCAGTTGTGTTGACCTAGAGTTAGGGTTATCGACCATTGGTTCCCTTGTACATGCCAGTGTGTTGATATTAGTCCAAGACCGTATCTCAATCCATTAGGATAGGTTCGTTTTGGCAGTGGCCTTCAGACAGATATGAGAAACACCGATCACCTTAGTCAACATCAAAACCATCTATGTTTTTCTATATCCATCTCCTAATCTATCCATGTGATTTGTTGACTCCGGATATTGATGTCCATAGTGCGACTATCCGAGTAGAGCTTTGTGACTTATATATGAATTTTAGTATGCTTGAGTGCAAACTCGTGTACAACAATTGGAATTTCGCATCGTGGTACTTCCTCCCGTAGTCAATAAGTATGCCAACCAAGGAGATTCTTTAGTGCCTTCCAACGTTACGTAAATAGCTAGAGTCCTGGAGTATAAAGGTTTTGTGGGTACACCTCTGGTAAACCCTCCCGAGACTATAACTCGGACACTAGGGCCACCTAGGGGTTTAAAGGCTTGTTATACGTGCTAAGTGTGACCGTACCCTCGACGAGATGGAGTTGTATGTATTAAAAATTATTTTAGTTTGATTTGCTCGAGGACTAGCAAAGTCTAAGTGTGGGGGAATTTGATAGGTGTCTAAAACACCTTGATATTTATCTATTGTTTATGCTTTCTTTGTTATGTTTTCTTGTAAATTATGTATCTTTTATTTGATTTTGAGTTTCAGGTAATTTGGAGTAAAAGAAGAGGAAACGTCGCTTAAAAGGGCTAAAGTGTCATTTCATGTGCAACTACTGTTGGAGGCGACTTATTTCTCATTATTTACTTCTTTTCTATCTGAAAGGCATTCAGCCTTAGTGATGTATAAAAATTGAAGAAAAGAAGTGAATATGAGAAGTAAGAGATGGCTGCTCGAGAAACTACTAAAAGCACCCAGAAAAGTGTTAAAGGCACCCCCAGAAATGGCCCGGAAGAGTCGATAAAGTCACCCAGGAGTTTTTCACTAAATACAGCCCAAAAGTCATCTTTGTACCCCACAAATTGCTATTCGCACCCCCTGAAATTGCTAAATATAGCCCAAATTGCTAAAGGGACACTGCTATTGGATAAGGGGAAGGTCATCTTCTTCATTTGAAATTCAAATTTTGGCGGGAAAACTGGTTTTTAATGGCAGCAAATTAGGGTTTGGATTTTGATGGAGTTAGGAAGAGACTAAAGCGCTGGAATTGAATGGGTTTGTTCTTTAGGTCCAAACAGGGCTGATGATGGTCTTTGTATCGATCATAATTGGCTATATAATCCGCAAAAGGAGAATCAAAGCTCATTTGGTTTTGGCGGGAAAAAATGTTCTTCACGACCGGATTTTAAGGTTCGATTTTTGGATGAGTTCTAATGAGACTAAAGGGCTGAAACTCATTGGGTATCCTCCTTATGGCCTAACAGGATCGTTTTAGTTGACGTATTTGATCCAGTTGGGATAAATAATCCCGGAGAAGAAAACAGAGAAGATAACGTATATCGGGTATGATTTTCTAATATTGGAAGAGGTGACGTGAGTTTAGCTTGTGCTAGCAATATGATTGGTCCGTGCATCACCAGAAGACGTGTGAAAAAGAAAGACAAGGAAATAATTCTCAAAACAAGAAAGAATCCCGTAACTTGGCCGTGAAGAAGAAAAAAAAGGAAAGGAGATCAATGGAGTTATTTCAAGAGATTCGAAGGCCCTGTTGGGTATAAAATAGATGGTCGAACCATAGAGAAGGAGGTCAGAGAGTTTGGGATACTTTGGAGGAGAAATAGAGGCTTAGAATCGATAGAAAAGAGAAGAAAAAACTATCGTTGTTCAACAGTGGAAAATAAAGACCCTCAGAGACAGTCTTATATTACTGAAAATCATTGTAAGCACTTTTATTCTTATTTTTAATACAATGATTAATGAAATTTTCTCCAATCTTCGATCTATGAGCAGCTAAATTTCTTTTCTAGGGTTTTGGAGGAAACTATTTTTAATGGGTAATATTTAGTAATTAATTTCTTTGGCATATTTACTCCAAAAATTGTGTTTTAATTTGTCTAAAAATTCTCTCTTCTTTACATGCTTCGTAAAAATTGTTTTGGGTAGTTTCTACCGTTCTTTTATAAGCGAAGGAGGATTAGGCCTTAGAATAGCGATGAAAGTTATAAAAAAAGAGCTTGTAGTGTTATATTTTCCAAAGCATGAGATTGAGTTCGAAAATTGTTTTGAGTAAAATAGGAGTATTATGCCAAAGTTTTAATTATTGAGTTTACCATCATTAGAAGTAGCGGAATCCAAAGCCCTAGATTCATCTCTCCTTGGTAACAAAAATCAATTTTATTTAGTTTGTCTAGTATTTTATTTTAATAATCAAAAACCAAATCTTTAAAAAGAGTCCGAGCAACGAATCTGTACTTATCACTGTAAAAACTACATCAATTACCAGGACCGGTTACACCAATTACAAGGATCGATTACACATTCTTTTATGATTGGTCACACCAATTACTGGGATCGGTTACACCAATTACTAGGATCGGTCACACCAATTACAAATATCGATCATACCCTCTTATGTGATTACTTAGGATCGGTTACACTAATAAAAGTCATACCAATACATACGTCAGGCATTGTGACTAGTCTTACCAAGATACATTACAAGTTATGAACGGTTCTACTAGCTCACACATATTGGTAATCCAAAGATATGCAATGAGTAACAATACCAATAAGCCTAGCGATTTCCATTTCGATTCATAAACAAGTTCATGAATGTACTTCCTTTAAACGAACGTAAACATTGTTTCCTAGGACGAAATATTCACCCATACCCATACACATAATCACAATAGCCTTCATATGATTATGTCGATGTCTTATTGTTTGAGGGTAAAAACTGATTCTACTGTTTTTGGTAAATTTGGGTGTTTTGATGAGAAACGAATTCAAACACTAAACAAATGTACTGCACAAGAAGACTTTTCAGTTCGAGAGATCAATCTGTAAGACTCTGGCCTAAACCAAGAAATGGCCGTTCCAGATTCAATTCGGTCACAAAGTGAAGGAGAAGGGTTGATCTTAGGGAGGGAAGCGAAGAATGTGTTTGAGATCAGAATGTTGAATTATGAAGGTGTGGTTGTTTTATGACTTCTATCAGAATGTGGAACTGGCTTGCAGAACGTAAGCTATCAGTTCTTGGTGTTTTTTGGATACTTGTGTTCATAAAACTTGTCTTGTGTTGAAATAGGTTGAAATCCTATATATACAAGTCATTGAGCACACGCCCTGATCTCGTAGGAAGTGGAGGTGATTAAGCAGTGGAGAAGTGGGGTTGTGTAAAGAGTGGTGATCACCACGTTTCTATTATGAGGGAGAATTGATCACACTTTCACCCACTACTCCCATTGTTGTTAACCGTCCGTCTTTCCTGACACTTTCTCATCATGGACGCGTTGCACGCCGCACGCTGTAAACCGCCAGACCAATACCCCGGTGAGTATCCCCCAGTTTGTTTGTAACATGTTTGATGTCTCGAGTAAATGGGTCAAGTCGTGGCACTTGCCGCTGAAAGCAGCACGTAGCGCTTTAGGTTAAATAACTAAGTTATTTGTGAAGCCGATATTCATGTATGTATTCGATGCACGTAAAGCATCGCTTTTAAACAAGCAACTCCAGATAATCGATGTGCATGGAGCATCGTTGTTTTAGAGTTCGATCGAATCAGTCACGGATTGAGCATCTCAAAAGGAGCACGACCGCACTTTTTCAGGGAGTTGGTGGGTGCTACGCACACATCCCAAGGAGTGGCCAATCAGTTCCTATAAGAGAGTGGCGACTAGTATCCATTCTAAAATCCTATCGGTCGATCCAAGTTGGACTGTTTAAATCGGCTAGCCAAGTTGAGTGGCTGAGGCGATTTGCGGCAGTTAATGACTGTTGTTGAATTACATGCAAGCAGAACAACTAGTTACCTTTGGGAAATCGTTTGGGATCCCTATGAGCTAGTTGTTGCTTGGCCGATTGTTCCTCATGAAAGAAGATTGGATGCTGATCACAACGACATCTTGTTGGTCATCTGAAATCAAATATAGTCCGGTCAACTTGTCTGGAGAAGTTGGAGCGGAGATGATTTGTGGTAGTTGCATACTTCCGCTGATTTAATTTTAGGGTTTAGGGGCCGCGCGGCCAACCCTGTTGTGGCTAGTCGAATCAAAGCGTTGGGCGTTGATTCGAACAGGCCGATTGGCCATGTGCAATGAAAAGCCTCTGGTGAATATGCTGACATATCCTGGGACATCTAAAATTAGATCTAAACCACTCGATTCGGCTGGCAAAGATGGATGGTCGTGATCAATTTGCGGCAGTAAGACGTTGCCGCAAACACCAATTATGGTTTCAAAGCAGACGCGTCCTCTGTAGTTCAATTGAACGATTTGGTGTGTGATTGAATTCCTTTGGGTAAGTCGATCGAATGGGAATAAAGTTGGGCCGGTGGTGAACTCATGTGCACCTCCTTGATCGTGTGAAACGCGATTTAAGCTGTCCAACTAGGCTGGCTAAGTTGGACGGACAGGATCTATTTGTGGCAGTTGTATACTGCCGCGACCCAAATTAGGCTTTCGGAAACAGCGTGTTTGCCCTAGTTTGGGTAAACGATTTGTTGCTCTACAGACTTGCCACGGGAATGTCGATCGACCAAGGGAGATGCTGGGCCGCCAATGGACACGCTAGCACTTCCTTAATCGTTTGCAGGAAAATCCGAGCCGTCCAACTAGGTTGGCGAAGTTGGACGGTCGTGATGTTTGTAAGACCGTTTTGGACAGTCTAGCTCGTTTGATCTCTCCTTTTCAACAGCGTGATCACCCATGTTAGGGTTGGCGTTCAAAGGCATTGCGTGTGGATTAAATGGATCTCGACCGGCTGGGATGCTAGTGGGCCCGCCGGTGGTCCTCATGATGGTCGCCTAGTTCCAATGGGAGTGGGTTAGGCTTGTTGAATCACGCGGCCAAATCATGTGGCCGTGATCGTTTCTGAGACTGTTATTAACAGTCTAGATTTTCCTTAAGGAATTCAAGCGTGTTCGATCGAGCTAGCTTAAAAGTACATCAATACAAAATTCTCTTTGTCAGAGAGTGATGCAGATTACGTGGGTACTTCCATACAGATCTCAATACTAACACTTCGGGAGACTCATGCTACTCTGCTGAGAGTGAACATTTAATCGTCATGTCATGTCAATATTGAGTGTTCTACTGGGAAGATAGCGTAGGAAAATACTAGTCAAGTAATGCATTAGCGAATAATGCCGGTGGAAGATAAAATTCATAGAATATTTTGGGATTGTTGTTGCACGCACCATTCTGAGTAAATTTCATAAATACAGATATATTGAATTGCTCAATACATATGTGAGCGAAGAGGATTAAGCACTCATTGCTTTTAAATGGCTTATGTTTCTTTGCAGGATGACGGCGCATTAAATACATGGTTTACGATTTTAGCCCTTGAACTAAAAACCACCATCAACATTAAGTCCCCTGCTTGGTACATAACAGTGACATTGTTGTGGGGTAAGAACTAGATGGTGACAAATAAAGGTAAAACTTATGAGACAAAGTTAGATGTTACCAGGAGAGATGGGTCGGTCTGTCCTTGGAACATGTAACGTTCAAGGGGCGTCCAGGTAAGCGTTCCCCTAGCATGATGTCGGTTGGCCCCAGGTAGATTAGGCATACGGTTGGTTGGGATCTCAAACTGCATTCCAAGTCCCTTTTACATCTGAGTATCATTTGAGAGCGTGTCCAAGCTTTCCTGGCTTCGGTTAGCATGGAGGAAAAGTGGAAGCGCGATGAAGCATCTCAGCTAACCAATGCTAGGGCTGAAAGGTTGACTGCCCGGATAAAGTGAAGGAGGGTGGAGCATAACATGAACTCCTGGATAATGAATCCCCTTTTCATGAAGATATCATAATCCTCGAATTTGATGTGGACGAGCCCTATCATGAGGAATATCCTTGAAAGGCTGCTGAAGCAATTGAAGCAGCTCCCAAAAAGAACGTTGATGCAGCTTCCGAGAAGGGTGTTGAAGCGGCTCGACAGGATGTTGAAGAGGCTTCCGGATAGGATGTTGAAGAGACTTCCGGAGAGGATGTTGAAGCATCTCCTAGAGAGGACTCTAGTGATGGCGCCATTAGCCCTGGCATTGATGACACTTCTTTGATGATCAATAGTATTTGTTTCATGCGGCTGGAGCCATGGATTGATCGAACAATAATAATCCATGCTTTGATAATTTTATGTTTCCAATTGGATAAATGAATGAAATCTCCCGACTGAGAAATCCAAATTCTTGGAAAGATTGCGGTATCATGACACTCAAGATGTAGCACTCTCCTGTAGGGTTATAATAGAATCTATTTATTCTATCGAGGTGATGTGGCTGATGGGAAGGCAACACCCATAAGTGGTGATGTGTTTTCCTTTCATGTGACCGGATACCGCTTCCACGATGATACTTGTTATATGTAACCCTAATAACAACAACTTAAAATAAGGGATGCAATGATGAAAATTGAGGATTCGGCCACGAACCTGTAACTTCCATTTGTTATATCACGTGTGTTGTGCTTCCGTGAACAGGAGATCCAAGAGTCGTATTTGTTAGGTGCGGAGGCTCTATCTCCAATTAATAACGCGTGTGACGTGATTAGACACGTCTGAAGAAATAATTACAATCTGGGAGCACCACGTGCACTAGCTCGCTGCTTCTTGATTCCATGAAGGGATTTTCCAAGATATGAAAATTACAGATGGCAAACTTCTCTCTGGGATCTAGCCACAATGATTGGTGATTGAGAGGTTGTTTCGTCATTGAAGCATGCTGCACTTCAATGTACGAATGACGCTTGCCCTAAGAAGCATGTACTGGCTGCTTGATGATTTCTTTCAGTCATCTTGCTCTTTCTAATTGCGATGATGATATGCTGGGAATTCTTGTATGGGCACAATCTTCCAGAGTTGTTAAGTGATGTAGACAAGCTGAGAGGCGTTCCGTTGTCGACGTGTCGCTGCTTATCAAGTTTTCAAGGACTTCGTATCAAGCAACATCATTTGAACCATTTTATCGATCTTGGATTGTTGTATGGAATGGTATGCGATGAGCAGTCCCCAGTTACATTTCAGATTCGATTGCGTGGCTGAATATGTGAAAATATCTCAAATTTGTACTTTTGGAGTCTTCGATGCACATGTACGTCTTCATGTTGAGAAATTTTTGCGGCTCGTAAAGCTTCAACAGTGATGATGCTGATATTAGACATAAACCGGTTGAGGGACGTGAAGGAATCCCGTGCTGGCAGTCCCCAGGTGTAATTATCCCGAGCTTATTTTCTCTTGAAAGACGTACTTCCACGGCATTTGCCGATAAGGTGGTTGACGAATTCACGAAGGCGACAATCTTTTGGATTCGTCATTTGTTGATCAATGGGCGGGAGTCATTCTTTATAGATATGAGTTGTATCCAAACTTTTGGCAGCCCATGTACCCCTCCCGTAGGAAATTGGAAATCCATCGAATCTGACTTTGTCGGCAATGTGATTGTTGATGCGCAGCTTCGTGCAGGCCTTGGGTAGGCGGCACTGAGTTCTGTGGAATGCATGATTCGGCCAGTCTGGCTTGCTGAGGCGCGACTTTCTTCTTTGATTCTTCATTGATAACAGTGCTTATGGATGGTTGAACCAAATACTGCTTGTCGGTCAGGCGCCTCCCAAACAAGGAGGTGATATACTCGAACGCTGCATCTTTGAAAAGTGGTAACCTTGTCACGGTTATGACTTCTTGGTTGATCGTCTCTTCCGGGTTGAAAAGGTCCTTGACAGTGAAGGGATTCCGTGTTGAGCCTCAGTCCCCAAGCATGATTTACATGGTTATATCTTGTATGGTGGGTTTACCATAATAAAGATATCACCATCTCGCCTTCGTGACTCTATTACTTCTCCATGGGAAAATAAAATATGCAGAAGTTAGGATTACCTATGTTCGTAGTGGTTGTTGCTATGGTGAAGCTCGCAGTATCAATGAATGAGCAACAACGGTTCTTAGCAAAGAATCGTGATCGAAGAGACTGGCGTGGAGACGGGCGTGGTAGCTTCTTGCACGATCTTGGCATTCTTCATATAATGGTAGAGATCTTCTCGTTATTAGAGGGAGAATCTGATGATAAAACCGGTAGCTTCCTTGATGTTTCCTCATAGAACGGAAAAGATGGAGACAATCCCCTGCCCACGAGTATCTACTGAGCTTTCAACTTGATAGATGTTGTCACGCTGGGTTTCTACAGAAATAATTCGGATGAGAGTTGGAGTTGAACCCAACGTTGATGAGTATCGTACAAGTTGTTGATCATGAGGTCGTCTTTGCGTCTACGTCGTGTTTCATATACATCCAGGCATATCGTTGGTCATTAACAATACGTTTGCTCTTCTTGAGTATGTCTACGTCTTTGGACATCTTGGAATCATAACGATAGAGTGCTTGCATCTCTCTGAATTCAGCTTCGAGATGGGTAGTGTTGAGCACTCTCCGCCGACGCTCCTTTGCCTTTATCATCTTTGGATTGTGTCTTTAGGAGTAGGGAAGTTCCCTCATGCGAATGACTTAAATAATATGTTCTGCAAATATGATGAAGCTCTTGACATGGGGAGTTTGTATATACCTCGTATGTCCCAGGTGCGATCTCCTTCAATAACGCAACTACTTATTCTATGGGAGACGAAATTCTGAAAGCGTCTCTCATTGATATTGTTGCCGTCGATCCAGATATGGAATATCTTAGACGTTGTTTTATCGTTATGGCAGTCGTGCATGTGGTTTTGGAATTGGCAATTTTGGACGCGCAAGATGTTGTATCTCGGTGGTTTTCCTCTTCCGCTTGAAAGTGAAATGCCTTACATAAAGGTCAAGGTTGTATTGCTGTTGGTAAGATGTATGCTTCCACGAATATCATGAGGCTCTTCATTCCTGGCAAGCATTGTTCTTTCTAGCAGGGCGGGTGTTGTTGCAATCGAGCGTTTAGAAGCTTCACGAAGTTCAGAGGATGTATGAAAGCGCATGTTCTTCAGCAAATCATAATACATAGGTACCATCCTATTGATGCATAATTACACCAATTGTTGTTCAGTCATATTTGGATCGTGACCCTCCAGTGCCTGAATTTTGGACCTCTTCACATAATCATTTGGATGTTCGTTGTTTTGCTGAAACATTCTTCCTAACAGAGTGATTCGCCCAACTGCAGTAGATCTGAAAATGTCCCGAGCTCGCTCTTGTCCGGGTTGACATAATAGGCGAACCCTTTATGATGATTTGAAGATGTGTCAAGCCTCCTTTGTTATTGTAAATGAACGAATTCTCCGAATTACACCATGTTCTGGATCTACATGTTTTGTTGATGAAGTGATAGTGGATACTCCTGGCCTTAAATTGGTAGCAGTGGTGGAATAAAGATAGACCTTTTCTTTTATGACCTCTGCAGGTATCTTCCAAGGACTCCACTGGTGTTGAATTTGTTGTCGACTATCTCCATACTGGAACAACGGCTACGCAAATCTTCACTTCGTCTTTCTGGGTGTGGACCCTTCGAGGCATTTCTGGCTTGCTCTGTACAACACTTGTGGTGTTGCTAAAAAGGCGGTTGCTTCATCCGGATCTCGAGAGAATCCATTGCGTTCTTATAAGTAGTAGTCACGTCTTCTTGTGTCTCCACGCGACTTTCTGATCATTTTATCTGGGAAATTTACTGGTGCTCAGCTATCCAAGGCATTTCCAGTAGCATTGCTTGAAAAAGCATTTTTGTGAAGCTTCTTAGCGAATGGAACACCGAAATTGAAATTGGTTGTTGAACCTAAATTGAATTTAATGATTCAATTGGATCTAAGATCCACCCTTTTGAAATTGAGAAAACTGGAATGAATATTGAAATATTGATTTTGCAACCGAGAAATCAAGCTCCCACTGTGGTCGCCAATTGTTTGAGGGTAAAACCTGATTCTACTGTTTTTGGTAAATTTGGGTGTGTTGATGAGAAACGAATTCAAACCCTAAACAAATGAACTACACAGGAGTACTTTTCAGTTCGAGAGATCAATCTGTAAGACTCTGGCCTAAACCAAGAAATGGCCATTCCAGATTCAATTCGGTCACAAAGTGAAAGAGAAGGGTTGATCTTAGGGAGGGAAGCGAAGAATGTGTTTGAGATCAGAATCTTGAATTATGAATGTGTGGTTGTTTTATGACTTGTATCAGAATGTGGAACTAGCTTGCAGAACGTAAGCTATCAGTTCTTGGTGTTTTTTGGATACTTGTGTTCATAATACTTGTCTTGTGTTGAAATAGGTTGAAATCCTATTTATACAAGTCATTGAGCGCACGCCCTGATCTCGTAGGAAGTGGAGGTGATTAATCAGTGGAGAAGTGGGGTTGTGTAAAGAGTGGTGATCACCACGTTTCCATTATGAGGGAGAACTGATCACACTTTCACTCACTACTCCCATTGTTGTTAACCGTCTCTTTATTGTAATGGGCGCATTGCACGCCGCATGCTGTAAACCGCGAGACCAATACCCCTGTGAGTATCCCCCAGTTTGTTTGTGACATGTTTGATGTCTAGAGTAAATGGGTCAAGTCGTGGGACTTGCCGCTGAAAGCATCACATAGCGATTTAGGTTAAATAACTAAGTTATTTATGAAGATGATATTCATGAAATATTGTATGTATTCGATGTACCTAAAGCATCGCTTTTAAACAAGCAGCTCCAAATAATCGATGTGCATGGAGCATCGTTGTTTTAGAGTTCGATTGAATCAGTCACGGATTGATCGTCTCAAAAGGAGCACGACCGCCCTTTTTCAGGGAGTTGGTGGGTGCTACGCACACATTCCAAGGAGTGGCCGATCAGTTCCTATAGGAGAGTGGCGACTGGTATCCATTCTAAAATCCTATCAGTCGATCCAATTTAGATCTGGACTGTTTAAATCGGCTAGCCAAGTTAAGTGGCTGAGGCGATTTGCGGCAGTTAATGACTGTTGTTGAATTACATGCAACCAGGACAACTAGTTACCTTTGGGCGATCGTTTGGGATCCCTATGAGCTAGTTTTTGCTTGGCCGATTATCCCTCATGAAAGAAGAGTGGATGGTGATCACAACGAAATCTTGTTGGTCACCTGAAATCAAATCTAGGCCGGTCAACTCGTCTGGCGAAGTTGGAGCCGAGATGATTTGCGGCAGTATTATTTTAGGGTTTATGGTTCGCGCGGCCAACCCTGTTTTGGCTAGTCGAATCAAATCGTTGGGCGTTGATTCGAACAGGCCGATTGGCCATGTGCAAAGACAAGCCTCTGGTGAATATGCTGACATATCCTGGGACATCTAAAATTAGATCTAAACCACTCGATTCGGCTGGCGAAGATGGATGGTCGTGATAGATTTGCGGTACTAAGACGTTGCCGTAAACACTAATTAGGGTTTCAAAGTAGCCGCTTCCTCCGTAGTTCAATCGAACGATTTGGTGTGTGATTAACTTCCTTTGGGCAAGTCGATCGAATGAGAATAAAGTTGGGCCGGTGGTGAACTCATGTGAACCTCCTTGATCGTCTGAAACGCGATTTAAGATGTCCAACTAGGTTGGCTAAGTTGGACAGACACGATCTATTTGTGGCAGTTGTATACTGCCGCGACCCAAATTAGGCTTTTGGAAACAGCGTGTTTTCCCTAGTTTGGGTAAACGATTTGTTGCTCTACAGACTTGCCACGGGAATTTCGATCGACCAAGGGAGATGCTGGGCCGCCAATGGACACGCTGAAACTTCCTTAATCGTTTTCAGGAAAATCCGAGCCGTCCAACTAGGTAGGCGAAGTTGGACGGTCGTGATGTTTCTAAGACCGTTTTGGACAGTCTAGCTCGTTTGATCTCTCCTTTTCAACAGCGCGATCACCCATGTTAGGGTTGGCGTTCAAAGGCATTGCGTGTGGATTAAATGGATCTCGACCGGCTGGGATGCTAGTGGGTCCGCGGGTGGTTCTCATGATGGTCGCCTAGTTCCACTGGGAGTGGGTTAGGCTTGTTGTTGAATCACGCGGCCAAATCGTGTGGCCGTGATAGTTTCTGAGACTATTATTAACAGTCTAGATTTTCCTTAAGGAATTCAAGCGTGTTCGATCGATCTAGCTTAAAATTGCATCGATACAAAATTCTATTTGTCAGAGAGTGATGCAGCCTATGTGGGTACTTCCATGTAGATCTCAATACTAACACTTCGGGAGACTCATGCTACTTTGCTGAGAGTGAACATTTAATCATCATGTCATGTCAATATTGAGAGTTCGGCTGGGAACATAGCGTAGGAAAATACTAGGCAAGTAATGCATTAGCGAATAATGCCGGTGGAAGATAAAATTCACAGAATATTTTGGGATTGCTGTTGCACGCACCATTCTGAGTAAATTTCATATATACAGATATATTGAATTGCTCAATACATATGTGAGCGGAGAGGCTTAATCACTCATTGATTTTAAATGGCTTATGTTCCTTGCAGGATGACGGCGCATTAAATACAGGGTTTACGATTTTATCCCTTGAACTAAAAACCACCATCAACACTTATATACAAAGTTCAAAAAATAAGCGTTATACTTCGTATTGTAATTCCTTAACACAATGTCTACTAGAGTATAATCATTCACAGCTTCACGGTTATGTATCCAATATAGCACGACTTGAAAGATACGTTGGGAATGAAACAGTTCAAGTCAAAATATTACTAACCTCAAGAGGAAGGATGATGTCGACAATGTAGCTTGTTACTTCTTCACATTCTTCAAGTCTTCGAGTACTACTTGTATGTATCATTATCCTAATCTTTCTAGCCTAACTTATACGAAGTTGTCTATAGTACATAATCAAGCGACTCTTTAATTGAGTTTTTATTCACTAAAATATGACAACCAAACTTGACATACCAAATCTTGGTGGGTTCAACCAAGCTATGCTCTAACAATATCCCCCTTTGTCAATTTTAGTGATAAAACTCTTACAATCATATGGATAAACAAGTTACAAAAATTCATTATACATACGCTTGATTCCAAGTTTCACAACACAATACCCTGCATATATTCAATGCATAAATGTCGTTGTTGACATTTAAATAACAAAGCTAATACTCCCCCTAAAGGTGAGATAGGTATATTTTCAATCAGCACATCTTTGTTATTTCCCTTTGTAGTCCAAATAACTAAAAATCATCATATGATATGTTTCTCCCCCTTAGTCAATGCTTTACTCTTTCGTTAGATATAAGTTTAAGCACAATTTTCATTTCCTTAGTGATTACAAATCACTTGTTTACTCCATATATTTCTCCCCCTTTTTGTCACAAAATGACAAAGGTCCGAGCAAATACCAAAACCGAAAGGATATTAAAATCTAAAAGAATTGTACAACCTATAATAGTTAAGCACGAAGGTTTCACATACCATTTTAGATAACCAATATCAAAACCGAAACTACAAGTAATTTGGTTTTCATATGTTATCAAGGAAACAATTGCCCGAAGCAATTTTCCCTAATAGTTTAACAAATTGACTAAGAGAACTTAGTTCCCTTGCTAAATCGATTGCACAAGTACAATCGCTTATTTCGATAAGACCAAAATAAAGTTCACAATTAACTTTATTTTTCTCATCAGGCACTAATTATTCAGATAATAATTAGACCTTTCACTTTAGACAAGACAAATACTAGGTTATTTAACTAATATTTCTTGTCAAGGCATTCGATTAGACTTGAATAACCGAATCCTTTACTTTTGATAAGTCTAACTAAGATCATAATTAACTTAGTTTCTCTTATCCGGAATCGAATTGGACTAACCAAATGATCCCTTATTTTTTTAAGCCATAAAAAATACATACAAACCAAATAAATTGACTTTCACAATTATTTCTCTTAACCAGAAGCAATTGAAACAAACATAGACATTAAAGCACCGCAATTGCACCGAATTTCGTTAAGTCTAAAACAATTGATACCAAACAATAAAGAAGGATATCAAACCAGTTTTTCTTAACCGAAAAACAATTGAATCACACACACACATACATCCATACACACATAATGGAATAAATATCAAATGTATCGAATTTTGTTAAGCAAAAGCAAAATATATGCAATAAACTCATGCTTTTCATAAACAGGAAAACGATTAACTAACAAATTTGTTACCTCAAATTTCGCATCCTCTTCTCCCCCGAAATATATATCATAAAGCGCAAGTTCAAGTTAGAACTCTCCCCCAATATGTTGTCATCCTCTCGCAAGAACAAAAGAACAACAACAACAACATTTACCAGAGAAAGGTTGAATCGGTTTTAACTAATAGCAAAAGTTGAAAACCCGAAACACATATGCTTTTATGTTAAACAAAAATTCAACATATTGTGACTTTTTGACATATGAGTTTCAATCGGAACATCTTATGATTCTTTGATAAAGCCTACCAACTTGGGATAGAACTTAATCCCGCTAAATCAAAAAGCCACACAAACCATAAGGGTTCACACAACATATGAGATCGAATATTAAGGTTATGAAAACCGAAATCAAACATCCCATACACATAGAAATAATATAAATCATTCAAGCACAGGCTATGTAATCGAAAAAACTATTACAAGAAAAATTATAAAATAATAATTTTATTCATAAACAATAGATAGTTTTATTCAGCAATAGACCTTACACAATAATTGAAAGAAATCAAAAACTGATGTCTATTTTGTTTGGATTAAGTATTACAGCATATAACTTAAGCTCTAGTGGTGCTTTTATTGTTCACTGAAGTTTCTTCAGTGTTCAAACTCTTGAAGCATGTCTCCAGGGATTTTTCTGCAACCACTCCTGTTTCTCAAGTTTTTCAACTTGAACCTTCATACCCGCAAGATCAGCTTTTGTTTCATCAATTCTATCCTTGAGCCAATATTGATGACGGATAGTCATTATGAGGTTGGTTCTTAGTTCTTCAAAGCCTTGGATATAGTCAATCACACTATCAGAACGTATCCACTTGGTCTTTGTTGGATCTTGAAGGTTGTAAGCCAACAGACATGACATCTTGAGATCCAGTAGAACTATCAGAATCATAATCAGACATGATTTTTGATATGATTTTCTTCTTCCTTTCTGTATTGATTCCTTGACAATCCTTAACCTTTTGAGATTCCTCCTTATTGACTTTTGTATTTCTGCGAGTTATTGGAGGCATGTTAGGTATTTAAATAAGAATTGATCAGGGTTTCTTAATACATGCAAGAGATTGTATCTCTTAAGAAGAGACAATACTCGGACCGAAAATATTAGGGAAATTTCGAAAATATATACAGAATATATTTTATTTCCTTTGTCCGAACTTCTCATGCTGGAAGGTTTTTTAAAAATCGAAAATTTCCAATAAAGTCTAATTTTGGAAAATCATAATAAACATGAACATTTTTTTAGACAAAAGTGGATTCGCAGTTATCCAGTGTTTGTCACACAAGATTTGACACAAACTATAAAAAAAATATGCTCTTATTTTTATGTGCTTCTCATCTCAAATGTATGAGCATGAACAAGGATGAGAGTGCACAGTCTCCATACAACTAGGTTGCATCGGAGTAAGCCTTTTCTTGCTTACAGTGAGTATTAGAAACATAGTTCATGTTCCTCTTCGGAAATTTCTGCCCAAAGTATTTTCTCCCAAGAAGATGATCCTTCCTTGATCCAAATTTATGATCATGTGGAGAAATAGTACTGATGTGAGAATTTTCAGAGATAGACAAATCTCTCTTAATTCTGTCAATGAGATTTTCATAATATTTTCTCATTCTAAAGGATTTCCTTATGATGCACATCAGCACGATTGCTTGAAAAAATTATTGAAAATTCCTGATTGTTTCCTTCGGCGGAGATTCTCTCTTTCCCTTTCTTCTGGAATTGTTCTTCATGTAAACAAGGACTGTTCCGACATGAGTGTGGAGGAACCTTTTTCCACAAGCGATTATCAACCCTTACAACAGATTGTTTTGAGTTGACTTTGTTGAATTGAGATCTATTCTGTCTTTCTACTGAGGAATGATCTTTCAGTTTTTTTAAGACAAGAAACTTCTTTTAATACTTTTACCACTGTATTTTGAAGAAGAATAAGTTTCATGTCAAGTGAATGAAAGTTGTATTCCTTAAGATCATGTTCACGGAATCGGTTCAAAGTTTCCCTTGGACAAGATTTTGTCTGATCATCAGTAGTTGTAGAAGATGGTTTCTCACTCTCTTCTGACTTGATGTAGTTAGGCAAACTACCATCATCGTGATCTATTTCAGATGTGACTAAACCAGTTTTATTACAGTCTGTAAAAGTAGAACAAGGAATTTTAGTTTCTTCATTGTTAGAAGAAGTTAAAAAAGCTTCATCAGTCAGAGCCACGGGATGATTCTCTTGATCTTGAGCAAGAGATTTACCAATGGCTTCTAATTTGACAGTGAGATCCATATTCTCTTTGGCTAGAATATTTAGTTGAATGTCTTTTTCTTTGATCTCATTCTTAAGAAGATTAGATTCTGTCTTTAGTATTAACATCCGTGTAGACATAGATCTTATTGGCTTTAGGAGTTTTACCAACTCTTTATCAGAATCTTCCTTTCCATCAGAGATAGATTCAGATGTTTTCCTAACTCCTGGATCATGATTTAACGCGGTTGTAACATCTTCAACATTTGAGTATTCATACTCTTGCATAACGTTACCGAATCAGACATAGATTCAATTCTTATAGGTTCGATCGCACCAAACACATATTGTTAGATCTTTTCGTGTTTGCCTGCTCTGATACCAATTGAAAAGATGAGGGTACCCAAATATACCACAATATTAAACTTTTCCACCTATAAGTCCTCTTACCGAAAGTGATTGTCTATGGACTGAGTCGAGACAATACAACGAATCGTTATTCACACTTTGTGTGATCGTCTATGGATACGAGATCGAGACAATACAACAATTAAAGTGTGATTACTTGATAATAGGTTCGGACTTAACCAAACTGTATAGGATCACTATCAAGTAATACGAAGTTAACGTTTGTGTAATTTACTTTAAATTATAATAACAACAATTAAAATTGCGGAAAACAAAAGTAAATAACACAACAAGATTTTGTTAACGAGGACACCGCAAATGCAAAAAAAAAAAATGGACCTAGTCCAGAATTGAATACTCTCATAATTAAGCCGTTATACAAAATCAAACAAACTTCGTATAGTTGAGACCAAGCAACTAAAACTATAGTTCCCCTAGTTTCTTCAGTATCCATGCGCTGCCGACATTCAATAAGTGCACGCACTGGAACAATTCCTTTGGTTCGTATTCCAAACAGTTCAGGAACAACAAATATGTTCGGTAACAACTCTTTTCAATCTCAGTGATATAAGTTAGACAAAGGCTCTTCTATTTAATCCAATAAACTCCTTTGTCGGGTTTAGATCAATTTATCCAACAACTACCAAAATTAGCAGAGTTTAGATTATGCAATCAATAATAGGATCTACCAAGATACTAAATACTGATGCCGATCTACGCAACTAATAAATCAAATCTATCAAAGATAAACCGATTATAGTTGGATCCCAGCCGATCAAGTTTCGTGCACACCAAAGATTATGAACCCAAATCAGAAATCTTCTTCGTCTTCAAATCTTCTTAAATCTTCAATAAACACCTGCACACCACAACTTGAATCTCTTGTGATCAATCACGCACACACGGGAGTAGGGGTGTTCATGGTCGGTTTTGGTTCGGTTTCAAGCCAAAAGCCAAACCGAAACCGAAACCAATACTATCGGTTTCTAAAAATTGAAACCAAACCAATCCATTAACCATTGGTTAGGTTTCCAATTGGTTCCATCCGGTTTCGGTTTTTCCCAGTGGTTTTTGGTTAACTAATAATTATGTCAAACCAAAAAAAAAAAAAATTACACTAATTTACAGAAAAAAATAGTATTGGTTTACAAAAATTTACAGACAAAAAATAAATAAAAAGAATATCAACAGTAGTTAAAGCTTACTCTAAATCTAGAGATCAAAAGAAGATTTAACTAATGGCGGTGACATCTCTAATGAAAATTTAATCAATAATTTTTTTTATCAATATTGCATTAACCATTGGTTATTGGTTGGTTTCTTTATCATACCAAAACCAAACCATTAATCTCGGTTTTCATCTTTTCTAAACCAAAACCAACCATTAGTTAATGGTTCGGTTCGGTTTCCCCCTAATCGGTTTGGTTTGGTTTGGTTTCTCGGTTAACCAGTAACCATGAACACCCCTAGACGGGAGTCTGTTAACAATGTATTATCACAAGACGTCTTTAGATCTACAAACAGTTCTAAATATCTCGTCGACACTTCGATCTAGTTTGAGTGAATCTTATATCAGAATAGAAGATTCTCAAGAATAAACAAACTAGGTGCAATCAAAGTTCAACAACCTTTAGGCAATCAAATCAAATCTAAAACTAATAATATTGTAATTATCTAGTTTCCCACCAACGGTACTCGTAGAGCTTATTGATCCCACAGAAGTCTTTAAACGAGCGGTCGTAAGAGATTTCACCTAATTAGGGTACTTTCTTCTCTGAATAGACGGCTCCACCAGTAGCAACACAACAAGGTAGTTTATCTGGCTCTTAGGATAGTTTGCTTGAAATGCAAACTTGCGTATTTGTAGTTGCAGGAAATCCTACAATACATCCCTCACAAGAATTCATAATAATCAACCCATCTTTAAGATCAACAATCACACTTTTTATTAATTGAGTTAAAGAATTTTACAAAGAGGAAATGAAATCAAGAATACAATTATTGTTCTAGACTTTCTCTCTCCTCAAAACTTTCTCTCCACTCTAAAAAGATCTCTCCTCTCTTAAGCCTCGCTCGCTCTTTATATAGGATATTACATAGTGGGTGACAACTAAGCCGTCCTTTATTTTAGGATCGACTTGCGATATTCTCGCAAGTATACAAGTGTAAGATTTCGCAACACTCCTAAATCTCGCTAGATCTCCACATCTTTCTCGTGTTTAGGTTTGTCGTCATCCGTTGCGTCATTTACGTAACCAATGCGATATATTCGCAGTGTGTTGTATAAAGATTTCGCAAAGGTATTGATGTTGCGATATTCGATCCTACATCTTGCCTCTTCTCATGTCTTCCGAGAAGGAGAGAATGTTATGAGAATTAGTGCTTCAAAATGCCGCAGTAGTTCATTTTTCCATATTCTTTTGTATTGATATGATTCTGTACTTTTACGCAGAATTTATTACACGTATCTCTTCTTCCATCCATTTCTTGACACGTCTTTTTCAACCGCTATTTCTCAACCGTTCACTTCTAATCTTCGCATTAAATGTGCTTATATTCTCGAGAATTCTTCTCTCTATATATATTCTTCTCATTCTTTTCTTCTTCTTTTTTACTTTCCTTCTTATCTTTTCTGCAACTTTTCTTCACTGTTTCTCCGTAAATTCTGCTCATGCTGCTGTAAATTTTCTTGTTTCTATTTCTTTTGATCTTTAATGTCTTCTTCATTCCCATACTGAAAATGGCTCCAGCTGGTCGTAAATACGAAACTTCTCTTGAAGGAATTCAGAAAGATCTCGAAGGGAGAGGTTTTACATTAACCACCATTCCCGATCAAGGGGCTAAATCCATTCTTTCGCTCGTTTGTTTTCGATCATCATTGTGATGATAAAGAAATCATAGTTTCGCTTGGTCAGATTCTCGGTGGCCTTCCCATCCCTCTCTATAATCCTAACCTTCCCTTGTTTTACGAAATTCTTTCTCATGCGAAATTCTCGCGAGCCATCTACCAATTGAGTGGGGACTGCATTCGATTAATGCTTGAATTCGCCAACCGCGGTGCTGGTAAAGGATTTCTTTATCCAAAAGAAGTCAGGGATCCTGAATTTGAGGATTTAGAAATATTCGCCGAAAAATACAGTAGAGAGCTTCTTTGAAAATTACGAAGTAATAAACATGAAAAATGATAAAACTCACTGGGGTGCTCGCTTGAAGAGGAAAGAAAATGTTGCCAGCGATAGAATACTTATGCAGGACATTGATTGGCATTCTGGAAAGAATAATATTCCTCGTCACTCTAAAGACGACAGATGGTGCATCTTTCCACTGGTTTTGAAGGGACCTTATATTTCAGGTTCGAATGTGCTTCCTGCGAATCTCGCCACTTATCAACCTTGGGTATTTAATTGGCCCGAGAAAGCGAAAGAGGTATGTCTTCAAATCTTGCTAACTTCATAATTTTTCATTTATTGTTACTTTCTTGTTCTGTAACTCTTGCGAAAATTTTATATTAAAAAGCTGAGATCGAGCTATAATAGGACTGGGAAGGCTAGCACTTTATTTGCTCTATGCTCCATCACAGATGAAGTAAGAAAACATTTTTTATACTTTCAACAATATTGTTGCCTCTGTTTCTTATCTTCATTTGTGTGTGAAGTTTGGTGTTGTAGTTGTTGAAGAAGAAGAAGGATCTAAGGTTGCGAGGACCAAAGGCAAAGGTAAAGGTTCTCTTCGCAAGGAGAAATCTGCTGCCCCACCTTCAAAGAAGCGAAAAGTTCATTCTCCTTCTCCTTCAAATCTTCAATCTGGCGAAAATTCTGATGATGATGATAATGACATTGATGGTTCTTTCGCAAGAGAAAATTTCCACCCGAATCTTCTATAACACAATTGTCTAGTATCTTCTCTGACTCCATGCAAGGGATCGGGGATGATCATTGATAGACACATTTTTGTGTCTGATTTAATCTCAATTGCATATATTGTTAGTGCTCGATTTTGTACTTATTTGGTTATTTTATGTCTTTGTAGGTGTTTTTGGAGAAATAAGCTTTTGCGGCGAATTTGGCTCGAAAAGTGGTATTTGTGCTCGTGGGAGAAAAGTACTATTCGGACTCTCACTACGGATAAGGGGTACCCAAATTACTAAGGGGCATCCTAGGGCATCCCAAGAGGACACCGCTATCCGCACCCATCAGCGGTTAAGGGGACTTCATCTTCTTCATTTGAATTTTCAAATTTGGCGGGAAAAATGGCAACGGAATTAGGGTTTAGGTTTTGGTCGAGTTTTAATGAGACTAAATGGCTGAAATCAAATGGGTTTGTTCCTAATGCCTAAATGAGAGATGGTAATGGTCTTTGTTTTGACCGGAATTGGCTAGATAATCGAGCGAGGATGAATCGGAGCTTACGGAAAAAGGCGGGGAAAATATCGACCACCTGCGTAACTCGCTTGAAGTTACGGATTGAGTTTGATCGAGTTTACGGATATTTTAACGGTATTTGATTAGGTGTCTAGCTTTCACAACAAACCGGGGATGGTAATCCCTTTGGATTCGAAAAATGAGGGCATCTACATCGAGTTTGAAGAAAACAAGTGGGTAGGGATAAGTCCTATTTTTGGGAAGAGATATGGTCGGATTTTTACACGGAAATATAGTCAGTTTAGCTCGTTTCGACTTTACAGGGAAGAGTACGCGTCTTAGAACTAAAAAGAAGGAGCGAATCACGTCAAATTTGGTGGTTCTAAACTAAACAGGGAAAGTGAGAAGATTTCGTGAAAACAGGAAGTTGTATTCGGGTTGGTTTTGTTATTGGATTGGGAAGTTACGTGAAACTTGGGAGAGTGTACTAACGGTTGGGATTATATTCTGCTACATGGTAAGAGTTTGGATGAGAAAGGAAGTCGTGTGAGAAAAGGGAATAAATCCCGTGACTTAAGGTCGAAGGAAGGTGGAGATTAACTCGGAATTTGGTGGACCTGTGGGTATAAAAGGAGTTGTACCAGCCTCAGGAGAGAGGTCGAGACCTAGGGGTACGATTGGAGGCCAACAGAAAGCCGCGGGAGGAGTTGCTGCTGCTGCTGCTGAAGAAGAAGGAATTGAAGAAAATCAACCCACGAGCAACGGTCTCGAGAAAACTATCGCGGATCAACGACACAAAAACTGCTCTTGAGGGCGGACTTTTTTGTTTTCCACTATAACTCCACTACCGTTGTAGCAATTTGTTTGTAACGCCCTGCGGCGTTGCAAACCGTCCGCTTTGTTAGTTTTCTCTTGTTTTTCACCCTTTTGAGCTATGAACACCTATTTTGAGCACGTGAATAACATGAGGAGCTAAACCCTAACTCTGGGACAAAGGAGGAAGCCATTCTTTTCGCATGTGGTAATTCTAATTAATTCTTTTATGACTTTTGCACTATTCTAAATTGATTTAAGATTTTTCTTAATTGATTGTGATGTCGTATGATGATATATGCTTGGTCTAAGTGCTTTTGATGCGTCATGCTAGTGATGTACAGTCAATCTTCTAAAAATCTATTTTTGGCAAAGAAAGAGTCAATATAGCTATAATTGTCTAGAATTAACAGTTGAACCACATGAGTATAAGAATTGGTGGAATCCTGAGTCTCAGCACATCTCGATAATTGTGACAATTTTTTATATTTTTAAAACTGAAATCAAATCTCTACAAGTCTGAGAGGAACGACATCTTTACTACCACTTTCTACAACAACATAAAAATCACATCAATCATCTCACTGGCACATGCAGATCTCTTGCGAACATCTACGATGCCCCTTTACTAGATGGTGGTGATTCTATTCATGGGATCTCCAAATCAGTGACTCCTAGCTTTCTGAATTCTCTTGGTATCTTGGTATGCCTTTGTTTCTCTATTTCTTCATGATTATAATTTAAAGTTATACTATATCTTGACAATTTCTTCATTTTTCTTCATTCTTTTTGTAATTTCTGTACAATTAGAAGCTGATTCTTGGTTAGGGATATGATTTCTGACAAAGAAGGTTGTTCATTGTTCTTCTTTATTAATTGTTTGTCTTTCATAAATTGTCATCAACTTGCTAATTCATTGTTATATATTCGCAGAAGCTGAAGGGAGGTTTCTCAAAAGAATTGAAGAACTTGAGTCGAAAAGGAGCAGCTCGCAAAGGATCTTTCTTCTCGCAATGATAAATGCTCTAGACCGAAGAGTCAGCTAAAGATTACTGTTGCGAACTTTAAGAATGACGCTATTCTTTTTCGCAATCAGACTATTAAGACGGTCTGCGACGACAATAACATCCCTCATTCTACATATCCTTGCCTCTTAGAAGAAATCCCCAAGAATGCACCTCCTCTGGATATTTCTGACAGTGATGCTAGTGAAGAAGAGGAATCTGATAGAGGTGAAGAATAAGAAGGATTTGATGAAGATGATGAAGAAGAGGAGTCAAACAAGAAATAGTTTTGTTTCCTTCTTTCTCTTTTTGTGATATCTGTACACTCATTCTTTTAATCTCCAATCTTTGTAATCTTTTGCTGCGAATTTCTTGAATCTTCAAATGCAAGTTCTACCTTTTTTGTTCCTTTCTGCACATATTAAAAAAGCAATTCTTTTTTGCAATATGGTTAATCAATATATTATCAATCTTTTATTTTATGCGTGCGTAAATCTATCATGTGGAGACAAATAACATGTTCTTATTCTATTCATTCCCATACTTGCCTCTGTTATTTGTATTCAAATGAAAGATTAAGCAAGTTACTTTTGAATAGCAACATGTATTCATGCCTCAGTCTCGCAGTTGTTTCTGCTGAATTTTTGCAATTAGATGTTTCTTGGTTTCATCCAAGATTTCATTTTTTCTTTTTCTCTTATGTGGTCTTATTTTGCCTTCCTAGTTAAAGGTCTTATTTTGGCACCTCTTGTCATTGCGACAAAATCGCAGGACGTCTTTGCACTTTCATGCAAAAACCCCTTGATCTTGCCTTAACTTTTTTTTTTCTCTTGAGATTTTTGTTGCGACAATATGACAGGCCTAAATATTCTTGCGAAAATAAAGCCCCATGACATTGCCGTCTTGCGAAGAAATCGCAAGACGTCCTTACACTTTCATGTACTGACCCATTGATCTCGTCGTATCTTTCTCTTTTGTATTATTGCCTCTTCAGGATTTTCGCACAAATATGACAAGCCTAAATTTTCTTGCGAAAATAAAGCCTCATGACATTTGCGTCTTAAGACACTTATCAGCTCCCTAATGGAGGGTGCCGCCCTTATCTTCCCCCTGGTTGCCCCTTTAAGGAGACGTACCTCTACCATACAAGGTTGGATCCTCCCATACGGTCTTAACAACAACCAGTTGTTTTCACAACCTCTTATCCCTTTTGCCTATAGGGCTTATGGTTACGAGACTGCACCCTAAGTGGGGTTTTCTTCGGGCCGAGTGCAGCATACGTCAAGACTTGACAAGAATGGCCGAGACACTTCAAATGCCCAGGCTCAACCGTGTACCTAGGCGCCTTGATCAGATGCCGCACTCCTTAAAAGAGACCCTCGGTCGTCCAACCTAAGTCATAAGCTTAGGTTGAAAATCCAAGGTACCTCTCTTGGATAGGCTTTATTGACCCCAAATCTCCATGACTCAGGTTCCAGGGGCGGTGTAACCTTTTCTCTGAGCCATGCAACAAGTACCCCCTTCTATGAGAAGATAAGCACATTTAATGCGAAGAGTAGACATGAACGGTTGAGAAATAGCGGTTGAAAAAGACGTGTCAAGAAATGGATGGAAGAAGAGATACGTGTAATAAATTCTGCGTAAAAGTACAGAATCATATCAATACAAAAGAATATGGAAAAATGAACAGCTGCGGCATTTTGAAGCACTAATTCTCATGACATTCTCTCCTTCGCAGAGAATACATGAGAAGAGGCAAGATGTAGGATCAGAATATCGCAACATCAATACCTTTGCGAAATCTTTATACAACACATTGCGAAGATATCGCAGACTGGTTACAGAAATGACGCAACAGATGACGACAGCCTAAAAACGAGAAAGATGTGGAGACCTAGCGAGATTTAGGAGTGTTGCGAAATCTAACACTTGTATACTTGCGAAAAAAAATAAAATAAATAAATAAATAAAGCCTCATGACATTTGCGTCTTAAGACACTTATCAGCTCCCTAATGGAGGGTGACGCCCTTATCTTCCCCTTGGTTTCCCCTTCAAGGAGACGTACCTCTACCATACAAGGTTGGATCCTACCATCCGGTCTTAACAACAACTGAGTTGTTTTTGACCTCTTATCCCTTTTGCCTATAGGGCTTATGGTTACGAGACTGCACCCTAAGTGGGGTTTTCTTCGGGCCGAGTGCAGCATATGTCAAGACTTGACAAGAATGTCCGAGACACTTCAAATGCCCAAGGCACTCTTGGCTCAACCGTGTACCTCGGCGCCTTGATCAGATGCCGCACTCCTTAGAAGAGACCCTAGGTCTTCCAACCTAAGTCATAAGCTTAGGTTGAAAATCCAAGGTACCTCTCTGGATGGGCTTTATTGACCCCAAATCTCCATGACTCAGGTTCCGGGCGGTGTAACCTTTTCGGCGAGCCATGCAACGGGTACCCCCTTCTATGATGCACTTTAGGTCTTATATTTGCCTCTTGCGAAATTTTGATTTCGCGAACTAGGGTGTACGCCATAGTAGGTTCGCCCCTTTCTGATTGTTTGTTTCTTCTTCTGCATATCAGCTCTTTTGTAATTTCGCAATCTCATCTTTGTCATTCATAAAATATATTTTCTTCTTATGCATATCAGCTCTTTTGTAATTTCGCAATCTCATCTTTGTTATTCAATTCTTTTTTTTTTTTTTTTTTTTTAAGATCAACCATACATTTTTCTTTCTTCTCCCAATTTTTACTGTGGCAGTCAACAAGTTTAAGTCTCTTACTTTTGCTACTTTGTGCCTCTGCATTTTTGAAGTTTTCTGTTATTTTCTTATCCTTTGTGAAATCTTTGTCTCTTCTTATCTTCAAAGATGCATTGGTTTAGTGATTCTTCTTCTCTCGTTCTATTGCATCTACCATCAATCTTTCACTTTTTTGTTTTTCTACGATGTTATGTTTCCAATTCTTCTTCTTCGCGGCTCTTTCTTCGCAAGATTCTACATCAATTTCATAACACTTCTTTCCTTCAATCCAATCTCCTTTTACTATGCCGATACCGCTGGGATGAGGGAACTTGATACATTGATGGAAAGTTGATACTACACCTAGAATCCCATGTAACCAAGGTCGTCCAATAAATGCGTTATATGGTGATTCCACATCGACTACACATAACAGAATTTCAGAGGACAATCCTTTCAGTGGAATTCGCATATTTACTTCCCCTTTAGGTTTATTGGCAGTACCATTAAAACCATAGATCTTGTAAGTTGAAGGTATTAGATCTTCATCTTTTCCTCCCATAGTTTTATAAGTATGATAAAAAAGGATATCCACAAAACTTCCAGTATCGATTAAAATTTTGTTGATTGCCCATGAATTCTCAGCTTCATCATTTTCATCATCACTGGGTTTTGGGTTAATCTCCAATCTTACCATTAATGGGTTATCATGCATCTTGCCACCCTCAGGAATTTCTTCTGCGGTGAAGGAAATAGTCTGTTTTTGCCATTATTTCAGTGGTGATGTCTTCGCAATGTTCATTATTTCTCTATCATCAGCATCTCTTGCGAAGACCCTGCTGAGAGTGTTATCATGAAAGTCTTCAATCGTTTTGTACGAATGTACAATAGAGTGACAAAACAGATTCTTTGCCTTTACTCCAACTTCTATTACAAATGTTTCTCCTCCTGTTGTTGTATTTACTATGAATTTCGGCGGTGGTGGTAATGGTTGAGACTGAGTTTGGTTTTTTAGAAAATGATTTAGTTTCCCATGATCTATCATTCTGAGGATGATTCTTTTTATATTTCTGCAATCATTTGTTGAGTGTCCATGAAAATGGTGATAAGAACAAAATTCATGACTTCTTTCGCTTGGAGGTGGTTCACTCCCCATGCTCCATGGCGCGGGTATGTTTTCCATCAAGATTATAGCTTCCCATATATTCTCTACACTAGCATTCAGAGGTGGCATTTTGATTTCTTCCCATATTACCTTATGACTTCCCCGTCCTCTATGATGGTTTTGTCTCTGACCTCCATAAGTTTCTTGTGGCTGGTCAAGTCTTTGAATTTTTTTATTTCCACCATGACTATAGAAGTTTCTTTCTCTCTCGAATTCTTCTTGATCACGGCTTCCCATAGCTACTAGTTTCTGCTGACTATCTCCCAGTATCCTCTCTTGTTGTCCTTGCGTAGTGCTCGCCACTGTATTTATCAACTTAGGTAACAAGATTGCATTCGCTGCTTTTGAAATTTTGTTCGCAACTGGGTATGATTCCATTTCATTTTATTTTCCTCAAGAGCAATATACTCCTCTTGAAATTCTCGCAACTCAGTCATTGTGATCGTATTCTTGACTTTGAAAATTTGAATATATAGCAGATTGGTTGCGAACATAGCGTTAATGAATGATAGAATGAGATATATCTCATCCACACGACCATCCATATCACTACACATTGTCTTCCACCTCATGGTTAGATGTTTCAAACTTTCACCAACCCTTTGCTTTAACCCAAATACATCTTCAATGCCAGGTCGCGAGGAATTGTTACTTATATAGACCCCTAAAAATGTAACCTGCAAATGGTTGAAAGATGTTATAGTATTCTTTGGCAAACCTTCAAACCATTTCAAGGCCTCTCCTGTTAAACTTGATGCAAAATATTTGCACAATACAACATCATGGTTTTCCCATTGTAGCATACATCTCACATAAGCTTTGATATGTTGTACTGCACAGGTTGTTCCGTCAAAAATGCTGGTTAACGCAGGTAGATTGCACTTTGGTAGTATTCCTCCTAATTGTACTTCTTGTGTGAATGGAGTTTTCGCAGCTTCTTCTATGGCTTCGTCCAACTATCTCCTACCTCCTTCTCTTTTATTATTTAACATTCCTCTTATTTCCGCTAACTCTCTCAAAATACATTCATTTACACCAGAATTTGGGTCCATCGGTCTTTTTAACTCCGCTTCTCTTCTTCTGCGTTCATATCTATTTTGATTTTCTTGTTCATCATTTTCTTCTCGTCTTTCTCTGCGATCTTCTCTTTCATTTCTTTTATGAATTCGCACACCATTATACCTCTCCTTTTCTCTTCTTTGTCTCCTTTCAGTTCTTCTTTGTATTCTATCATATTCTTCATTGATATTACCATTATTGCGATTTTGTTCACGCCTTCTTTCTCGATTATCATGATTGTTCTGGCGAATTGCCTCTTGGAGCTCTTGTTCTTCCACTTCTGCTCTCATTCTTTCCCTTTCGCAAGCTAGACGTGCTTGTTCAGTGTAATGTCTTTCGATTTCATCTTCAATCATTTGTCTATTTCTTTGAACTTCTCTCCCATGTAATGTTCTTCTTCCTTCTCCCTGATTTTCTTCGCCATCTTGATTATTTCGTTCCTGACGTTGTCTATTTCCCTAATTTTCTACAAGCGAATTTTGTCTTATTTCTTCTCTAGATGATCTTGAACTTGATCTTGTAATACTTCTTGACCTTCTATTTTGTAAGCTCATGTTTTCCATCCTCAACTCATGATTTTTCCTTGTCAGATTTGCACGTTCTTCTGCTTCGCCTCAATGCCTCTAATGCTGCAATCTCTTCATTTCCATGAATTATTCCTCCAATTACTTCTTGGTCTCTCTCCTCTCGTCCATTGCTTCTTAATTGCTGCTCTTCTCCCACTTCATCTACCGAATCTGATCGCCAAGTATGTACACTCACTCTGTCATAATCCACAGTTCTATTTTGTATTGGTGTATGTTGAATTGGTGGTTGAACTTGATTTTCTCCATTGTTTCTTGTGTTCACTCTTGAATATTCCTATATTTCATCTCTCCCTTTCCCAGTAAGTCTCCTACTCCTTCTAATAGTTGTTGGTTATTTTGATGTATTTCTTCTTCAAGCCATTTTTCAACCTTAATGAGTTGTTGAAAATTATATGAAATTCTTTATCTATTATTACAAATTCTTTCAAATCACAATATCAATCTTCAGTCCCTGTTTCTAGCGCCATTTTGTAGTTGCGGGAAATCCTACAATACATCCCTCACAAGAATTCATAATAATCAACCCATCTTTAAGATCAACAATCACACTTTTTATTAATTGAGTTAAAGAATTTTACAAAGAGGAAATGAAATCAAGAATACAACTATTGTTCTAGACTTTCTCTCTCCTCAAAACTTTCTCTCCACTCTAAAAAGATCTCTCCCTCTCTTAAGCCTGCTCGGCTCTTTATATAAGATATTACATAGTGGGTGACAGCTAAGTTGTCCTTTATTTTAGGATCTTACTTGCGATATTTTCGCAAGTATACAAGCGTAAGATTTCGCAACACTCCTAAATCTCGCTAGATATCCACATCTTTCTCATGTTTAGGCTGTCGTCATCTGTTGCGTCATTTCTGTAACCAATCTGCGATATCTTCGCAGTGTGTTGTATAAAGATTTCGCAAAGGTATTGATGTTGTGATATTCTGATCCTACAGTATTTATAGACCAAGGAAGTTTGGATACCGAGGAATTTCCAAAACCGAAAATATTCTCAAGATATGCAATATATTTCCAAATCCGGTTTTCATAATTCCTAGAAATGCTCTGTCCAATATTTACTGAAATCCTACTAGAAAAATCTCCAATTAGTAAATGCACATTACCAATTTTTATTTTCCAGAGATATGCATTTTAATTGCTGGTAATTAAAAGCATATAAAATTAACAACCTTAATTACTTATTTCGGTCCGGGATCTCCTTTAGTTATTAAGGAATATCTTTGAACAATAAAAGATTTGAGTTACTGAACATGTTCAAAGTATGTCGACATCTTATTTCTTTGTAAATCCTCTTTCATATTTACAATCTTGGAACCAATTATACCACACTTCCAAACAAGTTTAGAACTGGTTCATCTGATTTCTAAAAACTATGTGGTTGATCAAATCAACACATTAATCATGGGTTTACGCTTCTACCAAACAAAAGGATTGGTTCTACCTTAATATGGTTACTGGGACCGGTTACATCAGTTACCAAATTGGTTACATCAATTACCAGGACCAGTTACCATATTCTCATGGTATTACTTGTGATCGGTCACACCAGTTACCAGGATCGGTTACACCAATTACTAGGACCGGTTACACCAATTACAAGGATCGATTACACATTTTTTTTGTGATCGGTCACACCAATTACTAGGATCGGTTACAACAATTACTAGGATCGGTCACACCAATTACAAATATCGATCATACCATCTTATGTGATTACTTAGGATCGGTTACACTAATAAAAGTCATACCAAACATAAGTCGAGGGCATTGTGACTAGTCTTACCAAGATACATAACAAGTTATGATCGGTTCTACTAACTCACACATATTGGCAATCCAAAGATATGCAATGAATAACAATACCAATAAGCCTAGCGATTTCCCTTTCCATTCATAAAACAAGTTCATGAATGCACTTTCTTTAAACGAATGTAAATATTGTTTCCTAGGACGAAATCTTCACCCATACCCATACACATAATCACAATAGCATTCGTACGATTATGTTGATGTCTTATATACGAAGTTCAAAAGATAAGCGTTATACTTCGTATTGTAATTTCTTAACACTATGTCTACTAGAGTATAATCATTCACAACTTCGCAGTTATGTTTTCAATATAGCACGACTTGAAAGATGCGTTAGGAATGAAACAGTTCAAGTCAAACATTACTAACCTCAATAGGAAGGATGATGTCGTCGTTGTAGCTTGTTACTTCTTCACATTCTTCAAGTCTTCGAGTAATACTTGTATGTCTCATAATCCTAGACTTTCTAGTCCAACCTATACGAAGTTGTCTCTAGTACATAATCAAGCAACTCTTTAATTGAGTTTCACTAAAATATGACAACCAAACTTGACATACCAACGCTTGGTGGGTTTAACCGAGCTATGCTTTAACAATTGCCAAATTCATTTTATCATCATCTTTAGACCCTAAGCCTCCCATGCTTATGGGTTTACAACAGAAAATCCATGCTATAATGTACAAACTTCCTGAATTAGATTCTTTGCCCCACCAGAAATCTATCTGGATGGCGTCAATTCTATGAGTTACTTTCTTAGTAGTTTAAAACAACCCATTTGATACACAGCTAACCTGGACAAAAAAGATTTGTTTAAAATCATTTTACCCATTTGATTTAGTATTATACTCTTCAATCCTTTTACCCTCTCCTCCATTTTGGCCACAATAGCATCAGAAGATTTTACTTTTGATTTGTAAATGAAGAGAGGGGCACCTAAATAAGAGTCTTTCATGTCTATGTTTTTAATTTTTAAAAGTTTTGCCATCATTGTTTTTAGTTTAGGATGGGTTTTCTTACTAAAAAAAAGACTCCCGATTTGTCAAAATTCACTAATTGGCCAGAGACCAAAATGAAAGCATGCAAAGCATTCAACAGATTTTTACAACTTTGAGATTGGCTTTGGTAAAAATAAGACAATCGTCTGCGAAGAAAAGATGCGAAATTGGCTCACTATTTTATTTTTATACCTTGAAGATTTTTGTTTTTCTCATTGGCAATTAGAAATCTTGAGAAAACTTCCATGCAAATGAGGAAAATATACGCGGATAACGGATCCCCTTTTCTTAATCCTCTAGAAGGTTTGAAAATTTTACCTAGTATTCCATTTAAAAGAATTGCAATAAAGGATGTGGATTTGCATTGTCTGATCATATCACACCATTATTTGCAAAAACCCATATGTCCAATTGTTTTTATTAAAAAATCCCAGCTAACTCTGTCGAAATCTTTCGACATATCAATCTTAACTCCTAACGGCAATTCCTATGGGAATGAACAAATCCATTTTTTTGTTGAGCCATGTGGATGGCCAAACAGGTTTTTCCACTATGGGAACAATAGTGCGCGGTTGATCATCAAGCGTCGGGGCTAGGGTCACTCGCTCGCGTGTGTAGGTTACACGCGGCATTGGTAGTAAAAACGCTGGCGTGTAAGACACAAATGCTGGCATTGGTCACTCAAATGCGGGCGTGAGAAACAAAATCGCCAATTTTCAATTATCCAACGTTTATATATCCAACGTTATAATTTTCAAAACTATAAAATCCTTCAACCCAATTCATTTTCTGTCACACCACTACATTTCCTTCTTCTAAAACTCTTCTAAACCAAAAAATTTCGATACAATATGAGCAACTTAATAAGAAAAGCGGTCAATTCTGTAAAAAGAAAAGAGATCGAAGAAATAAACTGGTACCGCGGCCTACCACAGGTGTATATTATTCTCAAAATCGAGAAGTAGAGTTTGTTTCGGCGAGTGTCGTTGCTCCATCATTAGTCCAAGTTCATGTGTCGGGGCATCAAGATCGGTCTGAGGGTTATTATAGAGTGAGAGGTGGATTTTCAGACTTAAAGGTTGTTTATAAAGGTCTACCCCCTCAAGTTTGAGAAAGGGTTGACAGATATCCATGGCGTGCGCTTTATAGTGTGAAGCCTAGAAGAAACACCAATAAAATTACGACAACATTTATAGAAAGGTGGTGGTCGACGACGTACACGTTCCATTTTATGGATATTGAAATTGGAAAGCTTGTTTAACTTAACTTAAATTTTATTTTTTAAATAATTATTAAACCAGCTTTAAATTTAAACAATTGACTCGTACAAAATCTTGGCTGGTAACCTAGCAACAAGCTGGGCACCAACACATTTTTGACTAGCAACACCTAGCCTATAGAAAAGAAATTTACCTACACCACTACTAACATCATTACAAACTAGACAACTCTTCAATCTCTTAAAAAAACACAAAGTATCATCACTTACTTCCCCCAACGTGGTAAAGGCTAGGACACCCAAACCGTATCCATGCGAAACACATTGATCTAAATATTTGTTATGTTTACGCGATACAGCGTTGGAAATAGCTTGGCCTGGGACAAAATCGCGAATACCTTCACATGTGAAAGGTAAGACCCCTGTAACATCCATACAAACATCCTGACCATTTTCCCAGTTAAGAACAAGGATATCAGCAGGTCGCAAATCTCTATTATCATCAGAAAGAAGCCTTAGGGCGGCTTCCTTACATACGGGCACGCCAGCTTTGTAACAAATGTCAACGATTATGTCACGCACCAGGTCATGTCGAAACTTGAGCCCAACAACCTTGGCACAATGAAGAGCATGATCACCAAAAATATCCATGTGTCTATTGCAGCTTACGCATAAACTTCCATCGACAAACAAGGGGATACCAAGGCGGTAGCAAACTACAGCTCTAAACTGTCTTGGTCCAAGACATTGATTCAGACCACTAATGGGTATGGCCAAAAGGTAATCTTAAGCATGCTTAACACGGTTGCATGCCACAAAATAGAATCTCTAGCAGACATAGAAAATTGGTTTGGGATTTTCTTCTTAACTGCGTCAAAAAAGTGACTTCCGGGGAGTGCATAGATGGGGGCAGTATTATCAACGCAATAGTTAGAAGGTAAACCACATACCTGGGTGAAGTTCTGAAGTGCAGCCTGATAAGCAGAACCTTTGTCTGAAGAAAATAAGTTACCAAGAATCACCTTTTGAACCGAAACCGTTTGGCTCTGAGAAGCTAGATAACAATAGTTACGGGTGTCTGCCATAGTGTAAATTCCAAGACCACATTCCTTGATGGGAAGAGTCGCAATTTGTTGTTGCCAAGGACCAAAACCTGCCCCGTCCCCTGTGATCAGTAACCAAAAATACTGAAATAAATGATCGTCAAACAGTTCAGTAGCGTGTTGCAACGCTGCAGGGTTGGTGGTCCATATAGCAAAATACAGTCTGGAAACGCCGGTGCAATTACGAAGCAATAACACCCCTGATTAATCATAGTTGATATTATTCTTGTAATACGAATTACGCCCCTGATTTGTATTTCCATTTGTGGGATCCCAAGTGGAGTGGGAGATCCGGCACTGTTGATACATGAAAATAACCAATCCTAAAATAGATAGCCCCTTAACCTATCAAGGGTCCCTTTTAGGATGAAGAGACTAGGGGACTAGGCCTAACCCATTAGGATGTGATAGTTCTAGTCCATCCAACAGTATGTTAAGTCAATTGGGCTTTAACCCTAGAAGAAAGCCTCTTAGGGTTTGATATTAACTTAAGGAAAGGGAAATGGTAGTTTAGTAATATGTTAATCTTATGGGCACTTATATTTAAGATGGTCACTATAAAAGGGGAAAGGGGGGCACACTTATTGAGATATCATTAATCCACCATTACTTCTCATAAACCTCTCTACACCTTGGGAGTACTTTCTGTGATTAGGGTTAGTTCCTCCTTCCCACGTTTTATCCTATCAACATGCACCATATAACCAAGACGAATGGATATCAAATAGTAAATGGCGGACGCTTCTTCCCTCGTTTATAGAAGCAGGTATACCTGAAGTTCATAAAGAATTGAAAGGAGGTGGAATAGTATGTTCAGCGTTGAAGACTTTCCTTACCCAAAGCAGAAACCTAGAAGATGTAGATGACTATTCTGAACTCGAAAGGGTGTTTATCTTATGGGTACTGGGTCAGACGTTCTTTTCAAACTTAACTTTTGTTGCTCGTGTTGGTTGGCTTGAAGCGTTAGAAGATCTTGACAAAGCACCAGATTATGACTGGGGCTCTGCAATTTTAGCAGAAATGTATTGTGGCCTAGATCAAGTGTCCATGGGTATAGTTAACTTCACTGGTTTCTGGGGCATCATAGCGGTAAATATCAAAATTATTATTTTTAGATCTAAATAATTTTATGAACAAATGTAGATTAAGTCAAAATACTAAAATTATGGAGTAATTTGCAGTATTGGTGGTATACCTACTTCCGGGTTGGTAAACCAATCCTTAAAGACGACACCCATAGATTTCCAATCTTGCACATGTACGTCTCGACCAACTGGGCGAAGGACACTGGCAGCGATTCCAGTTTTTTTCAGAGGTTTCAACAGATGACTCGGAGCCACAAGAATGTTGTTGTTCACCCTTACATTGATTTTCCTCGGTATAGTAGTAATGATGGAGAACGTATTCTTGATTATTCTCTCCGTAGAGTTGTTTTTTACACTCCAAATTTGGATAAAGGGTTTGGTACACAGGAGAAAGACTATAGTACCAAATACAAGGTATATATGCAATTGCAATTAACCCGCCACAGCAGATGCAAACTTATGGATCATATTTTGATCGGCTGAGAAGAATCAACTGGGAGATGTATGAACTAAATACAAAGAGGAATATTAATGAAGCGCAGTATGTCACCTGGTACAAGTCGGTTGTGAAGCTTATGATTGGGACACACAACATGCACATGTATGGGTTTGATTTCCCAGGTTTATCACGCCTGGCTCAGGATGCAAATATCGTTCCTAGCCAGACACCTCCAAAAGAGCCTTCTTTATGACTTACCCCACCACGGGTGCAAGTTCTTCATCATCTTCGTCAAATATGCCCGAAATTCGTTGGGAGATGCCAAGTATTACCTCACAAGGTTAGCCAACCACGATCCTCATTGTTTCCCAAGCTATGCAACGTGATTATCCTTACTACAATGTGGATGCAAGTGACGAAGACTTGAGGAGACAATTGAACGATATGTTTAAATTTGAATCGGCAAATGGGGGCTATACACTTGGATGTCTGTCGGAAATGGCAGACGGACACAATGTTTGGATTGAGTCCAACTGTAAATGATAATGGGCGGTCACAATCTTTCGATTCCACAATGAGCAACAGATCATTGCCTGATAATACAGTGGTGGGAGAAACACAAGTACGACAGAAATCTTCACCACAGGTACGACACAACATTTGACCACAAACTGTACCTGTATCTCAACCTCAAGTAATTCAGCTAGATCCTAGGCGCATTTCATCATCATTCTCGCCCAACAACCCACATGATTGCTACACTGTTACACCACCACCACAACAGCAACAAACATTTGATATGTTTGTAGGACCGGGTGCTTTCCAATCGCCTAATGTTGTTCAACCAGTTTTTCCCCATATGGAAATTTAGTTAGTGTGTTGGCAGTTAGGGATATCCCAAGTCTTTTCTTGACTCCAGAAGATAACAATGAGGGAGTTAACGATGAGCGACATTAGAGAGATTGTAATTTTTAATTCTGCTACATTTGTAATTCTAAAGGTAAGACGGTTTGACTTAAATGAAACTATACATGCTTAAAATTAAGCATTTTATATTAGCTTCACTGAATTACATATGTTTAAAATTAAGCACTTTCCGTTAGCATGTCCAGTGAGAAATTCTAGGTGAAATAACAACTAGAATTATTTTTACTGTACTAGTAATTATGTGGTCAAAATCTGCTAGTATTTCTTCCCAAACTTTTCTGCAATTTTTGCTCGAGAATTGGTATCTTGTTTTCTTTGGAGAGATTTTCTTGTTTTGGGAAGAAAATGTCAAAAATCACAAAACTGTATACAGTGGAAGAAGCTTCAAAACATAATACCAAACAGGATTGTTGGCTCATCCTTGATGGGAAGGTACGTATCCATTCTTTAGAGTTCATTTTCATGGGTTTAATTTGATTTGTTCCTGAGACAAAATACAATATCATTGTTTTTGGATCTACTTGATGTCAATCATGACCTGAACATAACACTTTTGTTCTTCTTGGGTTGTCACTTTCTGATACAATATGAACCGGAATTTGATTAGTAAGGTTAAAGCCAAATCAATTAAGAATTACAGTAAAACTTCGATAAATTAATAGTGTTGGGACCAAAGAAAATTATTAACTTAGCGAAGTTGTTAATTTATCGAGTTAAAATTTAGCTTATCCAAGCCTAGTTGGGACCAGAGAATTTTATTATTTTAGCGAAGTAATTAATTTATCGAAGATTAATTTATCGAAGTTCTACTTAAGTGTTATCAATCATTTAAGCACGAGTACAAATAATTAATCTAATTAATTTATCATTTAGATTTGTTTAAGCACTGATATCAACAGGATTTTTTTTTTATAAGTTCTTAAACAAGACGAGGCAAGGGAACAGAGGTCTTGGTCTTGTATTTTTTACTGATTTTGTTTGTTTGGACCAGGTTTATAATGTGACAAAGTACTTGGATGATCATCCTGGTGGTGACGACGTTCTTGTTAATGCAACAGGTATTATTATTTCTTAGTACAATGTTCCTTCAATCAACAAGGTAATGAATCCTTATATATGAATGTAAAGTGATCTTGTATGATGATGAACCACTACCTCTGCAGGACGAGATGCAATTGAAGATTTCGATTTTGTGGGACATAGTAAAAGTGCAAGAGAACTCATGGAGACCTACTTGATTGGAGAACTAGACCCATCTTCAATTTTACAGCAACAAAAAGAAAAAGCTACTACAACTAGACAGCAGCAGCAAACAGATCAAGTCAACTCAAAAGTCCACAGAATCATCAGCTTTCAAATACTGCTTCATTTCTCTGGCCATAGCTGTCATTTCTGTTATAGCTGGTTATCTGTTTTTCCCCAGTAAAGATGATTAATATTATCAACTATTGCTGTATCCAGAATCTGAAGTCTGATCTACACATTCATGGTATCTTTATTTCCAAAGTAAACAGATTAATAAGTTTAGACAAATTAGTTCTTACTGAGAGTAAGATTCAGCTAAAAGAAACAATCTTAAGTTTGTTTTACGATCACAAACCATGAAACTAAGGTCTTTTTTACTTGATAATCCACATCATGAAATTTTTAGAAAAAAATAGAAAAAGAAAACATAAAAATTAAGATATGACAGATGTGAAGATAAAAACTACATACAGACAACAGCAGCAAACAAATCAAGTCACCCAAAAGTCTACAGAATCATAATCAGCTTTCAAAATACTGGTTCTTTTCTTCAGTAATACTGAAGGATTCAGAATCTCACGACTCATTTGTGTTCAGATTAAACAATCTTTTGGTCTGTTTTATTATCAAAAAACATGAAACTAAGGACTTTTTTTACTGTTAATCCACACATCATAACAATCTTTGGTAAGAGAAAACACAAAATAAACCATGAAAAGCAAGAAAAGAAGATAGATCTTCAAAGCCGAGTAAAATAAACAGTACGAGGAGATGAAAGAAACGAAAGGAAGTAACCATCGGAAACCTTCGGTATGGGCGGACTCGGAAAGGGGATTTGATTTCCATTTCCATTCCGACACACCCATACCGAGAGCTTCCGAAAGATCAAGCTACCTTTCATACTCATCTCTAATATTCTTCTTCAAAAAGCTTCTTCTACTACTGAAACCCTAAATTTCACATCTACTACTACCGAAACTTTTGGTCACTACACAGAAAGAAGAAGAAGAGAACGGCTGAGAAGAAGTTGAAGTGGCAAAGGGAGAGGGGGTATTTATAAACTACCTTCACATTAGGGCGACAGGTGGAAGAGTAAATTACTTACATGCCCATTAACATTTGTGACCAATCTACATCTCGAACCGGCTCAAACCCTACCTGTCCCATGCTATCCCAGGTTGTCCAACCAGGGTTAAAGTACATGATCTTGACAAAACGTGCCCTCAAACAACTACAAATGGTTCCCCTAAACACACGCATATCCATTGGCTGTGGTTGCAAGTTGGTGCGGTGCACGTCTATTCGAAAAAGAAATCCTTGTTTCTAGATTTTGTTCTTTGGGATGAACGATGTCCTCTTCTAATTTAAAATTCGGCCGTCGGATCATGCGCGTGACAGGATATCAAGATTCACCGCGTTTTTTCTAGGTGGACCACTAACAAACCAATAACTTTAATGAGAAAATAAAAAGAAATAATCTCTGTCGTCTCGAGTAATCCAACAATATTTTATTGGGGAATAAAAGAATTTTCTTTTCGAAACGAAGAAACAACAATCCAAATGGTCAAACAACATTAAAAAAATAAATAAAAAATATTGTATTCTTTTATTGAAAAGAAATAAACAATTCAGGCGACCAGCAGGATTTGTATGAGTACCAAGATTAACAGGGGTACCATTTACATAATCCGGCGATCAGGATACTTTCGTTCGATGTATGTTGTCGCCGGCAACAAGCATGCTTTATCGGCATATACGAGGAGCATGATGAGAAAGGGGAGAAAATCACAGAAACAATAGGAATAGGTGGTACGGGAAAATAAATCATGTTGTTACTATTTTCTTCTTTTCATTTTCAAGAGTTTGAAAATAAAACAAAAAAGAGACAACAATATTTACCCGTCCACATATTCCCACTGTGTCCGGGACTTCGGTCTGCCATTTCCGATCAGCCATCAAGAAAATAAATACTTGGCAATACCCATTTCAACCATGACTAAAATGAAACCAGAACCTCTTCTTATATAGAGGTGAATGTGGAGACGCAACTCTCCAGACCTCAGCAGCGTAAGACAAGCAGGCGGAAAATATTATTATCAATAATGGAGTATCAAGGTAGAAATAGCGGGGATCTCTATGCGTGTCTGGCAGATAATGGTATACATTAAAGGGTAGATCCTCTGGAGTCTGGAGCGTTAATTTAGATTAATGAAGTTGATCACGAAATGTGTACAATCAGATGCAGCTACACATGTATATATTATTATGAACACAACTGCTCTAGGTAAACATATGGACACTGAAATTAAACCTGCCGAGACATAGAAAATGTAATAACTTAACCTGGCCGCACCTGTGGAAGAGGTCTCAACATAGCAAGCGCACAAGCAATCTTCTGTTATTTTGCCATAAGCTTCAGCTGACATGATGTACTTGTCAAAAACAGAACATTCTTTTTCTTTGTTTTTTTTCAAAAAGGCTCCAGATAGTTTTTCATTAGACCGCAGATAAGAATGCAAAAGCAGCCAGGAGAGCTGAAACTATCTGAATCAAAGGAACAAGTACTTTGGAAGTAGAATTTGGCAGCCATGGGTAGGAATCAGGAGGTGGCATGACGCAATTATCACCATTGAAATAAATCCGCCGAGGAAAAGCCCACCCTTTGTCAAAGGTAAAACTTGACTTGTCCTTTTTAAAAAGAAACTCTGATTGTACATTTCCCATAGGCCCTGCTTGCATGAGCAAATCATTGTAGAATTTTATCCCCCATAGCATTGCGGTATCATCTGTATGCCAAACAGATAAATTTCAGTTTACCAAACAGATATTCAAGAGAAGATTCACATTCACAGCATTCATGTTAATTAAGAATACTTAAGCCCAAAATTTTAAATTTCCTTAGTAGAAGATATGAATATTATTAGTATATTTTCTTAAAAGTAGCTCAGGAATTAGACAGGGGTTTATGGAAACTTAAGATTGAACTTACTTATGGATCCGTAAGTAGGTAAGCTTTTGTAGTTGAAGCTGAATATTTGTGTGAGATTATCAAAATTTGGATGCTGAGCAACTAAATTCCACTGTGTATAGTTCATCCTGTAATTAAAATTAGTAATTGTGACCTTCACCCGCCAATACTCTTTATAGTTAGTCTTCACATGCCAGTGAATGCGAACGGGACACATATGGCTTGTACATTCCACCAAAGGTGTGAAACTATTTTTTCCAGGACGTGCAAGAGCGGATGCTAAATACGGCGAATCTCCCCTGTAAACCAATACAAAAAAGAAAAAACTTGAGTCATTATTCTTAACCTCAGAAACTTGACAAGAGGAGAAACACAGCATAGATTGCACACTTGAGTGGATGCTAAATACGGTAGGAGACTTACTCCACGCAACTTCCTGGCTGAGTTATATTATTTTGGCAGCCACAAGTGCATGTTGGACATGGGACAATTGTTTCGTTATAAAAGGCGGAGAGAGAAACACAGCAAGCAGGAGCACTTTGGGAGAGAAATTGAGAGTATGTACAGGTAGCGTTCCATGTCCCTGTCACAAACGATAAATGTTATTAGATTAAAACACGGGGCATTCAAAATGTTGTATGCAGAAAGAATTATTAACCCTACTCAAGTTTTTATCTTCTGAGATTGTCTTGCAAACCAGATAAGGCAGTAAATAAGAAGGCGAAATAAATATATGAGAGATCATTTTGAACACAATCACTTACACAAAGCTTGAGTTTCTCTCCTCTGATCAGGGGATTTGAATTTACTTGGTCGGACAATCCTTGCGGGTCCACAAGTATATCCAGGTCCAGGTGCACTCAATGTGAAATTCCTTGGTGCTCTCACAGTTTTGTTGGAAGTGCCTGAAGAACCGACACTAATCTGGAAAGAGCTAACTGCATTACCTGGATCCTGAACCCATGAACTTATTACTCCTCCTTTGCAGCAATTTGCTATCATTTGGTTGTACGGGGTTCCTGGCAACAAATCCACAACCTCTGGCTTCTTTTTACAACAATGAGGGATGTTCCCTTTGAATCTCGAACAATCACCCTGCTCTGTTGTTTGAGCTCCCACCATGTTCCAAATCACTTCTTTTTTATACCATGTCCATCCCAATTTCCATCCAGGGGCTTGGATATGACGATATTTCTGGAAGTTGAAGATTGATACGACCGCCTTACAATCCAATACAAAGGTGACAGAAAATTAGAGGCCACAAGAGGGAAGAGAAACACAAACCTAATATCCATTTGTGCAAAGATTAACTTTGAGATAATATATGATGACGAAAGGAAATCAATCATACACACAAAGATATATGGTAGATTTCCATGTCCACCAGTATGTGCAAGGGAATAAACAATAGAATGGGCAGTCTCTGGCATGTCTGAATTGAAAAATTATAATTGTTTATATGATAGTAAGTGTACATAACACTTCAAATGACGTCGCCGTAAACTTAAGTTACATCAACTTACATCGATATGAAGGAATATGGGGTTTCCATGTGTATATCAACATTGCGTAAAACTAGTACTTAGGAACCACCGCATTTTCTAGCTTAAATTCTAGTCGAATTTCGCAAGACAGATGGAAGGAATATGGAATCGGTCGATAAATTACATGAAACTCAGGGACAAGAAGACTAAATAAACAAGTTTAGTTTAACAATTGATGAAATGACTTCAAATTATTATTCGAAAAAGTTCAATGTGTTCCATCTTCAACTTCAATCAACGCTCATAATACTTGCGAGAAACATGGAAATACAGTCAAACAATGGAGTATACTAACGCATTGGCTGAAAAGCATAAAACGTTCTGAAAGTGTTGAGCAGAATCCAAAACACAGTCAAGTACGATACATCATCCTCTTGAGCATGGATTGAAAAGTTTCATTAAAAATGTACTAGTTGGATAATATACTTACAACATATCCATCTGGAGTCCAGCTCATGATATCCCACTTTATCGTGATATTTCCATTTGGATCAAGAGAATCATAAGCTTCTGAAAGAAGGAAAAAAAATCAAAAACTATTGAGATAACAGATAAGACAAACAAGCACAAACAACAAATTCAAACCTTAAACAACAATACGAAGGAATAATCTACCGAACGAAGTTCTTAGAATACACTGGAAATGTACATCAATAATAAAGCATGAGACAAAGGTTTCAACTCTCTTTCCAACACAAGATTTGAACAAACAATCTATTCCACTAATATTGAACTCTCTCTATGCCATTCAACTAAGATTTCCATTTTGCTATTCGATTTTCCATTTTCGCATAAGGTAGGGATAGATATCCGGCGTCTCCATTAATTCCAGAAAGATCAATGTTAAATGTTCCAATTATGGAGAGAAGGCACTTCCTCATAACTGCTCAAGGAGATACTCAACAAACATCAAACCAAAAGCTAATGGCTTTGACTTAAACCCCCAACCATTAAAAGCATATTTGGAACTCTATAAAAATCTATCTCTTTATGTATCTGAGAAAAGCTTGAAGAAATTACTTAACACTCTGTTATATCTTGGTAATCTACAAGTAAAAATGTAATCTTTGTAATGGATTAGACCAATAATATTGAAATCAAATCACCCATTTTTGGAATTACCCATTAATTAACGATGATAAAGAAAAAAGAGCAGAAGAAATGGTCAAAATTTCAAAATTTCCAGGAAAAAAAAAACCATCATCAAAAATATCCTTGAATCAAACATCCAGCAAAACCCCATTAACAAACTGAGAGATAAACCCTATAAAATTAAATCAAATAGGAACAGAAACTTAAAATGAGAATGATTCTAAGAACAAACCTGTTGTTGGATGGAACACCAAAATCAGAAAGAAGATGATGCATTTTGAGATACTGCATGTCCTAGAAATCAAACCCAAACCCATTGCTTCTTCCATTGACCTTTTCATGCTAATGCAACAGAAGAACAGAGTTAAAAAAAAAAACACAGAGGAATGGAAAACGCGGACTTGACTTGGCTTTTGTTTCTTTTCTTTTCACGTGACTCTCTAAACTAAAAGCTCAAGAAGATGAAGAAGATGAAGAATGTTCTACCATGTCCACGTCACACACACATTTTACCAGCTCACAGGCACTATTTCACAAAAACACTTTAGCCCCTGAAACACGATATAATTACCAATTTCAGCTAAGTGAATAAGCTTTCAGAATCTAATAAAAAGCTCATCACTCCGGTTTGTGGTGTGGAATCTGTGGATGTGCATGGCTACTAATGGGCGGTCCCAATTTGATTGGGTGCACCGAAATCTAAATTAGACAAAGGTTTCTCATGCATTGGATTGGCACACCCCCGAAAAAAAATCCGGTACCCCTGTTAGCAATTTGGTGGATGTGAATGCGATGCCTGCCAAATGTCTTTTTGAATTCAATTTTATATGGAAGAGAGAGAGGACTTATTTGTTTTGTTTTTTTATGTCAATCTAGAAATGACGTCTACAGACAAATGACTCGCCGGTTCCATTTTTTACGGATGGGCGGGCCAATCCAAAAAGTTTCATAGAAGCCCTAAAGTTATAAAAAACCTATTATTAATTGGAGGAGGGAAACTTTGAGTGATGACCTAAATGATAATAGATGCAAAAGCATCTTATCTTGCAAAAATGCTTGACAGATTGAGAAAACAAATCCCTCCACAAAAACCCTTCTAAAAGCTCTCACATACACCGACCCCTCTACTGTACTTAGCGGGGCTCACAGGGACCACCACAAAAGTATGTGAGAGCTCGGTATTTTTGTAGCTTTTTTTTTGTAGTGTTTTTCTCTGTCTTTTTTGTAATGGCTAAATTGTGATTAATTAGTGTTAATGAACTTGATCAATTTAGTTAATCAAATATTACTGATTAGATTAGAGTGGATAGGCTACAGAAGCTCATTACTCTGGTTGGTGGTGTGCATGGCGACTGATAGGTTGTGCCAATCTGTTTAGGAGTGCACGGAAATCTAAATGAGACAAAGGTTTTTCATGCATTGGATTGGGGCACCCCAAGAGAATCCGGTACCCCTGTTAGCAACATTGGTGGACGTGACTGTGAATTGCCTGATGAAAGTCTTTAAACTTTTTGAATTCAATCAATTTTATGGAAGAGAGAGAATATTTATTTGTCTGTTTTGTTTTTTCTGTCAATCTAGAAAACGACGTCTACAGGCAAATGACGTGGTAGATAATGGACGACCGGTTCAATTTTTTCGGGTGGGCGGGCCCATCCAAAGAGTTCCATAAAAGCCCTAAAGTTGTATTGCATTTGCTTTACCTATTATTGGGTTGTAGAGGGAAACTTTGAGTGATGACAAGATGACAAAATGGATCATCGAATTGTAGGTTTGAAAACTGTTGGGTTTCAAACCGGTTACACATGATAATAATGGGGAAAACAAACTAGTGGATAAGAAATTCTATATTTCCTAGATTGCTTCGTGAACGTAATAATGATCTAAGATGAGAAAAAAAAAATAAAACAGAAAGAACCATACATATTGAAAACGATAACAATAACAAGAAATAAAAGAACCCACAAATTGAACATGGTTCGACAGTATACACGATGTGTATATATTGTCTACATCCACCGAAACAGCTGCGACTTTTTTATTTATTACTAGCAAAGACGCACATGCGATGCGAATGTCGTTCTGGTTCGTTCCAAGTTCCGCAAAACATATTGTTTATTGATTTTCTTATTTCAAGTTAGAGGACTCCAACGACTACACCAACTCCCCCAACTTCAAAAGAACTCGAATTGAGATCACTGACATTCCTCCTTACTGCCATCAGTAGATATCCAAGCTCATTTCGAGAGTTCAATTTAGTTTATGACATTGTATCCCCTTAATTAATGTAATGTAGATACATAAGTGCTTCCGTAGTACCTTCCAATCTTTGAGTTGTTTGTTCCCTGTTAATAAAATCTGTCTGGATACCTCATGAAGCATCGTGTGTCTTAAGTTGCTCGTCCATCTGACCACGACAAACATCCAACCATTAGGGATGATTAATCCAAACATGATTTGCATGAGCTAGCATTCATTATCTTCTAGCAATCAACTGATTCATTTTCTGAAGATGATCCTTTCACTTCAGTCTTTACATAGCCACCATCACATACTGCAACAATAGTATCGAGCATAACCTTCCTCGCCAAATCACGTGATTATGTCTCGTGAGTAGAATTCCCACAAACAGCCTTATCATTGTGACCTGTAAATTCGTCATTGTGACCTGTAAATTCGTCAAAGGGACTATAACTTTTTGCCCTCATATATAAAGGAACCGTCAAGGACGACTCTTTTTACTTTATACGGGTAGCACTGCAGGAAAACATTGTTCTTCTGTATAACAAAGTGTTCAATAAAGCAGTGGTAGTTCGCCATAACATTGACCATATCCACAGTTATTGTCAGGTCAGCTGCCAACAATAGCTTGTTTATAGCTCTTCGTTTTGATTAAATCACTGATATTCGCCATCGCAGCAATGAAGTTCATGACATATAATGCAGCTGTGTGATGTTAAGATTTACTATTTTTCTTTTGGCATGCACTTTTTTAGCGCTTTACTTATTCGTGAACACCAACACACGTCTTAAGAACTCAGCCAGAGACAAAAGGTTGAAATCCATACATGCAGGAAAGCACACCAACATTCATCCTCCGCTTTCTGCAAAACAAAACATGAGATTGAGTGGCTATTGTGCATGGCAGTTAAAACATATAGACTGGGAGAACACTTAACATGTACAATAAATAATATTAGATAAAATTCTCAAATCATGGATTCAACTATTCCATAGAAGTCAATTCACATAAACTGATGCTCCTGAAGCTGAGCATAGTGACAATGAGTCTGTCATGACTTAAACACAACTGCTAAGATAATTGTGACATTTAGCATGTGCATTTGAGCGTTCAAATTTTCTCGGCTAGGAATTTGGTCGAACAATAGAAAGGTATAGCAATGCATAACCAATAAAGCGACAAACGTAGGTGCATTTTGTGCAAACCTGTTTAACGAATATAGAAAACTTGTAGGTGATGATGAAGTCCACATTTCAGATGTTTATCATGTTGGCGATTTTAATTTGGGTGAAAGAACAGTGTGGTAGTTTGATTTGAAATTAGAGTTCGATGGGTTTTTGAAAACTAAAAAGAGAAAATGTCCCTCGATTCACCCCAAAATGTATTGCTTATAACTGTGATTTTGATTCGATAGTTGGTGATCTTAATCTTTGGAATTTGTTTTCGAAAAGAAAAATAACGATAGGTTTTTGGTCTCTCTGCGTTTTGATGACGACATAACAAATAAGAAACACGAAGGGGCATGTTGGTCTTTTCCTGTCAGTCCGTTGAAAAGAACAATTTTCTTTATTATGGTACTAGGATATGACCCGTGCCATAATGACACGGGGCTATGAGTTGTTTTGGTATTAGTTGTATATTCCTTTTCTTGCGAGACTATCATGAGCTGAGCGTGGGAAACTCGGGGAATGGTAACCTTTCTTAAGCTGAATTCGAAGCTTTGATCGATATTATTAACATCAACGGGATCGGTTTCTTGTTAGATGGTGATTAAGATGTCCATATATGGATGTACACAAACACATATACACCAGAGAGTCATTTTTTTGGTGGTAAAGATATCCAATGTAAGTGTGTATACTGGAATCTGCACCTAGTTTCAATTATGCTTATTGAGATAACTACCCATTCACAGTTGTTGCAAACAATATCAACAAACTTGAAAACCTAAATTCCTAATCGGGAACTCGTAAAATTAACTTGTTGATTGTATTCCAAATTACAAATACAGTTTAGTCATCATTTAATTAGATTGTTATTTTGTGCTAAAAAAAATAGTGTAGTTTTTTTTCGAAATTCGAAAAGTTGAATCAGAGCTGGGAACTCTTCTTTCATATACCTAAGAAGTGTTACATATGCATTAGCTTTTGGAACCGTTGAATGTTTTTAAAACTGAATATTGACTTTGTGCTAGTGTCAATGTATAATTGGCGAGGTTACACATTAGTAATACTCGAACCCATGGTAAAAAAGTTTAATTGGCTAGGTTAATATAATTTACGGCTAGTCCTTTTACGGCCATTAAAAATATCATTTGCATATATATAGGTATGGTAATTGACATTCATCATTCCCTACAGTGTTCTAGGTTTGAGAGACGTTACACTGTACTGTGAAGCCTCTTGAAAAAGAATGATAACTATACATTTATGGTTTAAACTAACACATGAAAAACGGCCAACTTACAGCGTCACAAAAAAAAATACAAAAAAATAAAATAAAAATAAATGTAAAACATTAAATCCTACATCATTCCCTTGGATATTGGTGATATGAAGCGTCCTTGAATCTTTCTTAGCGGTGAAAAATGATGCGCCTGATGAAATTGCATACAGCATATGCCAAGTATGCTTTACCTTGCAAATTGATAATACAATCTTGTTGTCTTACTAAATAGTGAAAGACTCGCATTAAAGAAATTACAGATCCAAATAAAAGAAATTTCCCCCTCTAATACATGAATCGATAAACTGTACATGTATATGAGAGTTTCTCTTTGTCAGCACATGCGTTTGAGACCTAGAAGTAAATAAGAGAACCAGTCTAAATACCAATGGTATGAAAACTTGCGGATTGAACTGATATTATACCTTGACCTAAGAGTACATAAGAGACCTAAAACAACCATAATTTTACATTTTGCTAGCACAAAATGAACATGACATTGCAACCTAATATTAAAATATTTTTTAAATCAACTTCTACAAAGTTTAATATATTTATACATAGTTTGGTTTGTTGGTATCTTAAATGAAATAAAAGAATCTCAAGTATTAGATGATATCCACGGAATAAAAGAAAGGTGATGGATCAAGTATTAGTCCTGGTATCTTTAGATGCAAGATCTAGATGTGTAAAGGGGTTAAGGAGAATATGCACTAAGCTCTCTTGAACCAAGATAATCTTTAGAAAACTCAACATTTTAGTCATGGCAATCACATATGTGCAAATGAACCACATATCCTATCAAAAAATTAGACTTGTACCTTTCTGGAATACCAAAACTTCTTCATCTTCGTCAATGATAAAATGTATGAAATGGAAATTTGTTTAGTCCCGACATATAAAGGTACCTTTCGGGAATACCAAAACTTCTTCATCTTCGTCAATGATAAAATGTATGAAATGGAAATTTGTTTAGTCCCGACATATAAAGGTATAGTGACGCATCCCACAAAAAAAAATATTGCATCACTGTAGTGCTCCCTAAATCATTTTCTTCGTTGCTTAAAAACAATCTTATGATATCAGAAAATGAAAGATTATAGGTGAGCTTCAATAATCCAGATCCGTGTTGCTTATTTTGAGGCTTCCTAAATTTCAGTATTAGCAAGATGGTTGACTATGTATAGATAATTTAATAATCCAACTCCTAAACAAAATCGAAATAACAAAATTCAATATTAATGAAAAGAATTAAAGAGAAATTAAACTGTATAAATGACACAAAAATTAGGCTGATATTGTATTATTATGCCAATATTAAACAGTACTAAGAAAATGATGATTCATTTCCATTAACAACAAATATCTAAATCAACCAAAACAATAGTGAATCATACCTTGGGAATATAGTTGTGCAAAGAATGAAGTTAATGGGAGTTTACTTTAGAATAAAAAGAAACGGTTTAACATTAAATGGGAGGAATAACTCCCAAATAAATGACATTAAATTAATGGGCAATCAATTTAAATTTATTATCTTAGGTAAAATTAATATGTAAATTAATCTGGACCCTTCTTTATATGCCTAAAATATAGATTGAAAATCTTAAATATGTAGCTCAATCTGGACCATTCTTTATATGCCATAAATGTAACTGAATTACTTAAATAGGTGCCTCAATCTGGGCCGTTCTTTATGTGTCCGAACTGTAGATCTCCGTCCAAATAGAAAAACACCATTGTCCCTTATAATATAGAAGATAAGATAAAAGCGCCAACTGAAAATTATACAAGAATTGAATAATTAATCTATCGATTCACAAAAATATATTCGAACACAGGAAACTCCTACTAGATTAATGTCTTTTCCCAAATGCACATTATTTACCACAACGAGATGATCTTCTTTACACCCTGACATAAATTATTGTTGGACGTCTTCTGCTCAATACCAAGAATTTACTCCAGTACCACCGTATGACCTTATCTTCAGATACGATGTCGTACAAACATCTATAGACAAATACTCAATAACAACATATCTTTCAACATCGATAAATACTCCATAAACCCATAATGATGCATTACTCTTCCATAATGGTTTCTCACATCCACTCCAAAAAGTGAGATGAATTTCTCGCAATTAAGACTAAGTCATATGGGCTAGATTAGCCAAAAAGCATTACATATTACACAAAAAGCGTTGCCTATTCTTTAACACTACTTCTTCTTCCAGATATATCTTGCATTCCAACTAGTAGCGAGATAGTTTCTTTGAATGGTTCTGCGCAAATTAATTTATTTTTTGATCCGGCGGCTGAGATGGTTGCGTTGTTCTATTCAGCGCAACCTAATTCTACTTTTCGTTGTTCCATTCAGCGCGTCTACTTTTAACTGTTCCATTCAGCGCATGTAGAAGCTAGATTAGAACTGCCATATGAATTAGAAGGTTGTGAAAAAGCGGGGGTCCAACAACCACACCCAATATTTCGCTTAGCAATCTGTATGGACAAACTCCAATATACTTTTTAGAGAATTAACTAGACAGTTAGACTCAATCTAGATAAAAAGTATATCAAAGAGTTTATATCTCAATCTCTCGATTTGATGTTTACTCAAGCAAATAGAAATCTGCGAGTCTTTATCAAAGAGAGATAACTTGGATGGTACCAAAGACCAATATCCAAGTGCCAATCAATTTAAATCAACAACCAAAAGATCAGATATTCTAATTGATTGAACAACGCACAACCTGTGATATTTCAATTATATAAACAAATATAATGCGGAATAGAAATAACACAGACACCAGAATTTTGTTAACGAGGAAACCGCAAATGCAGAAAAACCCCGAGACCTAGTCCAGATTGAACACACACACCGTATTAAGCCGCTACTGGACTCTAGCCTACTCCAAATTAACTTCGGTGTGGACTGTAGTTGAACCCCAATCAATCTCACACTGATCCAAGGTACAATTATGCTCCTACACCTCTGATCCCAACAGGATGCTACGTACTCGATTCCCTTAGCTGATTTCACCCACAACTAAGAGTAACTACGACCCAAAGTCGAAGACTTTAATAAAAAAAATTGTATCACACAGAAAAGTCTATAGTAATAGATAAATCTGTCTCCCACGAATAAACCTATGAGTTTTGTTCCGTCTTTTGATAAATCAAGGTGAACAGGAACCAATCAATAACTTAGGACTTATATTCCGAAGAACAGACCTAGTATTATTGATCACCTCACAATAATCTTAATCGACGCAACGAAAAAAGATATTGTGGAATCACAAACGATGAGACGAAGTGTTTGTGATTTCTTTTCTATCTTGCCTATCGGAAATATAATTCTCAAGCCAATTATTTCAATTGTACTCATACGATTTAAACAGCAAGATCAGATCACACAACTACAAGAAAAGTAGTATCGGTCTGGCTTCACAATCCCAATGAAGTCTTTAAGTCGTTAACCTGGTTTTAGAAGAAGAAAACCAAAGGTTAAAGGAGAATCGACTCTAGCTTAGCAAACTAGTATCACACGCAAGGTGTGGGGATTAGGTTTCCTAGTTTCTAGAGTTCTCCCTTATATAGTCTTTCAAATCAGGGTTTGCAATCAATGTTAGCTTAGTAACAAAGCATTGAATATTCACCGTTAGATAAAAACCTGATTAGATTCAAGCGAATATTTCTCAACCGTTGGATCGAAAACTTAGCTTGTTACACACAAACGAAATGTTCAATTTTGGGTTTATGAACCGTACCCAAACATTAACATTTGTTGGTTCAACAATAGTCAACCAAATGGTTAGCCATATGATCACTCTCATACCAACCATATTCTTCTTTACCATAACTAGTTTAAATGACTCAAATGAACTAGTTAGAGAGTTGTTCAATTGCTTAGATCTTATGTAACTACACAAGACATAATCGAAGCAAAAACGGTTTGATTCACTTGAATCGGTTCATGAACTTTATAACCATGGTTTGCAAAAGCATTCCTTAGTTTATATAAACATGAGTTCAAGAACAACCGGTTTTAGATATAGCCTTCTCAAGTTCGCGGACTGGGTTCGCGGACTTAAGCTCATGGAAGGAGTTCACAAACTCCAGCAGAAATTCTCGGGTCGAGAACTTCCATCAGTTCGCGGACTGAGTTCGCGGACTTGGCTTGCTCCACTTCCATTTCTCTTGATCAACAAAGTTCGCAAACTTTGGTTCAAGGAATAAGGACTTATACATATATGTGTTTCCACAACAATGCTTATATCCTACCAATGGTTATGTAATCTAAACTCTTATTTCAATCATTGAAACATTATCAGAGAACGTTATATAGACGTTATTCACAGACCATTTTTCGTCAGAGCAATTTCCAAAGTGATTGAAACATATCATGACTTTCGTCACTAGGTAAAGATGAATTCGGTTAAAGCGAAAGCTTACCAACACATATTTCGAGAAATAGATAGGCGAGTTAAACTCGGCTCGAAATAGAAAATGTGTATAATGAAAGTCTATACGTCTAAACGACTTTTGTCTCAAGAGTAGGAGATAGAGTAAATAGACTTTTGAGTGACAAATAAGTTCAAGTCTCCACATACCTTGTAGTCGATGAATTTCCACCGGTTCCTTGAGTAGTCATTTGTCTTGTATGATGATTGCCATGGAGTTCTTGAGCTCAACTACACTTTCTATCCTAGTCCGAGACCTTTAGATACATAGGCTATAAATCAAGACTTATAGTTTTGATCACTAACATTGACAAACATGCTTGAGATAGCAACACATGCGAGTTTGACCGAGCAATGCTCTAACAATCTCCCCCTTTGTCAATTTTAGTGGCAAAACTATTAATACATATTGTGACGGACGGGAAAATTACGCCTATGGCGCATTTCCCCGTAGGTCGTAACTCCCCCGATGTGCCATGATGAAGCTACGATCCGGGCCTTAAGGCTAGGAAAATGCACGTCCATTTTCCCTTGCAAGCATGCTCGTGGAGCATGATGCAACTAACTTAGCTTCCACACCGTTCCAACTTACCCTTGTCCCGCAAAAGGGTTTAAGTCCATAAGACCAATGCCAATGCATTTTTCATGCATCTCTGGCTTTTCCTTTACGTAGGGAATTCATCAATGAATTTCCTAGCTAGCTGAGCAACCATCATATTTCCGTGTCTTGTCCAGGAATAAGCCTTGGACTTTGGCGTAGGCCGCACCAAGCCCTTGCCATTTCCTAAGTTACCTCGCTTACCAACTCTTTATAACTTGATAGGAAGTATGAGCATCCACTTACTGGCATGTAACTAAGCCTCATCAAGTCTGGCCACAATCATCTCTTGCGTCGAGCTACCGAGCTTAGATGATATGAGGGGCCAACGTGTTGGACCGACAATGTTGCAACTCATTGCGGCTGCCTACGTACCATTCCCTACTCTAAAGGGATCAAGCACAGACTGTAGTTCATCCTCTAAGGGACAAGTAACTTAATCCAACTCGTTTGCAGGGACGAGGCCAAGCAATAACGGTAATGGCCTAGTCTGTATAGGCCGTTTCGTCAAAATACATGCAAGTGATGCATGTTTGGTCTGCAATATGGCATAACGATGCCTAAGCATCAAATGCCCTCTTCGCGAGGATACGCAACTATAAATGAGCCTTAGGCATCATTTATACTCTTCTGGCTAAGCTATGAAGCTTACTTGGTACATAGTCCGCATATGCACCCTCAACCAACTACCCCTCCCTATATATGTTAATTTGACATTTTTACAACTCTGATTAGGGGACCAAAAATCTTTCATCAACTCCCCGTTTACTATTCATGGTCGTTGCCACGTATTTTCCTGAATAACCGTCCAAGATGGATGTACATTCAGTTCTGGCTCACATGCCAGTTCCACTGTCCGGCCAGGATGGATGAACATTTCCCGAGCCAAACCCGATGAAGGGTCGTGATGGTTGTATTTCCGACTTTGGCCCATAGGCCACACCAATGTCCAGCCGTGATGGATGTACATTACCAACCCGATCTCCAGCCATGTTGGATGTCCACTGCCAACCCGATGTCCAGCCATGTTGGCTGTACATATCCAACTCGATGTCCAGCCATGTTGGCTTTACATTTTCAAGGTCATCTACCCAACTGACCTAATGCATCTTTTGATGCAAGATTGGCTCTTGGCCAATGTAGCTTCCTACCAATGCCATATTGGCCTTAGCCAATATGCATATGCGATGTGCCTTACTTGGCACCAGATATGGCCCAGGGCCAAATGCATCTCACCATGCAAAGGAAGCTTTGGATGAAGCTTCATCACGAGCAAATGGCGCATCTTTTAGCATGCGTCATGCTAAAAATACGGGGTGTTACACATATGGAATACAAAAAATAAATAAATAAACTTTTGTAGCTCCTATTCCACATGTCTAATCTTCAACATTACTCGAAATCTTCGTCACTTCCAAGTACTCCAATGATCCCAAAGGTTGTAAGTTTAGCATCATCGTTGTTGAAAATCCGTAGCTATAACAATAATAAAACAAGAGTTCTCAATCATTGTTATACATTGTCATAGTATCATTACACAACGTCAAAGTTCAATTGTATCACAACTTCAACAACAATACTATGGTGATATGTATCACTCCCCCTTAGTCAATACTCCATCTCACATGGAAACCAACCCCCCTTACATAATGATCCGAAAACCATATGTATTTGTAGTGTGAACTACATATTAATTCTCCCCCTTTTTATCAATAAAATTGGCAAAGGTACAAGAACGGGATCCTAATGAAATTCCGAAAGAGACGTTTCATGACCAAAAGAAATAAACACACATCATCTTATTTATATGCAAGGAGTTTTAAAGATACAAGATAACCCCTATAATATTCCATAGCCGCACTCCCCACAAAGATATGGCAATGAAGCGCAAGTTCAAAAAGAACTGTCCCCCATAATATGTCATTCCCGAAAAAACAACAAGAGCGACCTTAATTTCGAAAGGAAAGAAGGATTTCTTTGGACATAACAAATCACATACAAGTATGAATTTGAATCCAAAATACTCAATTAAATTAACCACAATGAGAACCTATGATTAATTTAATCGAAATACACAATCAAAATAATCACAAAGAGTAATCAATTTAATTGGCCATACTCACATAAGAGAATCTATGGAGAAATGACTAAGTTAATCATGAAATAACCAACCCAATCAAAAGTGCTCAAACATAAGAAAACTTATGGAGTCATAACTAAATAACCAAACTAGATGATTAATTTAGTTCAATATGCTCGACATAAAGTACCTTATGGAACAACAACAAAGCTAATCATGAAAATAATCAACTTTGATTGTTTTAGTGCTCAACATAAGACACATTACGGAGCCTCACAGTAATACACAAAAATATGGATCAGGGAAGATCAATTACTGCGGAATACACAAGGATTCATTCTATTTTCCATCACAATTTGCGCCATGACATAGACATAATCCTTGAAAACAAAAGATTTTAACCTATCTTCCATCAATAATTGACAATATAGGCTTAACTTTTGTATTTGTCAAAAGTCCATTCATTCCTTTATCAATATAAGAATATCGACTTACGAAAGACTTTACTTTTGTCAAGATATGGGACAATCATAGTTCACGGACGCAAACACACATATCCCATAAACAATTGCAATATATAAAAAAATCATCTTCCAAACAAGTTTAGAATTTAAACCAATAAATCTAAAAACAAGAAGATGAGAACGCTGGACATAGCTATGTGTAATCACAATTATGGCTATTCCAAACTCTAGTTATTCTTCTAACAAAAATAGAAAAATAGAAGATTTACTAGATAAACTAATTCTAGGAGATCATGATTCACTAAACCCGATCAGCAACCAGAGATCGAACATGGATGAGTTCAGCAGTTGCTTTCTTCGGTTCTTTTTCAGAAAATCAAGATTCCTTGTTGCAATTCCGAGTTGTTCCCGTATAATCTCAAAATCTTGAAGAAGATTTCCTACCAGTAGTAAAGACATCTAAACTGGTAATTTCTTTTCATGATCAATAGCATGATGACATGTTATGAAAACAGGGTTTTCACGAAACTCGATAGTCTTGCCCTCCTTGACTTCATCAACTTTGTTGCTTCCATCCATTATGCTCAGAAAAGAATCTTTTGACCTTATGGAACAATGTATCACCCTATGATACATGTATATATATATATACAGATGTTCCACAAAAACCCTAGGAACCGACGTCCGTGTGGGCCAGGCTTACGTGCACACTTGGTCACCAGACATTCGTGGCCAAGTAGAATGGAGAGGCAAAGGAAGGCAAAGGATGAACCATTTTTGTTCTAAGAAGAACAACAAGGAAGGAAAAATATTCCCAAAAAGGAAAACAAGAGCAAGGCTCAACAAATTTAAGATCATCAATTATAAGAAAAATTCATTCACCACTGACAGTATTCTCAAGGCAGATTTCTTGAGAATTATGAGCATCCTTCTTAATATATAAGAGGGATGCTACATTGAGCAGTCATGGCTTATTAAGATGAGCATTTTGCTCATCATTATTGACTTCTTCTTTCTCTCCTTTAAGGGGATTTAGAGAACAATCACGCAACACAGTTGAAGGAGGTTTATCAAGAGAGGAACTAGAAATACATGAGCCTGTAGTTTTCCATGTCTTTTTGATGCCCAGTTTGAGTCTGTTTTTATGCTTATCTTAAGTTCTGATACTTAATTATTAATATGTATGAAATCTGGAGCACGATTCTTGGAATAACAACCTCCTTCAGGGTGAAACAAGGGACCCAACATTTCTTTCTTTCTCCTATGCCTTTTCCTCTTTTCATAGATATTTGAGAAGTTAGTTTCTCTATTGCCGTTTTTCCTTCTACCACTATTGGCAGCAAAGTCAAGAAGGGACTTATCACAATATCTTTCTTGATTGTCTAAAGTGTCGTTTGTACCAACAATTTGAGAGACTGGTTTAATAACTTCTTTAGACACCCATGCAAGAATGTTGCGAAGTTTTTCATTCCTTAAACGAAAACGACACTTTCGCTCACGATGTCCTTTAATTCCGCATTAATAGTAGTTAAAGGATTTATTCTCAACTATCTTCATGTGAGTGGGTTTAGAAGGAGAACAATCCTTGTCTTTAGACACATTACAAGCTGCGTTTGGTTTTTCACATGAGGAATTATCAATAGCTTTAACGAAATTGATCTTACTAGTTTTTAGAGAGTCTATTCCTTTATATCCCAGACCACGTGTATCACGATGTTCTTTACATGCTCCAATCATAGAAGACAATTTTGTAGAGCTAGAATTGAATCTTCTCAGATTCTCTTCCAGTGATTTTACTTCATCAAGAGCAGCTGCAAGCTTAGTTTCCAAGGATTTTTCTTTGGCAAGGAGACTTAGTTCTTTGTCACTAAAACATTTTTGTTGAGAGTCATATCTTGCTTCAGCATCTGCAAGTCTTTCTTTCAAAGTACATAGATTTCGGAGAAGATTATCACATTCAGACCTCTTTGTGCGAACATCTTCATCACGATATTTAACGATAGATTTTAAGAGTTTGTACCCACCATCATATCCTTTAAAGAGTTTTCTCAATTTTCTGTTTTCTTGACAAAGAGGAGCCATGTATTTACTCAAGCAAGTTGTTGCCTTTTTTTTTTAAAGCACGGTCAAACAACTTGATATATTGAGCAACTTCCTCATCGATACTTTGCCCTTCTTCTGAATCACTATCATCTGAAAGATCATCCAACTATTCATCAAGAGATTTTACCCAGTCGAATGCAGATTCAGTCAAGGGATAAGAGACAGAGTTTTTTTTGGAGGCTTCGGGACTTTGAGACTCACAAGAGTGACTCTGAATTGATGTTGCGTTATCAGAGATAAAATCGTCCATCCTCAGATCGCTAAAAACACAGACTTGTAAGGTCTCGAACGTGTTTGCCTGCTCTGATACCAATTGAAAAAGAGGGGGTCTAACAACCACACCCAATATTTCCCTTAGCAATCTGTATGGACAAACTCCAATATACTTTCTAGAGAATCAACTAGACAGTCAGAATCAATCTAGATAAAAAGTATATCAAAGAGTTTATATCTCAATATCTCGATTTGATGTTTACTCAAGCAAATAGAAATCTGCGAGTCTTTATCAAAGAGAGATAACTTGGATGGTACCAAAGACCAATATCCAAGTGCCAATCAATTTAAATCAACAACCAAAAGATCGGATATTCTAACTCATTGAACAACGCACAACCTGTAATATTTCAATTATATAAACAAATATAATGCGGAATATAAATAACACAGACACCAGAATTTTGTTAACGAGGAAACCGCAAATGCAGAAAAACCCAGGGACATAGTCCAGATTGAACACAAATTGTATTAAGCCGCTACAGACTCTAGGCTACTCCAAATTAACTTCGGTGTGGACTGTAGTTGAACCCCAATCAATCTCACACTGATCCAAGGTACAGTTATGCTCTTACGCCTCGATCCCAAGATGATGCTACGTACTTGATTCCCTTAGCTGATCTCACCCACAACTAAGAGTTGCTATGACCCAAAGTCGAAGACTTTAATAAACAAATCTATATCACACTGAAAAGTCTATAGTAATAGATAAATCTGTCTCCCACGAATAAACCTATGAGTTTTGTTTCGTCTTTTGATAAATCAAGGTGAATAGGAACCAATCAATAACCCGAACTTATATTCCCGAAGAACAGCCTAGTATTATTGATCACCTCACAATAATCTTAATCGACGTAGTGAAAAAAGATATTGTATAATCACAAACGATGAGACGAAGTGTTTGTGATTTCTTTTCTATCTTGCCTATCGGAGATATAAATCTCAAGCCAATTATTTCAATTGTACTCGTACGATAAAAACAACAAGATCAGATTACACAACTACAAGAAAAGTAGTATCGGCCTGGCTTCACAATCCCAATGAAGTCTTTAAGTCGTTAACCTGGTTTTAGAAGAAGAAAACCAAAGGTTAAATGAGAATCAACTCTAGCTTAGCAAACTAGTATCACACGCAAGGTGTGGGGATTAGGTTTCCCAGTTTCTAGAGTTCTCCCTTATATAGTCTTTCAAATCAGGGTTTGCAATCAATGTTAGCTTAGGAACAAACCATTCAATATTCACTGTTGGATGAAAACCTGATTAGATTCAAGCTAATATTTCTCAACCGTTGGATCGAAAACTTAGCTTGTTACACACAAACGAAATGTTCAATTTTGGGTTTATGAACCGTACCCAAATATTAACATTTGTTGGTTCAACAATAGTCAACCAAATGGTTAGCCATATAATCACTCTCATATCAACCATATTCTTCATCACCATAATTAGTTCATCTGACTCAAATGAACTAGTTAGAGAGTTGTTCAATTGCTTAGATCTTATGTAACTACACAAGACACAATCGAAGCAAAAACGGTTTGATTCACTCGAATCGGTTCATGAACTTTATAGACACGGTTTGCAAAAGCATTCCTTAGTTTATATAAACATGAGTTCAAGAACAACCAGTTTTAGATATAACCTTCTCAAGTTTGCGGACTGGGTTCGCGGACTTAAGCTCATGGAAGGAGTTCACAAACTCCAGTAGAAATTCTCGGGTCGAGAACTTCCGTTAGTTCGCGCGCGGACTTGGATTGCGCCACTTCCATTTCTCTTGATCAACAAAGTTCGCAAACTTTGGTTCAAGGAATAAAGACTTATACATATATGTGTTTCTGATGAGTGCCAAATATTGCATATTTATACATCTTTTTATTGGCATTTTACTCATCTTTTGTGCTCAAGAATCAGATATTATCCCAGATTCTGTGTTTTCTTTGTTTTCAAGAATAAATATTTGTACTGATTAATTTTGTATTTTTAGGTAATATATGAAGTCAGGAGGCGAGGAGCCGAAAGAGCAAAGGTGGAGACAAGCGTCTATGGAGCGAGATAGCCCAAGCCCGCGCGCATGCGGTGGCAACCCAACAAGTAGCAACTCATCTACAACATGGGCTTGAGCTAGACCCGACCCGCGACCCGGATCCGAGCCCGTCCACTCCAAGCCGTTGAGATTTCTATCTTCCGCATCCAACGGTCGCTGCCTCCACGCGCATCGAAGTTCGCTGCTCCCGTGCAATACCAAAACACTCCGAGTCTCTCTCAGCCATTCAGATCTCGTCTCGCTGCATCTAACGCTCGCTGAGGCCTTCTCATCATTCCTTTGCTGCACCTGCTCAATACCACAGCACCCATACCCCTACACCTATCGACTACCCCTCATTTCTCCTTCTTCTTCTCTTTCTTCTTCTCTCGAGCAACCCCTCTGCAAAACCCTCACCTTCTTCTTCTTCTCCCATACCTCTGTGCAGAGCCATCACCACCTCCATCATCATCTCTCCTGTCAACGCCATCACCACTAGCTCCTTCTCCGCCACTCTCTCTCTCTCAATTATCTCTCTCATAGCTTCTCATCAACCTAGAAGCTAGGTTAGAGATAATTAGAGTTAGGGTTTTCACCAAACATCAATCAATAGCCGCATGGGTAGAAGAGACGACCGATGCAGAGTATGGGTGAGAGATTTTTGTTTAATTTCTATTTTTAAAGAATTAGGGTTTTGGGAATTCATTGCATGTATAAATAGAAGAGGTAGAAGATATTTTTGGTTATGCAGGCTAGCGAGCACCAACTTAGGTTTATTTGTCTTTGTAATGTTTTAATTTAATTTTCCAGGAGCCGTGATGAAAACCCCGATTCTTCTCGTTGAGCATGTTCATCCTTAATTGTGTTTTTGATGAATTATATTATGCTATGATTAGTAGTTGATTGATAAAGTTTACAAGCATGTGATGAGTGGTACTGTAAGAAGACCACTCATGCTAGGGGTTAGTTAACCTAATTAGTCAATAAACATCTACCTTAGACCTTCAAGGGAAGGCACAATGATATAGCTTAGGTTACACTCCCTTAACATAAGATCAGAGGTGGATTCACTACCCTGGTAACTCCCAATTTGGCACAACTTATCATTCCTTAGTTCATTGTCACTACAACTTAGCCGTATCGGCAACAAAATCCCCTGTTTGTCACAATATCATCTGAAACTTAGTGAAGCCAAGCCTTAGATCACACATAGCACCACAAGTCTCTGTGGTTCGACCCGTACATGCCCTGTCTTACAGACTAGACACCGTGCACTTGAGGTTATCACTCGTAGGCAATAATTTAGACCATCTTCCCAGCCTACCAAGTTTTTGGCGCCGCTGCCGGGGACTTGGCGTGTGTTGTCTTGATTTCTTTTGGCTTGTTTCACTAATTCACATTTCAACTCTGTACATATTAGCTTTTTATTATTGTTTTTAGTCTTGTAGTAAGTATTACTCAACTGAAGTTTAGTTTTTTTTCTGCAATTTTTCTTACATTTGTGTATCTGTTCATACTCACTTTGCATCTCGTTGCTCGTTATTCAGCTCACCTTAGTGGTAATCACTATTAGTTTAACTTAGTTGTAGATTTCATCCTTTGCATATTGTTAACTACATCGATTGCATTTTAGTTAATCTTAACCGCATATTTGCTTATCTCGCATTTTCTTCGTGTTAGTTGAATCTTGTAGGTGCCACTTAACGTGCATTTTTGCATCTTGTTCTAGTCAACACTGTCATAGCTTATTTGTGGTTTTCGGTTCTTTTTAAGTCACTTTGTGACTTCTGTAGTTTCTTTGTCATTGTGGCTACAACTGCATTCAGTCTTATGCTTTACCAAAAGTAAAAACCTCAAAGCACTTGGGGTACTTAAAATTTGAAGTCGCAAGCCTTATTTGTCACATCACGAGATGTCCGTGCTTGCTTCTTGATCTTTCGCACTTGGTGTCCGATTTATTTACAAGTAGTTTAAACTTTTATCCTTTATACGTGCAAGCATAAGTCGGGTTTAGATTAAAATCAGAATCGTCATTTGGTTTGCATCATCACCCCGCCTCCATTGTTGGTTTGAGGATTGCATATTTCGAGTACGCAGTTCAGTTGAGCTAGCAGTGCATGCTTCACTGCTGCGCGTAAAACAAGGAAAGCGATAAGGAGCAGAACACGATCGCTTTTTGGGATAAAATTGGTTGGTCATTCTAGAACTCACTGTACTTCATATTTGTATGAATGATAAACCGTGATATCCCGATAACCTAGTTGCTTAGCGAAGTATTGCCCAAACCCTGCAACAGAGAGTACCTTTTTGAGCATTATCATGTGATATCTGAACTAGTTGGAAGTGCTATGTCTTTGTGCTGACTTGTATGTATATGCTGATCCATGCACTCATAATCTGTGCATGACCCTGAACTTATTGGCATGAATGCATGAAAACAAGCTATCTTGCTAGAATTGCTCCATCCCTGTGCCTTGTGTGTTGTGTGCTATAACCCCTTAGCTGCCATCTGCCCTGAGCTTACTTCAGCCCCTGTAGCTGAGAAACTAAGCTGCAACTTAGACAGCCAAGTTAGCTGCAAGCCCTGTTGACATCAGCTGTGTATTGGCACCATCATCCCTGTACCTTGAGCTTGTCTACTAGGTCAACCAAGTTTTGAGCATAACCTGTGAAAAACCAAGAACATCATTCCCCTGTTGTATGATGAGTCACATCTGTGCTAACCGGAATTGCTGTTGAATCTGTGTGCATAATATCTGGACTTGAAATTTCACATGTATTACTCCATGTGGTGCGAATTGGTTGGTCGTCTGAACCGGATCAGGTTGATTGTTGCTCGCCTTGACTAATGCTATGAATGCCTGCTGAACTAGTTATTTTGCATAGACCTTTCAAACCCTGCAAACATAGTGCATGAGTAGTTGATTGACATACCTGCTAAATTCTGCAAACCCATGTGCACCATTCACAATTTCTATCCTGCACATGCTGTGCTGTGTTGTCTCATAAGTCTTGTTGTTGTTAGCCTGTGCTGTGAATTGCAAAGCTGTGCTGTGTTGTTAGCACAAGTTGCACTGTACTAAAACCCAACCATTGGGCTCAACCTAAGCTGCAGAAGCTGAGCATATAACTTGGGCTGCACAAACTGAAACCCAGTTCCACTGGCCGTCCCTTTACACAACGATTAAAGCCCAACCGCTTTGGCCGTGCAACCAAAGCCGTAGCCCATAACCTTTGGGATGACATAACCCGAGCTCGCTCACAAACCCGGGCTGCATAAGTGAAGCCCACTTACCGGGCTTTGCATTCGAACTTTACCCACATAAGCCCATTGCTTTGGGCTTAAACCAAATCGAGCCCACAGTTCCACCGGGCTGTACTTTCCCACAAAACCAAATAAGCCCACATAAGCCAAACAAGGAGCCCACATAAGTCGAAATGTTGGGCTGGAACTGATTCCACTAGGCTTTACATTTCCAACAAACCAAAGCCCAATAAACCAAAATAAACCAAAACTGAGCCCACTTTCCATAACCTATGGGTGTTTCTTTTTGAGTTAAAATCATGTCAGGATTTTGGTCTGCATCTGGGGATGGAAACAAATCCATTAGAGAGCTTGCTTACGGGCATGCTTCACAGTATGAAACCCCCACATACCATAATGATTTTAGGGAGTATTATGAGCCTTCTCGTGGCCCCGACTTCACATACCTAATCATTATGAGCACATGTATCATCCACCACGGGTTGAAAATGAACAACTTTCTCATACTCGGTCATCACTTTTAGATCAATTAGAAGCTCAAGTATACGCTTGAGAAAGGCAATTACATGAGCAATCTGTCAAATCTAATCCCCCTAGGAACTATGAAATGTATGCTTGTACCTTATGTGGTAGCTTAGACCACCCCGCCGAGAATCGCTACATCTTACATGAGTTTAGGCAGTCTAGGGAAATCCATGATAACCATGCACACATGCATCATCCATCACAAGGTGGGAAGTTGAACAATGTTATACTTTCCCACCTCCATGTATGCACTCAATGAAAACCTCATAGAGCAAAACAATGATATATTTGAATTGAATGCAATGCATGATCATCCATCTAGCAACATGTATGAGTTTTCCTTGTGTAGTGAGCCATGTGCACAACCATATAATGATCATTCATATGAAACAAGGATACCCACTATTGAAGACTCTCCTTCCATTGAACAACTTCACATGTTCTTAAAGATGAACCTAATTCATTTAGAGAAAGAAGAATGGAGGGAAGTTTATGATAGGATGATTATTGTCCCTAATAAAGAAAATCTTGAAAATAGTGTTTCTCTTCCTACTCATGTAATTAACACTGAATATGAACCTAATCTAGAGGAAAATGAGTACACTAGAAATGCTACAATTTTGAATAGGGAAATACATTTTTGTTATGATGATGATGATGATGAGGAATATGATATGTTAGAAGAGCATGTGTATGCAAATAATATGATGGAATCTTTGGGTTCAGAGACGTTAGGCGTCTCTTCTGTGAACCCTATGAATGATACTTCTTCTAACATTCATATATGTGATGTTAATTCTGAGCTTGGGTTTGTGAAATTTTTCAGTGAATGTGAGCATGCGGCACAACTTGTTTGTGACTTAGGAAAGGATGAATCTTCTGTAGACACTAATATTCTTATGGACCATGATATTATTTTTGTGTCTGATTCCCTGGCCATGTCACAATATGTTGCCTCCTCTGATGAGTATGACATGGAAAGTGATGAATTGTTCTATGCTGGTGAGCATGATTTACCTTCTTCTGACCTTAGGAAAGTGCATGATGGTGCAAATGATCTTATACATGAAAACAACTTAGATGTACCTAATCTCTCTCCTAAGGCACAGATTGAAACTCCTCCACCAAACCTAGGTGTAGTTTGTAACAAAATTGCAAAACCAACTTTTCGAAAATGCCTAATTTAGGCCTAGAACTTTGTGCTTCCCAAGTCCTCTTGGACTATTTTGCATCAAAGTATAACACCTTTAGGGAACCTCAGTTGGAATGTGTATGTCTGCCTGTTCTTAGCAAAACTCACTTTGAGTTAGACCTTTTGCATGATATACCTTTAAATTTGCAAGATTTTGCGCTCAAAAACACACTGTTTACAAGTTTAGGTTTGGGGGAAACTCATTCCCATATGCGATCTTACTTGCACTCTCATTTTATATCTGTGTAAGGTCTGTTGATGTTTGTATATATTTTCTATTGGGTTGATCCTCAACTCTTTAGACTGTTAGTGTATGGTGAATTTTTGTATATAATCCAAGTAGGACTTGTTAAATTTTTCTTTCTTGAATCGGTTGAGTCTTCTTGTGCATATATTGTGCTAATCCGATATGATCTCCACCGAGAATGTTGGATTCTAGCCTTGATTAATGAAGCTCCAACCTTGCTCCCACCGATATCAGTAATCTCTTCCCTTTTCTCTTATCAGCATAGTTCTCATGGTATGTGACTGTTTAAATTTAGATTATATGTTGACACATTGAGGACAATGTTTGATTTAGGTTTGGGGGTGCATTTGCATATAGAGTTTTTAGTCTTTTTAATCTTTTATTTAAATAAAAAAAAAAAAAAAAAAAACTTTTTGCAAATAAAAACCTCCAACTTTTAGAGATTTTAGAGTCACTAGCATGCTTCTAGCTATGTTTACATAGAGAGTCTGACCGAAATAACAGAAATTGGAAGTACTAGAGAACGCAATCGGGTTTCTTAGTTGATTAGAGCGTTAAAGTTGGATTTAACCATACCGGAGGGCGAATTAGGTGTTGTTTAGATATTCGGTAGTAGAATTGTGATCACCCATAGTGGAGACTACCCATTTTACATCAAGTGAGGCACCAACCTTCAATTTTTGCAACTTTCTAGAAAAGTCAGTTAGAGTGTGTGTCACCGTACATCAATTAGGGTAGGAATGGTGAGCTACCCAACTTCGCACCACTTTCAGCACTACTTTTGATCTCTTGAGTGCTAGTTTTTGTCAATCATGAGGGTGACGTCTAAAGATGAAAACTCCTTCTAAATATCGATTTGCAAGTTAGCATCATTCTCTCTCTCAATCAACCGATCCATAGAAACACATCATCATCGCAAGCGGAGCATCATCGTAATATTGAAAGAAAAGTTGATATAGTCCAAGGTTTAGATGCAACAAAACAAAGAAAAGATAAGAAGATGAGAATTAATGAAATTTGTGAAAAATTGAGTTTTATTGTTATTTCCATTTCATGTACTATTTTAAAAAAAAAAAAAAAAAAAAAAAAGTTTTCAAGTTTTTTGTAAAGTTCAAAAGTTCGTCATCAACAGTGAAGAACAAAGACCGAAGAGTGAAGACGTTTCTATGGTTTCTATGAGAGAGTGATATTAATTGCCGATCGGGTGAGAAGGTAAGTGAGTACTCCCACCCTTGCTAATGGTTGATTTCCTTTCTTAGAGATCATCAGAAAAGATTCTTTTTGTCCACACCTCGTGGAGTCTCCAGAAATTATTTCGGAAGGTTATCCTTCTTACCTACAATGTGTGCAGGATTTCTATCTTTATTCCCGCCTTTGCACACATGAGAGACTAAAAAAGCGATCTTTTTGAGTGCAATTATCATAAAACCCTAATGGTGAGGCAGAAGTCGAGGCTTATGATCACAATCGAATCCGAATTCTTTCATATGGTATGGTTACTTCTCGCTCAACTCTTAAGGATGAGAATGCGTTCTTTGGTAGTTCTAACTTCATGTTACTAGCATGCAGAAACTCTATGTCCTCATAGCTTCTTGGATGCTTGAGACTCTTTTACACTCTGAAGTTGGAGAAGGTTTTGTGGGTACACCTCTTGTAAACCCTCACGAGACTACAACTCGTCCACTAGGGACACCTAGGGGTTTAAAGGCTTAGTGCATACGCTAAATGCATTCGAGAGACTGCACACGAGGGGGTATAGTTAGGATTTCTTCATTTCTATTTCACTTGAGGACAAGTAAAATTCAGGTGTGGGGGTATTTGATGAGTGCCAAATATTGCATATTTATACACCTTTTTATTGGCATTTTACTCATCTTTTGTGCTCAAGAATCAGATATTATCCCATATTCTCGTATTTTCTTTGTTTTCAAGAATAAATATTTGTATTAATTAATTTTGTATTTTTAGGTAATAAATAAAGCTCGGAGAAATTGAGGAGCCAAAAGAGCAAAGAATTGGAGACAAGCATCTATGGAGCAGGATAACCAAAGCTCGCGCGCGAATCGGTTGCAACCCAACAAACTCATAACAACATGGGCTAGAGCTAGACCCATGACCCGGATCCGAACCCCGTCCATCCCAAGCCTTTAAGATTTCTATCTTCCGCATCCTACGCTCGCTCCGACTTCCACGCGCATCATATCTTGATGCGCTCGCTCAACACCAAAACACTCTGAGTCTCTATCAGTCGTTCAGATCTCGTCTCGTTGCATCCAACGCTCGCTGAGGCCTTCTCATCATTCCTTCGCTGTCCCTGCCTCACACCACAGCACCCATACCCCTACACCTATCGACTACCCCTCATTTCTCCTTCTTCTTCTCTTTCTTCTTCTCTCGAGGCAACCCCTCTGCAAAACCCTCACCTTCTTCTTCTTCTCCCATACCCCCGTGCGAGCCATCACCACCTCCATCATCACCTCTCCCGTCAACGCCATCACCACTAGCTCCTTCTCCGCCACTCTCTCTCTCAATTATCTCTCTCATAGCTTCTCATCAACCTAGAAGCTAGGTTAGAGATAATTAGAGTTAGGGTTTTCACCAAACATCAATCAATAGCCGCATGGGTAGAAGAGACGACTGATGCAGAGAGTATGGGTGAGAGATTTTTGTTTAATTTCTATTTTTAAAGAATTAGGGTTTTGGGGTATGTTTGCATGTATAAATAGAAGAGGTAGAGGATGATTTTGGGCATGCCTGGGCTAGCCAGAGCACCAACTTAGGTTTATTTGTCTTTGTAATATTTTAATTTAATTTTCCAGGGAGTTGCGATGAAACCCCTGATTCTTCTGTTGAGCATGTTCATCCTTAGTTGTGTTTTTGATGAATTATATTATGCTATGATTAGTAGTTGATTGATAAAGTTTACAAGCTTTGTGATGAGTGGTACCGTAAGAAGACCACTCATACTAGGGGTTAGTTAACCTAATTAGTCAATAAACATCTACCTTAGACCTTCAAGGGAAGGCACAATGACATAGCTTAGGTTACACTGCCTTAACATAAGATCAGAGGTGGATTCACTACCCTGGTAACTCCCAATTTGGCACAACTTATCATTCCTTAGTTCATTGTCACTACAACTTAGCCGTATCGGCAACAAAATCCCCCGTTTGTCACAATATGCTAGAAACTTAGTGAAGGAAGCCTTAGATCACACATAGCACCACAAGTCTCTGTGGTTCGACCCGTACTTGCCACGTCTCCGATAGACGCCGTGCACTTGCGGTTATCACAAGTAGGCCAAAACATAGTGTCTTTCAATTTCAATTTCATCTTCAATTTCTTTTTGCTTCCTCCGTGCTTCTCTCCCATGCAATATTCTTCTTCATTCTTCCTGATTTTCTTCGTCGCCTAGATTATTTCGCCCCTGAAGTTGCCTATTTCCTTGATTTCTATTATTTTTCCCATTTTGAAGAGTCTCAGGTTGTGGGATATAACGATCTTCAATTATTTCTCTTCTTTCGCAGTGTCCTTCACTTGGATTTGGCACTTCCTCTCGATTTTCTTCATTAACATTTTCTACAGGTAATGTTCTTCTTATTTCTTCTCTAACTGATCTTGAGCTTGACCTTGTAGTGCTTCTCGACCTTCTATTTTGCAATCTCATATTTTCCATCCTCAACTCGTGATTTGGCCTTGTTAAATTTGCACGTTCTTCCGCTTCTAATCGCCTTTCTTCATGTGTTGTTTGTCTTAATATCTCTAATGCTGCGATTTCTTCATTTCCATGAATTATTTCTCCAATCACTTCTTGATCTCTATCTTCTCGTCCATTGTTTACCAATTGCTGTTCTTCTCCCCGTTCATCCACTGAGTCTGATCTCCAAGTATGCACGCTTACTCTATCATAATCCACAGTTCTATTGGGTACTGGTTGAATTGGTGGTTGAATTTGATTTTCTTCATTATTCCTTGTGTTTATTCTTGAGGATTCCCCTATTTCATTTCTCCCTTCTCCAGCAAGTCTCCTACTCCTTCTAACAGTTGTTGGTTGTTCTGATGCATGTCTTCTTCTAGACATTTCTCAATTTCAGTAGATTGTTGAAAATTGTATGAAATTCCTTTCTTATTACTCCAAATTCTTTCAAATCATGATGTCAATCTTCACTCTCTTCCCTGTTTCTAGCGCCAATATGTAGTTGCAGGAAATCCTACACTACACCCCTTACAAGAATCTATGTAATCAAACCATTTTAGGATGAACAATCATAATTTTTATTGATTAAATCTTTGAATGTTTACAAAATGGAATAGAAAATGGGCTAAAGAATTACAATCACTCTAAACTTTATCTCTCTTAATGACTTGCTCAATACTCAAAAAAGATCTCTCTCTCAATAGGCATGTTCGGCTCTTTATATAGGGTGTTACATAATGGATGACAGCTAAGCTGTACTTTATTTTCGGGAATGACTTGCGAAATATTGCAAGTGTACAAATATATAATCTCGCAATACTCTTAGATATCGCTAGGTTTTCACACCTCTCTCATGTTTTGGCTGTCGTCATTCATTGCGTCATTTATATCACCTGTCTGCGACACCTTCGCAATGCTGTCGTTTATGGATTTCGCGAGGTATTGATGTTGCGATATTTTGATCCTATAGTAGCCATAAGAATCTCAGAGCGTTCCTTCATGATTCTTAATTGAGATGGAAGATGAGTAGCTTCTTTTCGAGTGATTCCTACGGCTCTAAGAGTTTTCAGTGGAATTATGTTGATGGCGGATCAACGTTCTTCCAAATTTGCTTCCATTGGGATCAACTTTGGTAAGCAGTCCACGGTCGTGCATCTCCTTGTCTGTGGATGAAGACCCAGGGAGTATTTTCGTAAATGGATAGTCTTCTCCCTGGCATGATGTGATTCAGTTTTGTGAACATGTCTTCCTTTTGTGCCTTCGACGGATAGAACATTTCACATATATGTTCGACCATGAACCGCTTCTTTAATAGGTTGTTCAGAGAGAGAAAGTCCTGACTGAGAGAGGATACATGTGCACCCCTTCAGTCCCCAGGTTAAGTTCTCCTGATTGGACCTTTTCCTTGAAGATGCGCTTCAAAACCTTGCAGTCGCTTGTTGGATGATTGACGAACCTATGAAAGCGACAATAACGAGGATTCTCCATTTCTTCTTCGGTAGGCTTTTTCCTAACATATGGAAATTTGATTGCACCATCTTGGATCCAGCCTTCTAGCAACTCGATCACTTTTTCAATAGGAAGAGGGAAGTCTGGATCTTTCTGGTCATTTTGCTGACGCTGAGTCGACATTTGTGCATTTCGGTTTTGATTATCCTTCCTTTGTGGAAGAGCCCGGTATATTGGAGAAGCATGCCTGTGTTGATGTGCCTCGGTTTTCCTTTTACTTCTTTCAGCAAAAACGTTCATGGAAGGATGGAGGTTGAGTTTCGGATTGGAAGAATACCCGTTTTTCCTTATACCCTTGCAAACTTCTTTATTCTGGAATGGCTCGGATTTACTGATGTAGTTGCAGGAAATCCCACAATACACCCCTCACTATATTTTGTTAAACTAATCCATTCAAAAGATAATAGATGAACAATTATGAGTGTTTATTAATAACTTTCTTGAATCTTTCACAGGAGAATAAAATTACACTTAAGAACTTACAAAATTCTCTCTCTTTCTCCTAATGACTTGCTCTCCCATCCAAAAAAAACCTCTCTCACGACAGATCCACTCATCCCTTTATATAGGGTAGTACATAGTGAATGACAGCTAAGTTATCCTTTATTTTCGGAAATGTCTTGCGAAGTGTCGCAGACGTACAAACATTCGTACTCGCGACACTTCTTAACTTTCGCCAGGTTTCATATCTTCCTATCGTCATCCAATGCGTCATTTATATTTAATCTTCTGCGACTGACTCGCAATGTTATTATTCGTTGTCTTCGTGAATTGTTGTCGTGGCGATATTATGATCCTACATCTTGCCTCTTCTCATGTCTTCTCTGCGAAGGAGAGAATGTCATGAGAATCAATATTTTTGAATCGCCGCAATCGTTTATTTGTACTTGTTTCAGATTCCTTCTTTCCATAAGGACTTTATTACGAGATGTCTACTCCTCCATTCTATTCCCGACACGTTTCTTCCAATCATTTATTCTTAACCATTCACGTCCCTTCTCACATTAAATGCTCTCGTTTTCCCGAGGATGTTTCTCTCTCTATATATATTTTTCATATCTTTCTCTTATCCTCTTTCGTCTTTCTCTCTCGCAATTTTTCTGTTATCTTCTTCTTCCGCAAACTGCGCTTCTATTACTGCAAATCTTTGATTTTTTATCATATCTTAATCTTCGATTCTTTATCCCTTCCCACATTGATAATGGCTTCACTTAGTCGTATGTACAAACCTCGCTTTATTGAGATTCAGAAAAAGTTGCAAGATGATGGTTTCACCCTTTCTACCATTCCTAATCAAGGAGGTTCATCTATACTCACCGCCAAGCTTTCTCCGATCATAAATGTGATGATCACAAGATTATTGTTTCGCTAGGTCAACTTCTCGCAGGACTTCCCATTCCTTTGTATGATCCCGAGATGCCACTCTTTATGAAATCCTTTCCCATCCGGACTTCTCACGAGCTGTCTATCAATTATGCGCGATTGTATCCGTCTAATGCTTGAGTTTGCTGTGCGTGGTGCTGGCAAAGGATCTCTATATCCTAAATAAGTGCGAAACCTTAATATGTAAATTTAGAAATAATCCCTGAGAGATACACTGTAGAAAACTTCTTTGAAAATTATGAAGTAATTGATGCGTGTCGTAGGTGCAATCAAATTAATTCAAAATTTCCACTCAATTAAAAATAATATAATGGAAGTCAAGTTCGTTTCCCACGAGGAGCAAGAGATCTTAGTTGTAAAAGTTGTCACGAAAGGGGGTGTAAAAAGCAAAAGAAAATAAAGAAAACAATTAAAAGGTAAAGTTGAAGATGAAAACAATAAGAGAGACAAGATCAAGGAATCCTTCTTCGTTACGAAACAATGATTCAAGTTATGTTCTTTTCTACTTGTTATTAGTCACAAATTATCACCAACCGTAGGATAGCAGGTCCGCTTTAGCTAACCCCCAAAATCCCTAATTTCACCGAGTAACGGAAGTTCTCTTAGTTATCGGATTCTAATCACAAAAGAACCACCTTGAGGTCAGCTCAACCAAGATGTAATTGGGCAGAATGCATTAGGTTTTATGAATTTAGGTTTAGTATTAGTAGTTAAACTCTTAGCTCAAGGTCTCACTTTCTAACGTTGTTTCTACACACAATTGCTCCACGGAATCCCTCCGCAAGGTCTCGTGTTTGCTACTTATGTAAAAAGTCAAAGAACGATTACTTATCCCCTAACTTTCACTAGATTTAGATCAATTAACAAATCAATTTAGTTGGCCACCCAAACAATCTATCAATCAATCATGAGTGTCTTTAAGATCACTCCTATTAGTAAAAACAATCGATAATTATGTGAAAAACTTCAAGATAGAATTTGAAAACAAAAACTCAAATCATGTTAAGAACTAGGAATTCATCCTCAATCAATAGAAATTAACTACTCATGTTTTTGAAATTCACACAATTAATAATTATTAAAAAGAAGTTTCAAACACACAAGTAATAAAAAGAAAAAGAAAAGCAAAAAAACAAGTTGTGTGTGTAGAGATGTGTGTATAGAAGTTGTAGAAAACTTCTCTATTTATAGGCTTCAATATTCTCCAATTCTTCCAAGGATTAGAATCCTTTTCCTTTTGCAATTCAATTTCCAAATCAAGCTTTTCTCAACTCTTCCACCTTCTCTTTCCAAATTTGAGTCCAATTCTCCATCCAATTCCTAGCCCAAGTCTTCATACCCATGAGAGAAGTCCATAGAAAGTTCTCGGAATTTTGCTCGCCGGAAAAATCGGGATTATGGCCGGAATTTTTCGGAAAACGTCGCCGCGGTCCAACCGAAAATTTTGTCGTCGGAGAATATTCGACGGAATATTCCGTCGGTCCACCGTTAGGACTAACGGTCAAACCGGTCAACCCAACCGTTAGTCACGAGTCAAAGGGAAGAAGTGAGTCGACTCGAGTTAGCTTCGACTCGCCTAACCGGGCTCACTCGGCTAAGTCGAACCGAGTCACCGCTTACTCGGCTGACTTAATCTAATTCAGCTAACCGAATCGTTCACTGAACTCGGTTGGGATCGGTCATCGGGATCGTCCGGCTCGGCACCGAGTTGACTCGTCAGAGGGGAAAATTGGCCGAGTTTCGGCTGTTCTCTGGTGTTTCCTACCAAATTCAGCCTCTTCTTCAGCTCCACTTCCCTGTTAAGAATTCCTAGCATTCATCTATTGTATTCATTCATTTCAAACTTCAGCAATTTCATAGCAGCATCAACTCTGCCCTGTAACATCAGAAATCACTTTGAGCTTCAGCACCAGACCCCAACTCTGCCAATTTCTTCAATCTCAGATGAACCCTTTCAACAGCAGAATACCACCCTCTTTCTTCCATTAAATCACCACCTTCAACTCCCATTTATCTCTGTAAACCCATCTCTTCTTCAAGCTCAATTCTGCACCGAGATTCATCAACTCTGTGTCTCAATTTCGTTATGACAACAGCAGAGTTTCTTCTTTCTCGATTCAACACAGACCCATATCTGATTTCAACTCAGCTGCATCATTTAACACTAATTGCATAACGGCTTCATCTCCAACTGCTCTTTATTCCTCTGTTAAATCGAACCCTAGCTCAGTTAATCAATTTCGATCCCCTGTATTGAATATCAGCTCAAACCGAGCTCGATTCCCTTCTTCTTCAAACCCATTCCACTGATTCAACGGCAACATCTCCCTGAACTCTATTTCTCGATCTCTCACAAACCCATTCAATCTCCTCTATTGATTGCAGCATCTCCGATTCAACCGAACCACTTTCATCGCCAACACCCTCATTTCTTTACTGAGTCGATCTCTGATTTCATCTCTGCTTCTCTGAATCATCAGATCGCCACAATACCCATCTCAAAGCACCACCAGAAACAATAACGGAAAACCCTAGCTTGAATTTATCAATTTCTCGATCCATTAACGACAGCGACCAGGTTTAATGGCAGCAGATGCGTTTCATGGCTGCGCCATCTCCTTTTTCTCTCTGTTCTTTAGGTGATGAAATGAATAAGACATTTCCTTGACCTAGGGTTAGGACGATATAGGATAGGTACACCCCACAGATAAGTGCACCCACTGGTAGGTGATAAGGGGCACCCTGATATCAACCCCCTTAACCATGATTGGGCCTGGATTTAGTATTCCTCCAATTGGGTCGCCCCTTAACCTCAACTGGGCTCCATATATCAATTGCCTGTAAAATGACCTTTTTGCCCTTTTGGCTCAAATAGAGTAATTTCTTCTTCTTTTCCTCCGTGCGACTCCAAAGTAGCTATAAAACTCAAAACAAGCGTAAAATACATAATTTACAAGAAAAATAGCAAAGAAAGCATAAACTACTAGATAGTAAATTAGGTGTATTCTACACCTATCAATTCATCTATGGAATTAGGCGAATCATCCACAGGGTCATCAATATGTTCTGTTTGGAACAGAGAGTCACTACCAGATTCATTATCATCAGCAAATAATCTTTAACATTCAAGAACTCTCAATCTTTGTTCCAGACTAGGCGGTGTGTGTTTGTAATACTTCTCATATATAGTTTGATGTGATTCTTCACTTACCACATGTGGATCAAAAACTCCATACCGTTTCCTACGCTTATATTCAGCAAGCGTTATCTCAGATGAGGTTTCCTGATAATTTGACTTTCTACGCTTATATTCTGCCAGCGTCATCGTAGGTGACGTCTCCCCAGAAAAAGTCATCATCCTCAAAAAGTCTCTGAAAAGAAATACAAAAAGAAACGCATAAAAAGAAAAAAAAATAAAAAATAAAATGAAAAGAAAATACTGTACAAAGTAAAAATAAAAATAAACCTAAAAATTAATCTAAAAACAATTCCGCGTCGGCGGCGCCAAAATTAATAGGGGTTTTAATTTGTTGTTGTAGTAAATAGGTTGTCGTTCACTCGGACGTTGTTGAGATTAAATTAAAAGGTTTAACGAAAATAATAAAAGAGAGAGTTACTGGGTCTAAGATTCCACCGAATTCATATCAATAGTTTCAATTATTTATCTTCAACAATTATAGCTCAATAAATAAAACAACAAGGACTCTTATTTTTGCCAAGGTAGATCCTCCAAACATTAGTTATAAATCGTAAGCATGAGACATCAAACATCTAAGCAAGCATGACCCATCTAATAAAATGATAACTAATTTTTTCAAATCATAATTCTATTTTAATTAGTGCAAAAGTCAAATAGAAAATAAAATAAATTCACCCATGTATGAAATTCGGCTTCCTCCGTCGACCCAGTGTAGGGGTCTAGTTTCTCATGATAAACAAACACTCAAAAATATAATTCATAGCTCAAATGGTGTTTTTATTAAAGAAAACTAATAATTCTCCCCAAACTCTCGATATCCCTTCTATACTCCTCAACACTCTATTTATACTCAACATGTCTAGGAAATCCTTGCAATAACTCCATGTATTCTCTAATTATTTCGCTGCATGTCACGAAGATTTTATTTCCATTATTTGTTATTTCTTTTCTTCTCACACGTCTCTGCAGCTGTAGAATCTTCAAAATATAGAGTATAACTTAAAGATAAAAGATATCCTCCCTGTTTTCTCCGTGTAGTCTTCCAAAATAAACGGAAAAAATTCCAAGATATTTTCTTCTCTGTTTCACGCTTCCAAGTATCTCTGAGTTGGCAAAAATATTTCTCAATCAATAGAATATAATCCATACAATCATATCTTCTGCCATGCAAACGTATCTTCCAAATAAATGAAAGAAAACCCGAAATCTTCCATTGCCTTGTTCGACGAGATAAAGAAGGAATTATTGACTATGAATGGATTATAAGACCCTGTTTGGATGAAACAGGCCTTAACCAATATTCTCCCGTGTAAAACACCGATTAAATCCCTCTCCAATACTTCTCTGAAAACTTCGCAGGTGGAGAAAATCTTTTCCCGCCAAAACTGCATCAAGCCGGTGAAGAAGAAGGTGCCCCTTAACCAGATTCGTGGGGTGCCAATAACCGAGGTTGCCCCTTATCAAATGAGGAGTCCGAATAACAAATTCACTCCGAGGGGGGCTTTTAACAACTTTTCGAGCTGATTTTTCCAAAAATGTTTATTAAACAAAAACACCTACAAACAAGTTTATTAGTGATAAAATGAGTCCCATCTAATGTATTTATGGGTGAAAATGCGTCGCACTTTCGTGCTTATCAGTCGGTCCCTCTATCAATCATGACCTATTTTCAGCGATTCATCAACTATGATCTGAAATTAGGGTTTTGAATAAATGCTCCATGAATCATCACTCTGAGCACGATTCAAACACTAATGAATTTATGATGGATTCAACAACCAACATCTGAATTAATCATATAATATTTGGTAGCTTACCAATAGTGTAATATTTTATTGGGTCACGTCACCAATAAATGTTTCGTCGAATCGAGCAATACTTGCTCAGTTGCTCAAATATTGATCCAGCTATCAATATTTGGTAATTTATCAGTAATTTGTCGAATTGAGCAATACTTGCTCAATTGCACGACAAATTATCAACATTCAGTAATTTGCCGAATTGAGCGATACTTGCTCAATTGTGCGTCAAATCATCAACATTCATTATTTTGTCGAATTGAGCAATACTTGCTCAATTGCTCGTCAAAATTGTCAACATTCAGTATTTTGTCGAAATGAGCAATACTTGCTCAGTTGCTCGAATATTGATCCAACTATCAATATTCAGTAATTTATCAGTATTTCGTCGAATCGAGCAACACTTGCTCAGTTGCTCTAATAATCCACATATATTCAGTAACTCATCAATATTCAACAACCCGTCGAATTTACAATATTTTCTCAGACGAGCAACATTAACATTCATGAATCGCTGAGCATTTGTAAAACATGCTCGATTCAACAAAAACTAGACTCATTGTCTAATCAGTCAACAACTGACAAACTAAATACACGTCTGTCATGCAGACTCCACGATTAGTGAGACATCAATCACGTCAAATTGGGGGATAACAACTAGGGTTTTGGTCTGGCGGCCTACAGCATGTGGATTTCATCCACGACAAGAAATATGCGTAAGTTGTGTAAATGGTTGAAGGAGTTATCAAAGTAGTGGGTGCACGATCCGTCAAGTCTCCACAAGACGTGGAACTGACTTTACCACGATCTTACACTTGCCCACTCTTCCACTCATGAAACCGTCACACTTACAGGGATCAAGGTGTTCACAACTCTGACAAGATAAATAAGTCTCTGAATCCATGATTGAGGACAACGAATGATCACTTGCTTTCAACAATCGTCCACACAGAATTTCTCGAGTAACTACACTCAAGAATTCATCAATCTATCAGAACTTATTCGAACTCAACTTCAGTAGTTCAACAATATTGCAGAAACCTTCAACACACCCACAATCCTTGATCATCACTGATCCCACACAATTCTCAGCTTCCCTCCTACAGATCAACACATCTCCCTCTTTGCGACCGAATTGACTCTGGAACGGTCATTGTCTTGGTTTAGGCCGGGAGTCCTACAGATTGATCTCTCGAATCTAAGCACCCCCTTTGCAGCGGTGCATCTGTGTGAGGTTCAGCAGTTTTCTCGGTTGAGGAGTCTCGACCACACGCTCGACTCTTCATTTTCCTACAAAACCAGCGAATTATTTTTCCCCATCCACAAGCCCAAGCTAGAACTTCTAGTTCTACCCGAGCCTCGACTAGTTCCATCAGTCGAGAAAGCTCCGACTTTGACCCTTAAGATATTGTCTGACCTATCAAGTTATGATTGTTTTCATCTTGATGATATTAATAATGAAACCGCTGTGGATGAGAATGGATTTATTAGTCATGATATTATTGCTCTATTGAGCCCTTGTTCCGTGGATTAATTTGATCCAACATCTGTTCGTGCGTCTCATTTTGCTGAATTTGAACCTGATTTAGAAGGTGTTCAGTCGATTTAGAATCTAATTTAGAAGGTGTTCCACGAATAGAAACTGTCAAAAAAATCTGAACTTATTGTTTATGAGAGGGATTTACTTATCTTGTCCATGCATTACTTGAATATCACTAACAGTTTTCTATTGGGAATGAACTTACGTATCCTTTTGGAGGTTTATAGTGTTTGCAGGTTCATATTTGCAGCTGAGTTGATCCCCAACTTTTCAGACTCTATATATATGATTGGAAGCTTACTTTGGGGTACCAACCTCACCATGTTTGAGATTACGTGCTACTGGAAGCAGGGAAACAAATACCTTTCGCTTAATGGGAGTCAACCTATCAGATTAATTTGTTCCCTTCTCTCTATCTTTTATTTGCTTTCTTGTTGCATATAGCGTTTTAGGATTTCCCACCTTAATTTCTATGTTGGATGACTCAATTACATTGAGGACAATGTAATGTTTAAATGTGGGGGAGTGGTTTATTTAAACATATAGATTTTTTTTGTAAGTATTCACTTTCGTAGAGATTATAATTTATTTTTTTTGCATTGATCAGCTGTTGAGCGGGTCTTATAAAAAAAAATCGCCTCACTGTTTTGCAGACATCTCTTTACCAATGTTTAGTGGATCTGTCTCGCTTTTTAGCAGACATCTCTCTACCACTGTTTAGGAGACATCTCTTTACCACTGTTTAGTGGATCTGTCTCGCTGTTTAGCAGACATTCTCTCTCTACCACTGTTTAGTGGGTCTGTCTCGCTGTTTAGCAAACATCTCTCTACCACTATTTAGTGGGTCTTGTCTTACTATTTAACAGAATCTCTCCATATCCAGTTGTTGAGCTGATATTTCTTATTTATTCGTTGTGGAGCGAATATATTTTCTGTTTTACTCGAGGACTAGCAAAATGCAAGTGTGCGGGTATTTGATAAGCACGTAAGTGCGAAATTTTTACACCCATATTTATACTATCTAGTAATCGTTAGTCGCCTAATAATATTATTTTAAAGCTTTTGAAGGAGTTACAAGCAATTCTGATCATACGGAGAATAAACGGCTTAAATAGGAGCTAAAATGACATTTGTGGCAAAAAGCACCAAGGTACCAAAGAAATCAGTAGGCGGCCAATTCCATAATCCATGCTGGCACACCATCGTATCTAATTCATGGCCAGGTAGATATAAATATAAAAGAAAGAATTTCCTTACTAAACTCAAGCATGTGAATACACTAGTGGATGAAGGCTTTAGAAGGCAACAGGGGGCAATAATTGGTGATAGTTGTGGTCATGTTCGTGTTTATATGGCCTGATTTGTGCCTCAAAGTTGTTGAATGTGCATGGATATGTTTACGAGATGGCAGTCAGCCAAGCTTTCATGAACTGTTGAGTTTGGTTGATTTGATGTGTGCGATTTGGGGGTCGAGTTATGGATGCAAGATTAGAGAACCGATGGAAAAGGAATGGATATAATTACTGTGATTGATAACAACATATTTGGGCAATTTAGGTGGCAGTGAGAAGACATGATCGCTAGCAGTTGTATTTAAAGATCGGGTAGATAAAGTCTTGGTAGGTGCTTTGGCTGAGATGAAGAAGAGCTAGCGGTCCTGGTAGTGTTGTACATGTTTGAATGGGGTAGTCTGAACTGGTGTTGTGATGATTGATTTGGTTGCTCTTCGAAATAGTTAGTGTGTTGGCTTGGTTAATTCTCTTTTGGCTGGTACTGCCTGATTGCAGTCGATGGTGGTTTCTAGATGAATAGAACGGTGATGCTGGAAGAATTATATAGATGTAGTTCTAGTTCTTATTTCAAATCTCAACAGCAAGAGAAGAGTTTACTGCCATGGTTTGCCCGGATGTTTTAGATGGACTGTAAGCTCGTGTAAATGGTCATGGCTATAAACAAGGAAATTGAATAGTTGTGGGTACTGTTGGTTGAATAATTTCCAAACTTTGGAAATGGTTTGAATAGAATCCGGTGTTGTGGTTAAGTGCGGCAATAGAAGTGGGATGGACCTTGGCAGATAGGTGATATTTGCGAGGTCTTATTTTAGATTTTTCGCAGCACATATATATACATCAGCATACAAAGACAGAATTGGGGGGTGGGTGGGGTGGGGGGAAGCCGTTTTGGAGGCAGATACATGGCCGTGAACAGGAAATAGTGTTTGCAATTTGTGTTTCCGTTTCTTTGATTAGCTTGTCGTTTTGATTTAAATTTGTTTATGGCTTTTGAGAAATACATGGCTAGCTAGATCCATGTTAGGGTTTAGGTAGAAACCAATTCAATTGTGTACTCTCTACGATGATATTTTTAATAATGATTTGATTGATTAGTATTTTCACTTCATATAGCTTGGTGTTTAACTGCTCATGTGATTTTCTTGATTATTTATGGTTTTGAATTGATATGGCGTGCTTTGGTTAAGTTTTTTGACGTGATATGCGTTAGGATTGATAACTAATGCTTTAGAATCACTACCCTTGAAGCGAAGGAAATTACAACGGTGAAACAATATTTTGGAATTTAACATACTATCTTCCGAGACATGAGATTAATTTCAATATTTTTCTCGAGTAATACATAAAAACTAGTGGAGTTCACATGATTTAATTGGTGGAAACCAAAAACCCTAATAACCCATTCCCATTTTGTTTATTGTTAAAATTATTCGATTAATTATTCTTGATATTAGTTAGTAGTAGTACTTTCACACTCCTCGTGGGAACGACCTGTACTTATCATTGTCTACTAGTTAGACACTGTGCACTTGCAGTATATTATTGTAGGTTTCTGAGCCTATTACATATGTTCTCCATATGTTGTTTGTTTGATGATGATTTAGATACAATTATATTCATCATTAAGAAGAAGTATCTACATGCATTTTTGTTTGTTTTGGTCGACGGTAGTGGTGGAGATGGTAGTGGATTTGCTTTAAAAATGGGTGTGAATTTTGATATAAAAATAATATATGGACTAGATCCGAGTTAGCGAGTCCACTACGATTTTCGCTCTCCTCGGATCTATTTTTGCTCTCCCTTTAACAAAAATCTTAATCTAAGTATATTAATTAAACCAAACATGTTAACTAGTGCAAATTAAACAAGGACGGTTTAGCCATTGTTATGAATATATGGTCAACCCAAGGGGCTTTGGATTTCACTTCCTAATGACCTTATTTTGTTTTGTTAAGTATTAGAAATAACTCATGCGGTAACGGCACGGTTTTAACATGAAATATGACTTATATAAGAATATTTTCTCGACCTTTTAATCGATTAATTCCGGGATAGTTCATTATTTGGTTTCAAGCCAAAATAATGTCCGTGCATACACTACATAATAAAATTAGTCATATGAAACTCGGAAAAGCCAACAACTGAATCATTCAAGTAATAGTGTATTTAGATGCCTCACTTCCCATCAAATTTACCTTGTTACCAAATCATACATATACTCATTCTTCTGTGATAGTTCATTATTCCAATTAATGCTATAAAAATTTATTGTAATGTTTCACTTTGAACTTGAATAGAATGAATAGATGTATGGTTAGGTATTCTATCCCCTTGTAATATTTTTAGCATTTAATATTTGTTTTGATATCTTGGAGGAGATCCATTAATTAATAACTAATAAATTTACATTCATAATGAAAAAGGTTATAAATCTTACATCCGTCGGATATCTATTACTGGGATGGTCGGACGCAACGTTCATCTTTCAAAATGTTCTCCGACCGTCCTAGGCTCAAAACCCCTTCTGTTGTTATAGATACCCTAATTAATTTGGATATACTCCAGTTTGGCCCGTATTTTGTAGTCCTCGATGCATATTCATCGTCTTTCTTAGTCCACCTTGAGCTAAAAACACGTTTTTTTCATTCTTTTTATGGAACATAGGAATTTGATTAAGGTTGTAGGCATATCATGACAGATCCCCCTGCCATCACGCATGCATATGAAACAACATGTCAAATGCACATCATTAAATAAATATCTAGTTTCGGTGAGAGGATCCATCAATCGATATCTATAATACAAAACAAAAGGGATTTTTGAGTCACAAACGGACGAATAAAATTTAAGAGACAAACGGATGATCCGACCATCCAGTCTCATCCTAGCCATTTACATCTAACGGATGTAAGAGTTCTAACCTTCTTCCATTATGGTTATATGCATTTATAACCCTCACAATTAGTTCCACGCTAATTAAAAAGAAAATAATGTCCCACCAAAATATTAAAGTGGACAATTAAATGTTAAAACCACGTGGAACTCTTATTTTTACACTCATATTTTATTGTAGTAAAACAAAGAAAATTCCTTGCACCATATCCTTAAAAAAATCAAATTAGCCAACCTTCATCAACCTGCAAAACACAAGTAACATTAGAACATTAATTTGCGGTTATAATGTGTAAAACCCGAACAACAAAGAATTTGCAGATTCTCTTTTTAAAAATACAAAAAATAATTTTCATTATACTCATTGTAAAGAAAACAATCCAAAAATGAAAAAAAAAAAAATCCAAAAAATGACTCGCTGAATTTACTCTTAAAGAACAGTTTAATCGCCGAACTATTAATGGTCGAATTTAATAGTCTACGCAAAAAAAAAAAAAAAAAAAAAAAATGACGGCTCACGAAAAAAGTAGAAAGGACCACCTATAATGAATAGAGACATATATAAAATGAGTAGTATTTCTTCCTTCCGTACCTTCATAATCATCTCTGACTCATTCTTTCGGTAGAGTTTTAATACATGCAACACCAATAACAACAACACTGGATAATTTAATTGAGGTGCGAAGATATAGATAAACCTATCCGGTGAACAAAATCAACGAAACGACCTAATTTAAGAAGTGCAGAGAAGTTGTTTGGAGTCCTATATGGGTTTTGCGGTTCGCTTATATTAATTGACAAAAATGTAACAATAATATTAATAAATTATTTTAGTTCGATCTAATTACAACTCAGTTTATAAGGATTTTTTTAAGGAATCCAAATATTTTGCTACAGTTATATGTAATATTGGTCGAGACTGAGGCATGAGTGTTAAATCATAGGCCTTATTTCTACTTTAGCGAAAAAAGAAATCATATTTTAAAGTTTGTATTCTCCGAGGCTAAAATTTAGGACATGCACTACATAATTAAGGTTTATAAAGCTCACTTTTTTCCTATTTTAAGTAAACCACAAATATATTTTGTTCAATATTTATGGGCGAAATTAGGACAATGTAGAATTGAGGCTAAAAGCATAATTAAGGTTTATAAAGCTCACTTTTTTCCGGTAAACACGATCGAAACAATGTAGAATTGAGGCTTTCTCGATCCTCCATCCATCACCGGTTTTATTCACCTGATTATACTCCTCATCCCCCTAATTATCCTCCCCACGTAAACCTATTATCCACCTACACTCACTAATTTACCATCATAAATTTATTCCATTGAAATACTTACCCACACAGAAGAAAAAAAACATGTGCATACTATAAAATTTGCATGCAAAAGAAACGACGACTTTATGATTAACACATAATATATAGTTCATTCAACAAAAAAACGTCAAAACATTAAAAATGTCACAAATTATAATTATTAAGTAAACATGTATAAATAGAGGAGTGTAATTCTTCAACCATACACCTTCAAACTCATTCACCCATTTCCAACTTATTATCTTGGTAATTTTTTTAGTGCAAGAGTATCAACATGTCAAACATGAGTAGCTGCAGTCCCACAAAATCAGTTTCCTAAAATGTTTATTATGTGTTGCAAGATTGCGATGAAAACAAACCTGTAGTACTCAAGATCTGTGTTGCAAGAAAACGAGAAGAGGTCGATTTCATGACGACCAACGAAGTCACTACTTTGGATTTACTTATGATTAACGAAAAAGTGAGTGCATTCATATTTTCATCCGAATCAAACTAATGTTTTTTTTTTTGCAGGTTAAATATGTGAGGAATTAAGAGGACGATGTCGAAGAGAGAATATCGATGTTCCTTTGAGGAGGAAAATGAAGGAAAATCCATGGTTCATGCATCACATGTACGCGGAACTATTGATGATTAGTGAAGAGAATGAGAGAATGGATTTGAGGCTGTGTCGAAACCATGCAATGGAAATGACATAAGATAATACCGGAATGGAATCACCAGATCATATGGATAACGAACACATGACGATAGTGCCATCGGTCGAGGAAGAATTTTTTGGAGGATATAATCACATTTATTGCTCATCAGGTTAAGATTCAACATAATGGTCTGAATACAACACAAATCAGTATCAAACACTAACAATCTTTGGTGATTGAATAATAAATTATTATTTAAGGGCAAAAAAAAAACAATTTACCAGGAATTATTATCAAAAAGTCAACTGCAAGTGTAACCGAATTTATTGGGTGACAAATATTTAATATTTTCATATTAAATATTATACAATATGACATTGTTTTAAAATCACTATAACATTACCTAAGAAAAAAATGCAAGTTCTCATGGGTAAAATTAAGTCTTATCATAGTTTGCAGTAATTATTAAATAAAATCGTTATAACCAAAAATTTATAAGTCCGTTATCTTATTCAGTAAAAAAAAAAAGCCAAATCAGTTGATGAATCAGCTTTATGACATCTTAAATATCCATATGTGTGATCTAAGAGAAAATATCTTCGTACTCTTTTTCCTCATGCCGTGCACGGGTTATTTCTAGTCAACAATACATGACTGAAATACTAAGTTAACTGAAAAATATTTGTTATAATTTTGTCAGGCCTATAATGAATGGTAACTTCTGAAATTAATCTAATCAATCCTCATAATTATACTTAGAAAAAGGGAGGAAATGAATGTGTCGGCCATTGAAAAGTTGCAGCCATACAATGATATAAAGGCCAAACGGCGTGTCGGGTTCGTTAACCCTCTCTCTTTCCCCTTATTGTTTGATTAAAGTTTAATTAATTTATCCAAGAAACGGTCGTGTTAGGTAGAGCGCCAGTGAGATAAAGCCAGTAGGAGTGTGTAGTACTATCGTTGTTTTGACGTTAATGAAAACGATTAAATATTTTATTTTTTTTCTTTTACGCAAAAAGGGCAATGGATTAAAAAGACAGTAACACCAATAAGAATATAAGAGTATGGTGTTCTGCAGAAAAGAAAAGAGTACAAAGCTTTTCTTTTTTTTTTTAAGCAAAATCGGACATAGCCGATACAGTTACGATCACATTACATGTCTAATGACACTATAGTCAGCACTTAGGGATGGCATAAGCCAAATAGGAGGTGTATACCAGGCCATAGATGTCTGATTCGTTTTTGCCCATTGGGCTACATTATGGGCAGTCCCATTACTGGTACGATTAACGAAAGTAAAGCGAATTTTCCTAAATCTAGAAATTAGGTATTCAATGTCAGAAAACAAAGCTTGTGTTCTATGGTCTCCGTTAAAATCTCTTCGATTTATCTTCTCTATAATTCCTTCAGCATCATGAGTACAAAGCTCAATTATTCAATGTCAGAAAACAAAGAGTACAAAGCTCAATTATAAGAGTATGGTGTTCTGTAGAAAACGATTAAATATCATTTTTTTTTTTTTTTTTTTTTTGATAAACAGTGAAACCCTTTCATTAATAGTAAATCAGAGTTACAATGAGTGAGAGTACAAATTCAAGAAACAACAGAGAAACATATTGTGATCGAACAAGGCCATGAATTCCGACAAGAGAAAGAGAAGAAATTCCGGTGAAGATCAAACACAGATATGAAAGAGCCGAATGATTCGGAGAAGTAATGGTTTTTCCGGAGTAAAATCCAACCATTTGTTTGATTGTCTTCGTCAGACAGAGATGCTCCAGTGGAGTGATTTGTGCAACTTTTCTTCTTGAACTTGTGGATGAAGATTCAGGCGGCCGGAAGCCATCCCCGGCGACCTTAAAACTCAAACTCGGTAACCAAGAATACCCATTAATGGCAGGAAGAATCACTATAAAAGTGAAGATAAAAGCACCATAAAGATGCATAGACCTTGCCGTCAACCGGCAAGTGAAGAACATAAAAATAAAACCCTAAAAAAACTTAGAACCCTAATAATCTAAGAAGAAACAAGATGGAACTAAAGTAAAACAACTAGTTTCTATTGCTACTGCCCAGATCTACTTGGATCTATAAAGATCCAGCAAATCTGAGCAGTTTACAAGCTGCCGGAAAAAGGTTTTTATTTTGCGCCAGAAATTGCTTTTAGAGTGGGAGCAGAAGGAGAGAGAGGATCCCGCTATGCATAGTTTTTGAAGGTGGAAATTTCTGGGGAACCCATGTTTGGTTCCTCTCTCTTCTAGAAACCCGTCATTAAAATTGTATATATCTATAGCCCAAAATAAAAAATGTACGGCTAAGATTAAAAAATTTAGATTGAGTTTATACTTTCCTACTTTTAAAAGGACTACATTAACCTTAATTAAGATAAATATTATTAACATAAATATCTAATAGTCAAATAATTATTGGCGTATTTGTAGCCGAGTAGGCGTTATTGGTGGACCTTATAATCCTCATTTGATTGGGGGCCAACCATTTTAATTAGGGGCCACAACTTTTTATTTGCACCCCAATTTTTTGAGGGGCGTAGTAATCCGATATTGAAAAGACTGTTTTACCCTTACCTAAAACTAAACATTAAAAATCAGTTAACCTTAATTAGGCTTCTCTTCTTCATCTTCCTCTCCTCCCCGTTCTCTTCTCCACCACCACCATTAACGACTATTTTGAAGAAATTTTTTTTCTTCAACCGATTCATGGCGTAATCGTCGCCAAAAATCAAAACCCAAGAAAGTTATGGCTCCAATTAGAAGGTATATGAACTTAAACCTACCTTGTATTCGTTAGTATCGAAATTTCAGTGTAAGATTTGTTAGTATCGAAATGAAAACCCCTAACGACTTTTCATTTGCAGGCAGATTCTATGAAAAATCGTTAGTGTATTAGGATGAAGATGACGACCCTAATTCTGCTACTTCAACATTTTTTGCCCTAAAATAGAGTCGTTACCGTATTAGGTTGAAAATGACGACCCTGTTTTGACGACCCTTTGTTATTGGTTAACGACTCTAGGTGAACATTATAAATGGTTGGTTAGAGCATCCACAGTGCTCTTAGGGTCGTCAGTATATCAGAATATCCCTATGACGACTCAAACACACAAAAAATGGCCTTTTTATACAGAGAGTTTGGATTCGAGAGTCGTCTGGGTATTAAACGAATCAACTAACGACTCTAGGTGAACAATATAAACAGTCGTCATGGTTTAACACACCACCTTGACGATTTTTCATCACCATTAAAAGTTGCAGGTTAGAGTCGTCGCCATGTGTGTCAACAGTATGACGACTCTTTAGGGTCGTTGGCGTATACAACACCCGACTATAACGACCCTCACTCTGAGTAGTTCCATAGTGACCATGAATCGACCACTTGGAGCACCATTCAGACAATTTGAAGAGTATATGAAGTTTATCTGATTGTTTTGAGCTCCGGGTTCTTCATTTTAAGGATTGGTTCCTTCATTTTGAGCAGTAGGATCTTCATTTCCACCATTATTCATGGCTTCCTCCATTAACATCTCTTCATCAAACATCCAATCCATAGGTTTATTAGAGAAAATCTCACCATCAACACAATCATGGTTATTGTTTGAACCTTCACCAACCTCATTCCCTTCACTTGAATCACTCATTTCTAAAAACCCTAGTTTTTTCCTCTCAAAACTACTCTTCTTCTTCTCAAAAAAAAAAACCCAAAACTAAAATTTCCCCAAATTTTAATCCCAAAACCTGATTTTTATCTAAACAAAAATATCACACTAATCAACTTAATTAAATCTTAATACTAATCACTCAGGGGCATTTTAGCCATTTAGAAAATATTTTTATAAGGGGTGACCCAAATTAGGATTGGGTGACCTTTTTTGTCCTCTAGTGCTTGGCCCCCAATTAAAATGTCCGGCCCCCAATCAAATGAGGCTTATAATCGCAACAGATGTGTGCTCACCCGACTAATAAGGCTTAATTAAAGATAATGAAGATTTGTGAACGCATATCCATTAACATCAACCAATATCCATTACGTGTCGTGTACAGCATGCCTTACTTTTCTTTCATATACTATATATATAGTATTTATTGCATGAGATTAACTCGGGTGGACTTCATTAAAAACCAAACTTTTATTAAAAACCAAAGTTTGCATGAGATTAACTCGGCTAAGATTAAAGGTGATAATTACTATTATCAATAGGTGAAAATTAGAATTTTCATTAAAAACCAAAGTTTTCATTTGAAAACTAGAATTTTCACTAAATTTAGTTAGTGTGAAAATAGGAAATTTCATTATTGATGGGTGGTGAAAACAAGATATTTCACTAATCACACCACATTATTATGGATATTTCACTAATCACACCACATTATTATGGATAAAAACCAAAATTTTCACTTAAAAACTAGATTTTTCATTAAATCTAATTACGTGTCAAAAAGGAAGCTTCACCAATCGCGCTTTGTGAAAACTGCAATTTTCCTAAAATTCCATTGATAATAATATTGAGTATATTTGGTCGGGCAATAACAAAAATAAATATGGGAACAAACAAATAAACCGAATTAACTAGGAGTAAAAAAAGGAAAATCAGTTATTTGGGGTACATTTTTTTAGGAGAGAATAAATGCACGTCATTTATGGAGAAATCTTAGAAAGAGTCATTTTAGGGAAGTGAAAGGAATTATTTGTGGAGTTTTTTTAGGATTATGATTTGTTATAACTTCCTTTTTTTTTCCTTACATATAACCAAATTAATTTCTTTAGTAAAAGGCTATTTATGTAATCAACTCCTTATTTATAAATAAATATGGGTTCTTCATATATGGAATCTTAATGGTGGGTTTCGTATATACAAAAAAAGTGAAATGGGCTACAAATAAAATTCCCCGTTTTTGAAGTGTGGACAAAACGATTAAATATCATGAGTAGCTTTTATATGATTGTAATCGGAAAGACAGATATTATTACATGAATACGAAAATGAGGTTTTATATTATACTGCAGCCTGTGTTCGGTTCCACGATAGTTGACGTCCACCGTTTCCATGCCTGCGATATGCATATATGTAGCAGACGTTCTCTCCCGGTAAGACGGTAACGTGGTTCGGTGGAAGAGTACGACTCTACCGTGTGTTGTTCGTATGTGGTTTGCCGTCTATGTGTGAATGCTGAATAGACAGGGTGTTATGTAACATCCTATCCTGGTTCTCCTTTTCCCTATATCACGTGCATTACGTCTCCATAAACCGATTTCATTGGTTCAAACCTTCCTAACTCCCTACTCTGCTCCCTCCAATCTAAACCCCACATATGGAAAATGGTGAACCCCACTTGTACCTGAATGTGATTCAAATTATAAATGTGTGGTGTAGATTGGAGGGAGCAGAGTAGGGAGGTGGAGAATAGGAAGGTGAATAGCTTTCCGATTTCAAAAGCAAACATATCATTTACGTATTTTTTTTGAAAATGTGAAGCAAACGTATCATTATGATAACGGAATATTAAACACGTAATTAACCAGCTGAACTGATCTGGTTATAATAACTCTTTTTGTTCTGCTCGGTATCTGTATTAATTATTCGTCATATTGGCATGTACGTTCAGATCAGATACAATTAGCACAGTAATTAACAGTATATTTATAACTTAACAAATATTATGGGGGAACCTTTTTTTACAGAAACAAAAACCTTATATGCTCAAAGGAAACACAATTATTGATAAAAGTGGTCCAAACAACAGTGAAAAACGGTAGGGTTATATTGACATAGACCACAAAGGAGCCAGCCAGCCAGCCAGGGCATGTGGAGTTCAGCATTTGCATGTGAAATTGAGGGTAATGGTGTTATCAGTTATCCATCAAGTTGTCCGAAATGACAAAATTGAAAGATTTGGTTATGCAAAGAAAGAAACTTTTTGATTTTTCTTTCCTGGCGAGATTGGGGTATACCCAAACTAATTGGGGTATACCCAATTTCAAGGGGACATGGTGTGTCATTATTAAAAAGTGTGATTTTACTTTAATACCCTTGAACTAATTAAATTTTAAAAATAAACTCATTTCTTAATTTCATTAACCCTAAAATTAAAAAACTAACCAACTCTTAATCTTCTCTTCTTCTTCATCTTCATCTTCATCTTCCATCAACCAAAGCCATATAAAAATCTTCAACTTTGATTTTCCAAAAAAATTGTTGACTCTAACAAAGAAAAGAAGACTATAAATGATGTTTAAACTCAAACCCATCATTGTGTTGTGTGATTTGATTGTTATATTAGGTTAGAAATCGAAAATTATGATTTTCGTGTTTTTTGGCGCAAGGTCGTAACATGCATATCTTGCCGACTTTTCATAATGCAATGATTGACCATGGCGGCGATCAGTAAATTTTTCAAATTCCATACAGGTATTTTTTGAAGGGCCAATTTTTGAATATTTTTGAATACCTTTGGCCAAAAACAAAAGGAAGGGTATTTTTGAATACCTTGCCTAGCCAATAAATTTTTTATGTCATCTCCGTATGTCAAAAAACAAAAAGTCGGCAAGGTCGACGATGAAGATCATCTTAGGCCACTTTTGGCCTGGGCGAGGTCGACGATGAAGACCTTGCCAAGCAACTTTTGGCCTGGGCGAGGTGACGATGAAGATCTTGCCGGCCACTTTTGGCCTAAGCATGATCTTCATTAGTCGACCTTGCCGACTTTTCATATTTTCGAACCGAAAGTGTTGATTTATTCTTTGATTTTGAGTATGATTTCATAAAACGAATTCACAATCCCCTTTTAGAAGTATTTCGGTTGTGTGCTTCATTTTCGTTGCAAGAGATATTCTCAAAAAAAAAAAAAAAAAATCATCAAAAATCATCCCACAAAAGTTCAATCAAAAACAAAATTTCATAACTTAAAATTCATAAGTTTTAATCTATTCAATCAATTTAAACTTAATTAATTAATCTAATCAAAATTTTAGGGTTAATTAAACGAGGACAATTTTGCCATTTTGAAAATATTTGGTTAAGGGGTGACCTCTTTTACTTCAAAATGACCCTATTTTGTCTCATTGGGTATACCCCAATTAGTTTGGGCATACCCCAATCTCGCCAGGTTTTCTTTTGTGTAAAAGTTGGTCTGATTAATGTATACAAGTCTTTTTATTAATTAAAGCAGTGGTAGTAGTAGTTAGCTAGAGCACATGTCTGTGCTTTCTTCTCTCTTTAGCTATTATCAGCATTCTAGACTTTAGTTATTGGAGAAACCATCCACGAGAAGTTGATATAATTGGCCTTACATAGTACTCTATCTATGATTCTATGTTGATACATCATTGATTACAGTGATTATTAACGCTAAGTTTATTAGTACTAAAAGGAATTGCGCATTAGTATGTGCGGGTGTTTTTTGTTTTTTTTCATTTCCATTTTGCATGCTTAAACTGCTAGTCTAAAATGTCATGGAGGTTATCTGTGTTCAGGACCTTTTAGGGCTAGGCGTCAATACTGAAACCCATTCAAATCATTTCAAAACTAAAACCCATTCAAATCATCAAAAATGATATATATACCGAGTGATTGTCCCGCAAAATACACCGAGTGAAATAAAAAGTGGGCCCTAAAAACAGCCCCCTGCTAACCACGTGAAGGGCTGGCCCACTTTTTTGTTTCACTCGGTGAAATCCTTCGGGATAATCGTTCGGTGTGTGTAGCACAACTGTCAAATCATTACTCTTACAGTCTTACAAACTAAAATTAAAACCTAAATTCAGGACCGTCTTAGGGGCTAGGCGGTCCCCTAGGGCCCAAAATATTTTTTTTCTTCCAACAATAGCCAATATGTAACATATATAAGTGTTAGTAAAGTGTTTTGCCAAACTTTTTTGCATTACAAATAGTTTGTAACAGTTTTAGTCGTTACTAAATAGTTTATAACAGCTATAACTGTTATTAAAATCTTAGTTTTTGAAAACACCAACCAGTTTTGGGGGTATTTACCCCAAATTTTCAGCTTATAACCCAAAATCTAATCAAAATGGCTGAAATTTTTGTTGCAGCCTGCGGCCGTATAGCCCAATTCAAGTTATCACGTTAAATGTATAAAATCTATCTTCCTATAATCTAAAATTTTAACTCTCACTGTGATTTGGTGACCCGTAAAAAGCCCCAAATTTCAAATTCGCCTAGGGCACCCCAAAGGTGTAAGACGGCCCTGCCTAAATTCATCGATCGATTCTAACTATATCAATCTATTTAAAGGAAATTTCATCATCCCTTTAGAAAAAGAATTTTCAAACTAAACATCGTCGATTGCAACCCATTACTCTTAATTATACATGTGATTGATTTGTCCATTAAAAATTAAAAATTACTAGCAATCTTGGGTTTATGTGTTTAACCATAATCGGTCGACGTCCACGTCCATGTTGACTGTTTCCTATGATAATCGGTCGATGTTCATGGCCACGTCACCCGATCTATTTTGTATGTGTTTTATGGTTGAAGAATATTTAACCAGAATCAGTTGATGTTCATGCCCATATCACCCGATTCTAGTATGCAAGAATACTCAGTTTTCTGTATGTTTTTCTTGTTGTTGCTAGAATCGGATTATGTGAGTGTTCACATAAACCGATTATATAGCATTTAATTTGTTAATTGTTAAGCCCATAATGGGTTCATGTAAATGTCCACATAAGCCGATCATTAGTGAAAAAATATCAACTTTTTTGTATAACTTTTAACCTAGAATCGGTTTTTTATGAGCACTTGTATGGACCGATTATTTTAGTGCAGTGTTAGGAATCGGTCTATGTGTGTGTATCGTGCTTACCGATTCTTACAATTGGGCTATGTAGTAAGTGATATACACCGATTATGGGTGTTCTTCGCAAATTAAAACATCATCCCATAATCGGTCTATGAGTGTATGAACATCCAACAATTCTAGGTTAATTGCTTTCATGTTGTGATGATGAATTAGATGGGTTGATTTCTAGGTTAACAAAATTAAACATCTCTTAATCAACCGAATTAACACTAATTAATCAGGGAAAAATTAGTCATTTATTAAAATATTTGGCTAAGGGGTATTCCCTTTTACTTTCTAATGACCCCTTTTTATCTTTTAGTGATAGGCCTCGAACAAAGGGCGTAGGCCTCAAACTAGGGAGGATTTTTTTCCCGGACCCCTATTAATTCTTGTAAATGACAGATTGTATATTATTCCTATTTTTTTAGTATATTTTTTATTTTATAAATATTAAATGTTTATTCAATTCTAGTTTGATTTATTTTCTTGAAAAATTTATCCTCATTTGATAAAAGGAAATGGTTATATTAATAGTAAAAATAATGTTACATTTGGTAATGATGATAATAATAACAACAGTAATTGTAATATTAAATGTGTTATTAAAGATACTATTTCTAACCTAATTATTTTGAACAAAATCGGCTTAGATGACATGTCTATTTTTGTCATTTTCTACAATGACTGATATCACCGACCATAATTTGGTTATATTTTAAATATGCTTTACCATTTAGATTGTAGTTTACCGAAATCTTAACTGTGTTTCCTCACAACATAGCACAACATCGAAGTTTATTGAACTAGGCATATTTTTATTTTTATTTTGAGATTCGGAATAAGGACATGTAACCCGTATGTCAACAGAATTTTTTAGGAGGAGAGGGCTTAGGTAATGACTAGTATGAAAAAACAACAACTAAACAATCACACGTCGTTTGTCTGTTCTGGTAGATTTCTAGAGCTTTGGCTCAATATTTGGTGTGGGTTCACCAAGAACCTATATTATGTACAAAATTTCGGTAATTTTTTTCAAAAGGGAAAATAAACTGATTTTTAAATCTTACCGAAATTCTCTGAGCATATTTTTTTTTTCTTATCAAATAATATTCTCGAGCAACATAATATGTATCAATGGGCGTGAGTGTATTTTGCGTGTTGAGTCAATCTTAATATTTGTCATCAGTGATATTGATTGATTACCATGAACTATGCCACATGTTTCAACCTATATAAACGATCTGTTAAGAGATGTTTTTCTCGTCCCAAGGAGAGCTAATATCATTTGCACTCTTTTATGCCTTTTTGTATAGTTGCGTAAAAGCTAACCACTACACCCATGTAAAACTGAACTCGCTACCAATCTGAAAGCACATATAGAGAAACATTAGAGAGAGAACTTGCACTTCGTTGATAGAATCTTCAAGTTGGGGTCCTTGGATTTTCGGCCAAGGATTACATATTTGTAGGCTTGAAGGAGCACCAGATTACTCAATGGGGTACATTATCTAAGTTACATATATTTTAGAGCTTTCCTAGAATTAAAATTGGGCTTGATGGTTTGCATAATAGTATCTCTTTGATCTAGGGAGGATATTGGAATATATATGGTATCCACAATCTGTATTTGTTTTCATTTTGATTAGATAGATTATTTAAGAGCATATAACGTGGTACACCCTGAGTCGTATATAACTATATTGATTTTTTTTGAATTTATAGGTGCATATAAGACAATTATGACAACTACCGGGGAAGTTTACAGTTATAGCTATTCTCACAAGAAGGTCACATATCCTCTTGACATGGATACATATCTATGGACCAATGGCTTAACATGAAAAAGAGATGAAAATTATTGTCTTCAGAAACATTGGGTATTTAACTTCAAGTATATGTTTAAACAATTGATCATGATGATACTCATATTTCCATCGAACCACTTAGCAAAAAATAATAGTTCAAAAATAAAAGTGCTTTTGGTAAAAATAGATCGCGACATCAAACAAAAAGCTTGCTCAAGTTTATAGACATACCTTTTTAGAAGAATCCAATCGTGAATCATACAACTTCACCATATATTCAAAAATTTACCCAACACACTATGTGCACCCTAATTCTTGTGCTTCACTTACCATATATCATACCAGGGCATTTCTTGCTGAGAGTGCACTTCCAACACAATCAAGTTGTGTTGGGGTGAACAATGTTTTTTTTCACAACAAGCAATTGAAACAAACTTTTCCATATCTATGATTTTTTCATCATCTAAGTTTTTTGGCTTAGTTTGTTTTCTTCATATTCTTGTGTTTCCCCTGTGGATTTTCATAAAAGGGATCACTTTTAGAACCCTTAAGTTCATATATATCCATTTTTCCCAGGAGATTTTCAGCATCCAAAATAATGGATTCTGTCATTTCCATTGTCATGGAATTTTATGGGAGATCATTCCTCTTGATACTCAATGCACTATTGATGTTCTTTGGGAACCACAACTGAGTGCATTTAGGAACAATCGAAAACTTATTTCTATTTTCTCTTTATGATTTCTTGGAAAAGAACTAGATTGATTATTATTTTGCAAATTAGTCTTTCTCCAATTGGGAGCATCGGATCTTGTCTTCGTCTTTACAAAGTTATCCTTTTGATAATCATGATGTTGTGAAAATGCTTCGTATTACGTTTATAGGCAAAGAAAGGTTTACCCCGACTCCTTTTTCTAAAGGTTGGATGTTTACAACCCATAATGCCAAGGGTATTATCCTTAACGTATGATCTAGGTTTGATCACTTCTTGTGATGCCCAAACAAGTACATCGTGAAGTTTCTCATTCCTTATGCGAAAACGACATCCCCTTTGCAGGTGACATTTATTTCCAGAATAATAGCAAACATAAGGAGTGTTCTTACCTGGATGCATGTGTGCTGGCTTTGGAGGTTGATAGACTTTGATCTTTAGAGAATTAACTTCCGGTGAAGGTATTTCACTTTCAACTTCAGTGGAAGCCTTTGTTTGAGAAGAATCACTAGCCTTGACAAATTTTACATCTTTGCTAGTAATTGGAGCATCTATTCCCTTATAGCCCAATCCTCGTGTATCACGGTGATTTTTACTTGCTCTTAACATTGAGGTTAATTTGTTCGGTCTAGTATTGAACTTTTTCGAGTCCTCTTCCAACATCTTGATTTTATCAAGAACATCAGCTAGATCTGTCTGAAAGCGTTTTTCTTGAGCGAGACAAGCACTTTTCTCTGTATTCAAAACCAGTTCATTGATAGTTAATCCTTGCTTCAGATTCTGCAAGTTTCTATTTTAATGATAGAAATCTCGACGAATATTATCACATTCAAGATACTTTTTACTTAGGTTATTCTCATGATCTTTGATGATCGAAGAGTCATATGAATTCCAAACATAAAGACCTTCATTAATTCTTCTCAATTTCTTGTTTACTCGTCATAGAGGAGTCATAAAAGGTGTAAAACAAGAAGTCGTCAACTATTTCTTTGCCAAAGGTTTTAAGATCCTGACATACTCTGAGATTTCCTCATCAACATCTGTTAGAGCATTGCTCGGCTGAACCCGCCAAGCGTTGTTATGTCAAGGTTGGTTGTCATATTTTAGTACCAAAACTCAAGAGTCGCTTGATTAGAACTACTAGAGTCAACTTCGTTAGGTGAGACTATGAAGTCTAGAAATGTTGAGACAAACATGTATTACTATGAAGACCTGAAGATTCAGAAGATATATCGACATCAACGAAGACATCATCCTTCTACTTGAGGTTAGTACTACATGACTTGACTTGTTTCCATTTTTATATCTTTACTTTCAAGTCGTCTAAATTAAAAACATAACATGCGAAGTTATATACATGAAACTCTAGTATTAGAGACTTGATCATTTTATTATGATAAAAGTGTCAAGGAAGAATATACAAGTTGTTTTAAAACTTAGGTATATTGATTTCCGAAGTATAATGCTTATCTTTTGAACTTCCTATTTGTGACATCGACATAATATTTGTAACTTGTTACTAGATTGTGTGGTGAACTTAGGTTTGATTTCATACCTAGAAAACTATGTTTAGCTACATGAGTTTAAGGAAATAGACTTACGAATTTGTTTCGTAGTTGAAAGAAATCAATAGGATTGATGGTTCGTTTTTCATTGAAGATCTAAGGTTGGACCGATGCTAACCTATATAGGGAATCAAGGTAGTACCGATCCTTACTTATGTTGGGAGTCATGGTAGAACCGATCCCAATATGCAAAACCGATTCTTCTAGTCATGTACACTTTAAGGTTTGTGTGGGAAATTGGGTTTGCAAAATAGGAAAGTTCAAGATGTCGACATAATGAGTAATTTGAACATTAGCTGAAATCTTATTTATTGATTGTTCAAAGATATTTCTTGATACTTAAGGTGAGAACCCGAACTGAAATGTTTGAGAATCTTTTTGAGATTTTTGAATATATATGTTTTGTTTTACCAACAAGCAAAACATATCTCTGGAAAAATATATTAGTTAAGTGCTAGCTAATATTGAGTTGTCCAAGAGGGATTTCGATTATACAGTTGGATATTGGTTGGAATTAGACAAAACCGAATTTAGGTGCTTTATTGCATATCTTGAGAATATTTTTGGTAATGGAAATTCCTTGGTGTCCAAACTACCTTGGTCTATAAACAGAGAAGTTTTTTCTTCTTACAAACTTATCTTGAGGCAGGCACTTCATCTTTATAGTCAATGTTGTAGCCGACTAATAGTATTACTTGTTATACTATCTTGGAGAGGAGAGTAACCTAATTAGGTGAAATCTCTTACGTCCGCTAGTTTAAAGACTTCTTTGGAATCAAGAAGCATCTACTAGTACTGTTGGAGGGAAACTAAAATTATATTGTTATTTTAGGTCTCGATTATTGATTTGATTGACTAACGGTTGTTAACTCTTGATTAGTTTGATTATTCTTGAGAGCCTTGTCTTTTGACATAAGGTCACTCAAACTAGATCAAGAGTTATCGGTAGTTCAGATCTGTCTTTGGATTTCACGTTGATTTGTGATCATCCATTGTTAACAGAGTTTGTTTTGTGCGTGATCGATCATAAGTTGGAATCAAGTTTGGTTGTGCAGGTATAGAAGAAAATTCAAGATTTGAAGACAAGAACATTTCTTATTGGTTTCGTATCTTTGTAATTTGCTTCGTCCACAAACTTGATCGACTAGGATCCGACTAGATCTGGTTTACCTTTGATATATTTGTTATCGCTAGTCGTTTTAGATCGGCAAACTATCATTTGGTATTCTTCAGTATCCGAATCTGATAGTTTGTATAGCTAGATCTGATTAACTTCTTAATCTAGATCTTGGTAAATCTTACTTGACAAATGATCTTATTAGATTAAATGGAAGAGCCTTTGTGAACTCAACTAGAATATATCCGATTAACTTCTTGAGATAAGAAGAATGGTTACCAAACAGATTAGTCATTTACTATTTGGGAAACGATCAAAAGGAGTTGAGTGCTTGAAGTCTTCACAGCGGCTGAAGCAACTTAAGATAGTGGACTCTATCTTAGATTCACGTGCATTTACCAGATTGGATGTAGGCGCAGGGATACTGATAGAACTAGGTAACTAGGGGTAGTTTACTTGGTCTCAACTATATGAAGTTGGTAGTGGTCTTTGTATAGCGGCTTAATTATGAAAGTATTCAAAACTGGACTAGGTCTCGGGGTTTTTTTTCATTTGTGGTTTCCTCGTTAACAAATCTTGTTGTGTGTATTTACTTTAATTTACGCATTATAATTGTTTAAGTTATAATTAAAGTAATTGCACTTGTACGTTAACCCAAACACTTGGGTTGATCCCTATAGTTTAAGGTTCAGTTTCAGATTTGTATTATATACAAGTGTATACCTTGTGGTTTGCTATCTTCTTGACAATTTATGTCTACATTAGATTACACAAGGTATCGAACTTATAGGTTGATATCGAAATATTATGGTGTACTTAGTACCTTCATCATTTCAACATCTCTATCAGTATTTGAGTCACTTTCATCGGGAAGTTTATCCAGTTATTTTTCTAGGCATGTTTCCCAGTTATCAACAGTTTCTATATCATTAACAAGATGAGCATGTCTAGTAGATTCACTCAAGGTGATTTCATGAAGATTTTCAGACAATGATGTTTATGAGAGAGTCTTGTCAGGTGTTGATTCCAAACCTTGACCAAAATCATCTTCTATGTGTTTTATATACGATAATATATCTATAGGTCAAATCACTAAAAATACTGACTTATTAGGTCTTTGCAGTGTGTGCCTGCTCTGGTACCAATTAAAAATGAAAGGGTACCAAGTACACCACCAACTTTTTTTGTTTGGACCTAAAAGACAAAACCCAATACAATTGCAAGTAGACCAATTTAATGATCCTTGACAATATGTATATAAAGTTTTGTATCTCTATCTCTTCCCAATCAGATAGTCATAGACAATGGAGTCTGTGAACCTGATTATTAAGAGAGTACTTGGACGATCTCAAAAATCAATATCCAAGATAAATCTAGTCGTATCCAATATATTCAGATCTGAATTCTTCCAAGTATGAGACTTGTTATCTATCTTTCAAGATACGGATTCTATAAGAAACGAGTCTCGTAACTGATCTTATTTTACGTACGTATCTACTAGAATTGATTACGTAATACTTGTGTAAATCCTATTATAAAGATAAACAATATAATATGGAAAAGGAAAAACACAAGATACTAGAAGTTTTGTTAACGAGGAAACCGCAATAGCAGAATCCCGGGATCTCATCCAGATTTGAACACTAAAGTATATTAAGTCGCTACAGACACTAGACTACTATTAGGCTTCAGACCGAAATATAGTTGAGACTGAATCCACCCTCCAAGAGATTCATTTACAGTCTCGCTCCTTACGCTCTTGAACCTCGCAAGGCTCTACACAATGGATTCCCTTAGATGACGTCATTTACAGCCTAAGAGTTGCCTCAACCTAAGTGAAGACTTTTGATACCAATTTTCCTCTAACAGATAAGCCCATTTGATTTCCCTTTAGATCAAAGATCAAGGCTTGGAAATATGTTTGTAATAGACAAAGCTAGCAAATCTCACAAATCTGAAACACTTACACTCAATTAACTGAGAATCCTGGATTCTTAACCACCTCTCAAGAACAATCTTGAACTAATCAATTAAGAATAGCTTTCATATATCTATTTCGAGGAATCACAAAGTCTGAGACGACGAGAACTTTGTGATTTCTATCTATTTTTTCTGAAAGAGATTACGAGAACCTCGATAACGGAAAAGCAAGATCATGACACACAAGCTATCAAGGTAAAAATAGTCGGACCTGGCTTCACGAATCCCTAAGTGAAAATTTTAAGTCGTAGACCTAACTATGTTTCTCAGAGGTGTTGATGGGTAAAATCAATTTTCTGGTTTTGTGTTAAGTGGAAAGTTGTGGAGTAGGCGGATCCTTGATTAAGCAAATCGTTTAAAACCTTTAACAAATGTACTGCACAAGAGTACTTGAATTTGAGAAGTCAATTTATAAGACTCCGGACTAAACCAAGAAAATGACCATTTCAGAGTCAATTCGGCCACAAAGAGGGATGAGGGTCGATCTGTAAGAGTGAAGATGGGAATGTTGAGATAAATGGTAATTAATGGATTGTGTATGTTTGATAATTATAGGCTTTCATAAATTGGATTACGGTAAGTTCTGATTCTCAAGTGCTAGTTTGATGAACCTATTTATTGCAGAAGTAGTTAATACATTGATCTCTAGTAAGTGGTGATGGTTGAAGAGGCGTGGAAGAGTAGGGAAATGGGAAATCATGGTTGAACCAGTGCATTGCATGGGAGATTTCGTTGATTGTACATCCACTACTTCACTTACTCTTTCAACTGCCAGCACGACTTACTTACTTTCCCATCGTGGATGTATTGTTACATTACACATGTTATAAGCCGCCAGACCAAAACCCTAATGAATATCCCCCCATGTGACATGATTGATGTCTCATGTGAAGTCAGCTTTGCATAAGAGTATTTAGTTGGTCAATTGTTGACTTGGATAGACCATGAGTCTTAGCTTTGATGAGTCGAGTATAATTCTCAATGACTCATTATGATAGATTAAGCATAAGGTGTCAATGATGCTTAGATGTTGAGTCTGATGAATCATCGTGCCAGCTGAGGCAGTAATGGTGTTAGAGCATTGCACGGTTGAACCCGCCAAGCGTTGGTATGTCAAGGTTGGTTGTCATATTTTAGTATCAAAACTCAAGAGTAACTTGATTAGAACTACTAGAGTCAACTTCGTTAGGTTAGACTAGGAAGTCTAGAGATGTTGATACATACGAGTATTATCCTGAAGACCTAAAGATTCTGAAGACATATCTATATCAGCGAAGACATTATCCTTCTACTTGAGGTTAGTAATACAAAACTTGACTTGTTTCCATTTCTATATCTTTACTTTCAAGTCGTTTATATTGAAAACATAACATCGGAAATTATATACATGGAAATCTAGTATTAGAGACTTGATCATCTTATTATGATCAAAGTGTCATTGAACAATATACAAGTTGTTTTACAACTTAAGTATATTAATTTACGAAGTATAATGCTTATCTTTTGAACTTCATAATTGCAACATCGACATAATCTTTGTAACTTGTTACTGGATTGTAATGAACTTAGGATTGATTTCATGCCAAGAAAACTATGTTTGATTACATGAGTTTAAGGAAGTAGACTGACAAACTTGTTTCGTTGTTAAAAAAAATCAATATGATTTGTGGTCCGGTTTTCATTGAGGATCTAAAGAAAGACAAATTCGTACTTATGTTTGGGATCATAGTGGAATCGATCCCTACCTACATTGAGTCATGGTAGAACTGATCCCCATATGCAAAACTGATTTCTCTAATCACGTACATTTTAGAGTTTGTGTGATTTTGAAAATTGGGTTTGCTAAATAGGAAAGTTCAAGATACCGACATAATGAGTAATTTGAACATGTGCATAAATTTTATATTTTATTGTTCAAAGATATTCCTTGATACTTAAGGTGAGAACCAAACCGAAATGTTTGAGAATATTTTGTTAAAATATTCGAATGTATATGTTTTGGTTTTCCAGCAGACAAAACATATATATATTATTAAGTATCTTGTATGCTAGCTAATATTGAGTTGTATCCATGAGGGATTTCAGTTATATTGTTAGATATTGGTTGGAGTTAGACAAAACCGAAATTAGGTGCTTGATTGCATATCTTGAGAATATTCCGGGTATGGAAATTCCTTGGTGTACAAACTATATTGGTCTACAAATAGTGATTTTGGTTCTTCTTACAAACTTATCCTGAGGCAGGCACTTCATCTTTGTAGTCAATGTTGTAGCCGAATAATAATATTATTCGTAATGCTATCTTGGAGAGGAGAGTAACCTAATTAGGTGAAATATCTTACTTCCGCTAGTTTAAAGACTTCTTTAGAATCAAGAAGCGTCTACTAATACCGTTGGTAGGAAACTAGAATTGCATTGTTATTTTAGTTTTCGATTATTTATTTGATTGACTAACAGTTGTTAACTCTTGATTGCACCTAGTTTGATTATTCTTGAGAGCTTTTTCTTCTGACATAAGGTCACTCAAACTAGATCAAGAGATTAACGGTAGTTCAGAACTTTTTTAGATCTGACGTTGACATGTGATCATCCATTTTAAGCAGACTCCATTATGTGTTTGATCGATTATAAGTTGGAATCATGTTTGGTCATGAAGGTATAAAAGAAGATTAAAGATTTGAAGACAATAAGATTTCTTATTGGTTTCGTATTGTTAAGTGCATATTTTGCATATATTTAGTGTCGAATCCATGCTAGTAATTGCTTAGTTTCTTGCTAATTATTATATATTACGTTTGTTTTGTTTTATTTGTGTTTCATTAGGTGAATCATCTGAAAGAAGTGAATTTGCACTTAATTGTGCAATAAAAGAAGTTAGCTAAAAGCAGAGAAGGGCCAAAGACCAAGTGGAACTCATTCGAATCTATGAGTCCTTGATATCATCTTGAAGAGGGCAAAAAGACAAAGATAACGGTGAAAGAATGAAGTCAATCTGACCTCGTATGAAAAAGTTACGAGCAATTGACGCAAGGCAAGTGGCGCTCACATAATTGTTATAGGCACTCGAGTTTCTACTTAAGAGAAAATCCTATGGGTAGTGTCACTCCTTCATTTGATGGAGTGCACTACCAATTAGACCAAAATAGAGTCTTTTATGGGTAGTGTTTTGGTCCCTTTTCAGCCAAAGACGTTCATGCACTCGTTCGATCGAGCTAGTGGTTGGGAGTGTCACACTAGACGGGGGACTATCCCCGTCAGGAAAAAGAAAGCTTTTAGTACAAAACGGGGGACAATTCCCCGTTAAAAACTTTTTTTTTTTCGTTTTCTTTTTTTTTGACGGGGGACTATCCCCGTATATGTAGCTTTTTTTTAGGTTTTTTTGTTTGACGGGGGATTGTAGCTTTTTTTTTTGGGGGGGACGGGGGACAGTCTCCCGTCTGAGCAAAAATCCAATTTTTTTTAACTAAACGGGAGACTGTCTCCCGTGTAGTGTCTTTTTTTGTATTTGCCCATAGTAGCTTCACTCGTTCATATGGGCGAGTAGTCTTTCATATGAACTAGTTAGTCTCCAAATGGAAACTACCCATAGGATCTGCTCTAAAGCACCCAAGGAATAGAAACTGACAGTTGAGCTGAGAATTTAGGCGTTAGGTTGTTTCCACCCAGGGCTGCCATCATCTTCATAACTCTTTGCCAGACATTCATGGCTATTCACGGAAACTATAGATTGATCGCTGTTGTGTGATGCCGGCAGAGAAAGAAATTGCTTGCTACCATTGTTCGATGGTGATTATGAAGGGACTCGAACCTGACAGTGATGTTGCTGGTGATCGGGAATGATGATGAAGTTCAGTTGGCTGTTAATGGAGATGGAGATATAATAACGCTAGTTGTGGTTTAGTGTTGGCAGCGAGGAAGAGAGGAAACATCATAGCTGAGCAGGAATGTATCAGGGTATTCGAGTTCGAACTTGGCAGTATAGTGGTGAATGGAAGATGTCAGTAGCTGTTGGCAGTGATAATGGACAAGATTGAAATGTGTTGCCATTAACAGATGGCAGTGACGGTAACTGGTAGAGAAGATTGATGCTGGCAGCGACGGGAAGGAGCTGAGGGCTTACGATGTGATACTCAGAGAAGATATTGATAGAGTTTGACATGTTGTGATCTCAAGAGAATGAGAAGGAATATTAGGACGGGAAGAAGCTGCAATGGGATTGACTTCTTTGCTGCCAACGATGATGAGACAGAGATGGAGTCTTAGAACTTTGGCTCGAGCTGGTGAAGCTGTTGTTGTTGGGTTGCAGCTAACGAAAGTGGATTGCTGGACTGGGACAGTGAGATGTTGTTGTTGCGAAGATTTTCTTATTGTTGGATTATGGAGGAGGCCGTGTTGTTGCTTGTTTCTGTTAGGAGCTCGAGCTGTTGACTGCGGTAGTGATATTCAATGAAGATAACAGATAAAAAGAAGAGCTTGAGATGTAGTTAGAACTCGAGAATATCAAGGAGGAGAAGTTATATGAAGTGCGGAAAGTCAGGGAAAATTATTTCTCACGGAGGGAGAAGTGTCCGTGGAATGACTGTTTCACAGACAGCCTGGTATATGTGAGTTACTGACCGGACAAAAAATTCAGAAGAAAAAGAAACTCACAGACAGAGTAGTGTCCGTGAAATTATTGGTGATTTTTACAAAATTCAAGGGGAAATTATTTTTCACGGAAGCATGTATGTTCGTGGGTTTGGATTAGGGTGTACTGTCAATTCCATGGAACTGACAGTTGAAGCGAAAGTAATTGGGCTGGATCTCACCGGCTCTGAAGCAAGCCCATGTGGTTACTCTTTCAAGTGTACACGGCCAGTTGGTGTATGAGTGGTTTGGTGCGTTTTTGGGAAGTTGCCATATGATTTCGACCGGGATTTTGCGCACGGGTACTACAACAACTTGGATACCTATTTAAGAGAACTTCTAATATTTTTGAAGGGGATCTTTTAATTTTTTAATCATGCCTTTGGAGAGAAGAACAAAAGCAAGAAAAGCTAGGATTTTGGAGCGATTTCACCATCGTAACAATTTCTCTTTCATTTTCTTATATATTTAACATGGGTGTTTCTACATCCATGAGTAGCTAAACCCCTAATTGATTGAGGATGAATTCTAAGTTCTAGACTTGATTTGGATTAATATATGCATCTATTTTGAGTTCTTCATATGATTATTGTTTGCTTCTACTTTAATGAATGTCTATGATTGATTAATTGATTGATCTAGGTGGCCAACTATAGTAGTTTATTGATTGATTTATCGCAAGTAAAGGGTTAGGATATCCGTGTCATTGTTGAATAATCCATACACAAGTAGAAAACGTGAGACCTTGCAGAGGGATTCTGTGGAGCAATCGCGTGTAGAAAAACATTAGAAAGTGGACCTTGCGCTAAGAGTCTAACTACTAAGATTAACCCAATTCATAAAATATAAATCATTCGACCAAGTTACACCTTGAGTGCGCTACTACTTGGTGGCTTGGGCGAATAGAATCTGATATTCGAGCCCTTCGGTATCCAGTGACCAAAGGACTTTAGGGAATAGCACTGCGCTAGTTGTTATTCCACGGTTGATAATAATCTATGATTAATGATGAATTGATGAATATATTAACTCATTGACGGTTTAGTAACGAAGAAGGATTCCTCGATCATCATCTCTATCCATATTGCTTACAACTTAATCCTTTAATTACTTTGTTTATTTACTTTTAAATTGATAGGGTGTAGAATACATCCTATTTACTATCTATTGTTTATGCTTTATTTGCTATTTTTCTTGTAAATTATGTATTTTACGCATGTTTTGAGTTTTGTAGCTACTTTGGAGTCACACGGAGGAAAAGAAGAAGAAATCACCATATTTTAGCAAAAGGGTAAAATTGTCATTTCACCAAGGAGGGAATACTATATGGAGCCCAGCCAAGGTTAAGGGGAGGTCAAAGAGGTGTCCCTTATCCAAAAGAAGGGAGTGAGAATAGCACAATTGGGGTTTATTTATGGTGGGTGTTTGAATCCACCCACACCCTAAACTCTGACCCACAACCCAAACCCGTAGACCCACACCCATACCCGATCTGCCCCATTTAAACCAACCCTAAATCGAGAATTACTTCTCAATCATTTTGTCTGAATCAAATACAGAGAGAGGCTGCTGGCTGAAATCGAGAGCTGATGAAACCGGAGATCGAGAGAGATTAGACGAGAAATTGAATGGGTTAGAGTGTTAGCACGGTGAGAGGAGATCGAGAATTGAATCGAGAAGGAACTGAGGCTGTTTATTGGGTTCGATTTATAGGGTTGTTGGTTGAGCAGATCGATTCGAGTCTGTGGTGAGATCGATTAGAGAGTTGTTGTTGGTGGCGATCTTTGAAGAACTTATGAAGGAGGTACTGTGGGTGTTGATGTTGCATCGATTGGAAGGAGGAGATGAAGTCGACTCGAGTTGAGTCCGTGATGAAGGTGTTGATTTAAGGTTTCACCGTGGAGATGAAGAAGATTTTGTGGTTTGTGGATAATGGGTTTCGAATCGAAGATGGCCATGAGCTGAAGATGATATTTATGGAGAGACAGAGAAGAAATCGATGTTGTTGAGAGATGGGTATAATCGGATTTAGTTGCCGTAGCAAGAATTGCACAGGGGGATGTTCATTGGAGCTGAGATGGGTCCGTTGGTAAGAACTAGGTGGTGCCGTTAAACTCGAGATGCGGCTCGGCTAAAGTGGGTGTGTTGAAGATGGGTGGTGTTATGAGCAATGCAGGATTGAGAAGCTGATGATGTTGGTTCAGCTGCTGCTGTGAATGAACTGCTGTTATGGATGAGCATGAGGTCTGTGAATGGAGAGATCGATGTGTTGTTGGATGAATCTGTGAAGCTTCAATTGCAGTTTGGCAAGATGGAGTGCAGCTTGCTTTGGAGGATAGAGCTCGCCGCAATTAGTTGCAGCTGGATTGGACAGTGCAATGGAATGCAAGCTGTAGAATGAATGAAGTGTGGAAGCTCATGGTTGTATCTTGCAGGGGAAGTCTTGAAGGTCAAGGGCTGAAAAGGGTATTGATGAGAAGTTGCAGTTTATTCTTTGTTGTGAATTATTGCAGGTTGAGCCAGGGAAGAGCATGAAGTTAAATGTAGTGCAATGCATGATGATAATGGTACTGGCAGTTGTGGTTTTGAGGCTATGAGAATGTAATGCAGTACAAGAGAAAGATGGCAGTGAGTTGTGGTTGCAGGTGATGCTGCAACTGGTTGGAGTGCAAGGCGTTGTAGCTGATGGAGGAATGCAAAGAGATGGCCTAAGCCTGGTGGGTGTTGCTTCTATGGCAGAGAGATGGGAACTGCAGGGGGAGAATGTATAAGCAATGGTTGTGTTGGCTAGAAGCTGATAAAAATGGCAGGTGGTGTGTAGAGTTGGCATTTGTACAACCCTCATGGCTGGGAATGAAATGCAGAAAGTGCAACAGACAGGGACATCTTGGCTGTAAGCAACGGAAACACAACTACAGCCATCTTGGCCGTGAACTGCAAGGCCAGTGCAAAAGCCTAGGCCATTCAGCCCATCCAGCTGAGTAATGATGATCCAGACCCTGACTCAGCCACTCAGACCAGTAAGCCGAGTAAGCCAACGAGTTAGAAGCTGACTCAGTGACTGACTCGCCATCTGACTTGACTTCCCTTGACCCGCTGACTAACCGTTGACTGACGGTTGACCCACTTTGACCGTTAGTCCTAACTGTGGACTGACGGAATATTCCCTTGACGGAGAAAATTTTAGGTGGCCGGCGGCGACTATTCCGGCCGGATTCCGGCCACAATCCCAGTTTTCCGGCGAGCCAAAAATTCCAGAATTTTCTATGGACTTCTCTCATGGGTGTGAAGACTTGGACTAGGAATTGGATGGAGAATTGGACTCAAATTTGGAAAGAGAAGATAGAAGAAGAGAAAGACTTGAAATTGGAAATTGAATTGCTAAAGGAAAAGGATTCTATTCCTTGGAAGATTTGGAGAATAGTGAAGCCTATAAATAGAGAAGTTCTCTATATCTTTTACACACCTCTCTACACACCTCTCTACACACACAACACTTTTCTTTTCTTATTCTTTGTGTGAACTCTTTAACATGAGTAGTTAATTTATTGATTGAGGATGAATTCCTAGTTCTTAACATATGATTTAAGTTTTTGTTTTCAATTCTATCTTGAAGTTTTTTACATGATTATCGTTTGTTTTTACTAATAGGAATGATCTTAAAGACATTCATGATTGATTGATAGATTGTTTGGGTGGCCAACTAAAATGATTTGTTAATTTGATCTAAAGCTAGTGAAAGTTAGGAGATAAGTAATCGTTTCTTGACTCTTTACATAAGTAGCAAACACGAGACCTTGCGGAGGGATTCCGTGGAGCAATTGTGTGTAGAAACAACGTTAGCAAGTAGACCTTGATCTAAGAGTCTAACTACTAGTACTAAACCTAAATTCATAAATCTTAATGCATTCAGGGAATTACATCTTGTAAGCGAACCTCAGGGTGGTTCTTTTGAATAGAATCTGATAACTAAGCGGACCTGTTACTCAGTGAAATTAGGGATTTTGGGGCTAGCTAAGCGTACCTGCTATCCTACGGTTGGTGATAATCTGTGACTAATAACAAGTAGAAAAGAACATAACTTGATTCATTATTTTGCAACGAAGAAGGATTCCTTGATCTTATCTCTCTTATTGCTTTCAACTTTATCTTTTAATTGCTTTGTTTATTTTCTTTTGCTTTTTACACCCCCTTTTGTGACAATTTTTACAACTAGAATCTCTTGCTCCTCGTGGGATCGACCTTGACTACCCTATATTACTTGTTAATTAGGTAGTAAAGTATTAATTAATTTGATTGCACCTACGACACGCATCAAATTTTGGCGCCGCTGCCGGGGAGCAGCGGATGATTTTAGTTGTTTTTATTTTTCTTTTTGCTTTATTCTTGCTTTGTTAGATTCTATACCGTATCTAACTTAGTTTTTGAATCTTATTTCAGGTATCGGGTTTCCATGTATGGTGGACAAGAGCAAGCATATTACAACAATCAATACGGTTTTCAACCTCAACATTATGACAACTTCCAACCATCCTTAGGATACAATCAAAACCAATCTTTTGGCTATGATCAAATTCCTACGGAACATTATGGATATTCTCATACATATCAACAACCTTATGACGGGTATGTAAGTGGACAATCACAAGGATGGGAGGATAGTTTTGTTTATGATCAGAAATTCTCTAGTTTTGCAGATAAGATGTCTGCCATGATTGGGGATCTTCAACAAAAGTTGCAAGAATCACATCGAGAAATTCAAAGGAATTCGGAGAAATTATACGAACAAATTAACCAACCTTTGGAGACTTTTGATGACGCTAGTGTAGATTACTCGAGCCTTGATCTTAATAATGATCAATCACCTATTCAAAAGGAAGAGCTTGAGGAAGATGCACTTAGTGCTTGGAAAAAATTTCTTAGGGAAAGATATGAGTCCGCGGAAGTGTATGAACGTTGCAACAATGAGGAAGTTATTCCAACTCCGGATCATAATAACGATCCTTCGCCTATTCAAAAGGAGGAGATTGGGTGTGACTTACCTATTGTTATAAACGATGTAACACCCGCACATGAAGATCTTACAATTTATACCGATGAAAATCATTTTAGTGAATGGCCCGATTCCGATGATGAGAATGTTGAAGAGATGATGCTAGAGGATGAAACCACATTCATTGATTTTGTGGAAGACCCAATTGAACTTGCTAATGATTATGATGATGCCGAGACTTTGGTTAAGGTAGAAAACGACGAAGAATGGTTGCAAGGTTTAATAGAGGACCACGATATACAAGAGGTAAGTAATTCACTTGAATTTTTTAAGGATGAAGAGGATTCTATAATACAAGAGATTGTGCAAGGTTTGTCTAACCCTTTGCCTATTGATTCTTCTCCTTTACCTCTTATTGGTTTGAATGTATGTGCTTCGAAAGTATTTTTGGATGATTTTGTTTCTAGATATCCACCATTGGAAACACTTGATGCTAACACTATGCAGGTTTGCCAAGAGGAATACATGGAAGTTCCCAAATTCTATGTTCTTTATACACTTCCGAGTGTGGACGAGAATAAGTGTGGGGGAAATTTCTATCGAGCGATAATTTCACTATTATTTTCTTGTGCTAATATTTGTATGGAGTTATTGTTTTCAAAACAGGTATTATGGGTGGATCCTCAAATTTTCAGATTGTTAGTATATGGGGAATGAATCTTGCAAGAGCTAAGTCGGGCCGTCGACTTTAAAACAAGCGCTTAATGGGAGGCAACCCATAGGTTTTGTATTTCTTATCTTTTTGCTTTTTGTTATTTCTTTTTCTTGTTTCTTATCATGTTAAAATTTCCCACCTTGACTTTACTAGGAGGATTCAATTACATTGAGGACAATGTAAGGTTTAAGTGTGGGGGAGTGGTTAAGCATGTTTTTAAAACAAAAATTACAAAAAAATTAAAAAAAATTTGAAAAAAAAAAAAAAAGAAGTTTTACATAAAAACTCCAACTTTTAAAGATTTTAGAGTCACTAGCATACTTCTAGGTATGTTTACATAGAGATTTTGACCGACATAATTGAACTTGGAAATGTTAGAGAACTACATTCGGATTTCTTGCTTGTTTGAGTGTTAAATAATGGATTTAATCATGCCGGTGATGCGAATTTGGTGCAGGGAGAAATGCGTTATTAGAGTTGCTGATCAATCATTAGTGGAGACTACCCGTATTCATATCATGTGAGGCACCGACCAGAATTTTTCCATCTACTAAAGAGCTTCTTTGAGTGTGTGTCACCATACGTTAATTCCGGGTAGAATGGTGAGCTACCCAACCTCCCACCAATAGAAGCACTACTCTTTGATCTCTTGAGTGCTAATTTTGTCAATCATGAGGGTGACGTCCATGGATGAAAGCTTCCTTCTTGTAGTTCGATTTGCAGTTAGCACCATTCTCTCTCGCGACAACAACGGATCCATAGAAACACATTCATCATCAACAAGGAGCGACATCAAAATCTACAAGGAAAGTTGGAAAAAGTTTAAGGTTTACAAGCAACGGAATGAGAAAAAGAGCAAATTTCAAATTCAAGTAAAGCAACATACAAATGAGCGGATTTTTACATATAAGTTGAGGACTTACAATACAATGAGGTAATTTTATATTCAAGTATGAAGACTTATTCATAAAAGCGAAGAAAATTAAAAGGTGAGAATTTTTGAAGTTTATGATTTCAAGACGATACAAGTTGTGAAGAATCAAGCGGTAAAATACTTCTTCCACGGCCATGGTATTTAATTTCTCTTGTGTTTATAAAAAAAAAAAAAAAAAAAAAAAAAAAAAAAAAAAAAGAAAAACACAAGAGAAATATTTGTTCTTATTTTTATTGAATGAGCCGTGGGGAAGGAAAATATATAAGGAAGTTTCAAGCGACAAGGATTTTAAGGTAAAAAGAGTTATAAATTGTTAAAGGATTTATGAAATTCAAGGGTTTATCATCAATAGTTGAAACCGAAGACGAAGATAAAGACGAGGAGCGGAAGACGTTTCTATTGGATTCCGTGAGAGTGGTGTTATCATAATTGGCGATCGGATGTGAAGGTGAGTAAGTAATCTCATCCTAAATATAAATGGTTGATTTCCTTTCGTAGAGATCGTCAGAAAAATGGTTTTTCAAAATATAAAAGATGTGGGTTTTTAAAAAATATTTCGGAAGTTGTCCTTCCCACCATTCAACGTGTTGCAGGAATTCTCTCTTCATTCCTACCTGCACACATGTGTGACCCATAAAAAAGCCGTCTTTTTGAGTGCAATTATCATAAAATCCTTTTTGGTGAGGCAGAAGTCGAGGCGAAATTCTTATTGATCGTTTCTCAAACACGCGTTCTCTCATTATGGGATGGTTATTTCTCACTCAACATTTAAGAATGAGAATATGTTCTTTAGTATTTCTAACTTCTTATTACTAGCATGCAGAAACTCTATGTCCTCATAGCTCTTTGGATGCTTGTGACGCTTGAACGCTTTGAAGTTGTGAGTTTTTAGTTTGATTTGCTCGAGGACTAGCAAAGTCTAAGTGTGGGGGAATTTGATAGGGTGTAGAATACATCCTATTTACTATCTATTGTTTATGCTTTCTTTGCTATTTTTCTTGTAAATTATGTATTTTACGCATGTTTTGAGTTTTGTAGCTACTTTGGAGTCACACGGAGGAAAAGAAGAAGAAATCACCATATTTTAGCAAAAGGGTAAAATTGTCATTTCACCAAGGAGGGAATACTATATGGAGCCCAGCCAAGGTTAAGGGGAGGTCAAAGAGGTGTCCTTTATCCAAAAGAAGGGAGTGAGAATAGCACAATTGGGGTTTATTTATGGTGGGTGTTTGAATCCACCCACACCCTAAACTCTGACCCACAACCCAAACCCGTAGACCCACACCCGTACCCGATCTGCCCCATTTAAACCAACCCTAAATCGAGAATTACTTCTCAATCATTTTGTCTGAATCAAATACAGAGAGAGGCTGCTGGCTGAAATCGAGAGCTGATGAAACCAGAGATCGAGAGAGATTAGACAGAAATTGAATGGGTTAGAGTGTTAGCACGGTGAGAGGAGATCGAGAATTGAATCGAGAAGGAACTGAGGCTGTTTATTGGGTTCGATTTATAGGGTTGTTGGTTGAGCAGATCGATTCGAGTCCGTGGTGAGATCGATTAGAGAGTTGTTGTTGGTGGCGATCTTCAAGAACTTATGAAGGAGGTACTTTGTGGGTGTTGATGTTGCATCGATTGGAAGGAGGAGATGAAGTCGACTCGAGTTGAGTCTGTGATGAAGGTGTTGATTTAAGGTTTCTTGTGGAGATGAAGAAGATTTTGTTGTTGTGGATAATGGGTTTCGAATCGAAGATGGCCATGAGTCAAGATGATATTTATGGAGAGACAAGAGAAGAAATCGATGTTGTTGAGAGATGGGTATAATCGGATTTAGTTGTCGTAGCAAGAATTGCCTGGGGGATGTTCATTGGAGCTGAGATGGGTCCGTTGGTAAGAACTAGGTGGTCTTTGCTAAACTCGGGATGCAGCTCGGCTAAAGTGGGTGTGTTGAAGCTGGGTGGTGTTATGAGCAATGCAGATTGAGAAGTCGATGATGTTGGTTCACCGCTTTGTGTGAATGAGCTCTTTATTATGGCCGAGCATGAGGTCAGCGTGAATGGAGAGATCGATGTCTTTGTTGGATGAATCTGTGAAGCTTCAATTGCAGCTGGCAAGATGGAGTGCAGAGCTTGCTGGAGGATAGAGCCGCTGCAATTAGTTGCAGCTGGATTGACAAAGTGCAATGGAATGCAAGCTGTAGAATGAATGAAGTGTGGAAGCTCATGGTTGTATCGCAGGAAGTCTCAAGTCAATTTGAAAAGGGTATTGGATCGAGAAGTTCATTTATTCTTTGTTGTGAATTATTGCAAAGTTGAGCCAGGGAAGAGCATGAAGTTAAATGTAGTGCAATGCATGATGATAATGGTACCGGCAGTTGTGGTTTTGAGGCTATGAGAATGTAATGCAAAAGACAAGAGAAAGATGGCGGTGAGTTGTGGTTGCGGGTGATCCGCAACAAAGTTGGAGTGCAAGGCATTGTAGCCGATGGAGGAATGCAAAGAGATGGCCTAAGCCTGGTGGGTGTTGCTTCTATGGCAGAGAGATGGGAACTGCAGGGGGAGAATGTATAAGCAATGGTTGTGTTGGCTAGAAGCTGATAAAAATGGCAGGTGGTGTGTAGAGTTGGCATTTGTACAACCCTCATGGCTGGGAATGAAATGCAGAAAGTGCAACAGACAGGGACATCTTGACTGTAAGCAACGGAAACACAACTACAGCCATCTTGGCCGTGAACTGCAAGGCCAGTAGAAAAGCCTAGGCCATTCAGCCCATCCAGCTGAGTAATGATGATCCGCACACGACTCGACCACTCGGACGCAGGCGAGTAAGCCAACGAGTTAGAAGTTGACTCAGTGACTGACTCGCCATCTGACTTGACTTCCCTTGACCCGCTGACTAACCGTTGACTGATGGTTGACCCACTTTGACCGTTAGTCCTAACTGTGGACTGACGGAATATTCCCTTGACGGAGAAAATTTCAGGTGGCCGGCGGCGACTATTCCGGCCGGATTCCGGCCACAATCCCAGTTTTCCATGAGCCAAAAATCCAGAATTTTCTATGGACTTCTCTCATGGGTGTGAAGACTTGGACTAGGAATTGGATAGAGAATTGGACTCAAATTTGGAAAGAGAAGATAGAAGAAGAAAAAGACTTGAAATTGGAAATTGAATTGCTAAAGGAAAAGGATTCTATTCCTTGGAAGATTTGGAGAATAGTGAAGCCTATAAATAGAGAAGTTCTCTATATCTTTTACACACCTCTCTACACACCTCTCTACACACACAACACTTTTCTTTTCTTATTCTTTGTGTGAACTCTTTAACATGAGTAGTTAATTTATTGATTGAGGATGAATTCCTAGTTCTTAACATATGATTTAAGTTTTTGTTTTCAATTCTATCTTGAAGTTTTTTACATGATTATCGTTTGTTTTTACTAATAGGAATGATCTTAAAGACATTCATGATTGATTGATAGATTGTTTGGGTGGCCAACTAAATTGATTTGTTAATTTGATCTAAAGCTAGTGAAAGTTAGGAGATAAGTAATCGTTTCTTGACTCTTTACATAAGTAGCAAACACGAGACCTTGCGGAGGGATTCCGTGGAGCAATTGTGTGTAGAAACAACGTTAGCAAGTAGACCTTGATCTAAGAGTCTAACTACTAATATTAACCTAATAAGTTCATAAATCTTAATGCGTTTATTTAAATTACATCTAGAGTGAGCTACTACTAGGTGGTTTGGTAAATAGAATCCGGTAGTCGAGAACTTCCGTGTCCAGGTGATGACAAGGGATTTAGGGGTTTAGCACTGAGCTAGCTGCTTTACCTACGGTTGGTGATAATCTGTGACTAATAACAAGTAGAAAAGAACATAACTTGATTCATTGTTCCGTAACGAAGAAGGATTCCTTGATCTTGTCTCTCTTATTGCTTTCAACTTTATCTTTTAATTGCTTTGTTTATTTTTTTTTTTTGCTTTTTACACCCCCTTTTCGTGACAATTTTTACAACTATAATCTCGTGCTCCTCGTGGGATCGACCTTGACTACCCTATATTACTTGTTAATTAGGTAGTAAAGTATTAATTAATTTGATTGCACCTACGACACGCATCATAAATCTAAAACAAAACCCCCATTGTGACCTTTTGAACAACTAAATCTCACTGCTCTTCGTGGGAACGAACTTGACTTTCATTATATTACTTGTTAATTGAGTGAAATTAAGATCACTAATTTGTTGCACCCACGACACGCATCACGTATCTTTTTGATTTGCTTCGTGCACAAACTTGATCGGCTTGGATCCGACTAGATCTGGTTTATCTTTGATAGACATGTTATTGTTAGCCATATTATATCGACAAGTTATTATTTGGTGGTATTCTTCAGTATCCGAATCTGATAGTTGGCATACCTAGATCTGATTGTTAATCTAGATCTTGGTAGATCTTACACAACAAAGGATTTTATTAGATTAAACGGAAGAGCCTTTGTGAACTCAACTAGAATATCTCTGATTAACTTCTTCATATAAGAAGAGTGGTTGCCAAACAGATTGGTCTTTTACTGTTTGGAAGATGATCAAAAGGATTTAAGTGCTTGAAGTCTTCACAACGGCTGAAACAACTTAAGATAGTGAACTTTATCTTAGGATTCACGTGCGTTAGCCAGATTGGTTGTAGGCGCAAGGATACCGGGGGAACTAGGTAACTAGGGCTAGCTTACTTGGTATCAACTATACAAAGTTGGTAGTGTTCTTTGTATAACAGGTTAATTCTAAGAGTATTCAAAATTGGACTAGGTCCCGGGGATTTTCTGCATTTGTGGTTTACTCGTTAACAAAATCTTGTTGTGTGCTTTTACTTTACTTTCTGTATTATAATTGTTTAAGTTATAATTAAAGTAATTGCACTTGTATGTTAATCCAGACACTTGGGTTGATCCATATAGTTTAAGGTTCGGTTTATAAAGTCTATCAACTTTGTATAGTTGAGACCAAGTAAACTACCCCCAGTTACCTAGTTCCCTTAGTATCCCTGCACCTACAACTAATCTGGGCAATGCACGTGAATCCTGAGATAGAGTCCACTATCTTAAGTTGCTTCAGCCGTTGTGAAGACTTCAAGCACTCAACTCCTTTTGATCGTATTCCAAACAGTAAATGACTAATCTTTTTGGTAACCACTCTTCTTATCTAAAGAAGTTAATCAGAGATATTCTAGTTGAGTTCACATAGGCTCTTCCTTTTAATATAATAAACTCCTTTGTTGGGTAAGGTCTACCAAGATCTAGATTAATTATCAGATCTAGGTATACAACTTATCATATTCGGATACTGAAGAATACCACCAAATGATAGTTTGTCGATCTAATACAACTAGCAATTACAAGTATATAAGAGATAAAGCAGATCTACTCGGATACCAACCAATCAATTTTGTGCACGAAGTAAATCACAAAGATACGAAACCAATAAGAAATCTTCTTGTCTTCAAAACTTAAATCTTCTTTTGTACACGCACAAACAAACTTGATTCCAACTTATGATCGATCGCACACAAAACAGAGTCTGTTAACAATGGATGATCACAAGTCAACGTCGGATCTAAATATAATTCTTAACTACTGCTAATCTCTTGATCTAGTTTGAGTGGCCTTATGTCAGAAGAGAAAACTCTCAAGAATAATCAAACTAGGTGCAATAGAGTTAACGACCGTAAGTTAATCAAATCAATAATCGAAAACTAAAATAACAATGCAATTATAGTTATCCACCTATGGTGCTAGTAGACGCTTCTTTATCCCAAAGAAGTATTTAAACTAGCGGACGTAAGAGATTTCGCCTAATTAGGTTACTCTCCTCTCCAAGATAGTAATACGAATAATACTATTAGTCGGCTACAGCAGTAACTACAAAGATGAAGTTCCTGCCTCAGGATAAGTTTATAAGAAGAACAATAATTACTATTTATAGACCAAGGTAGTTTGGACACCAATGAATTTTCATAGTCGGAAATATTCTCAAGATATGTAATAATTAAAGCACCTAAATTCGGTTTTGTCTAACTCCAACTAATATCCACTGTATAACCAAAATCCTTCATGGATAAAACTCAATATTAGTTATTATATAAGATACTTAACTAATATATCTTCCAGAGATGTTTTGCTTGCTAGAAAAACAAAATATATACATTCGAATATCTTAACAAAAGATTCTCCAACATTTTTGTTTGGGATCTCACCTTGAGTATCAATAAATATATTTGAATAACCAATAAATAAGATTTCATCTCATTTTCAAATTACTCATTATGTCGACATTTTGAACTATCCTATTTAGTAAACCCAATATCCAAAATCACACAGACCTTAAAGTGTACGTGGCTAGAAAAATCGGTTTTGCATATTAGGATCGGTTCTACAATGACTCCCAACATAAGTAAGGATCGGTTCTACCTTGATTACCTATATAGTTAGGGATCGGTTCTAGCTTGATTTCAAACATAAGTTAGGATCAGTTATACCTTGATTTCCTATATAGGTTAGGATCGGAACAACCTTAGATCTTCATGAAAACCAGACCATGAATCATATTGATTTCTTTCAACTACGAAACAAGTTCGTAAGTCTACTTTCATAAACTCATGTAATTTAACATAGTATTCTAGGCATGAAATCAACTCTAAGTTCACTATACAATCTAGTAACAAGTTACAAATATTGTGTTGATGTCGCAATTACGAAGTTCAAAAGATAAGCATTATACGTCGTAATATAATATACCAATATAAAGCATTCACAACTATTGATATATTATTCCTTGAAACTTTGATCATAATAAGATGATCAAGTATCTAACACTATATTTTCATGTATATAACTTCGCATGTTATTTTCGATCAGAAACGACTTGAAAGCAACGATATGGAAATTAAAACAAGTCAAGTCATGTATTACTAACCTCTGGTGGAAGGATGATGTCTTCTGTGATGTCGATACGTCTTCGGATTTCATGAGTAATTGTTAGAGCACTGCTCGGTCGAACTCGCAAGCATTGCTATCTCAAGCTTGTTTGTCAAGTTTAGTTGCCAAAACTATAAGTCTTGATTTCTAGTCTACTTATAGCTAAGTCTCGGATTAGGATATAATGGGTAGTTGAGCTTTAGACTTCACGGCGTTCATCGATTGAAGACGAAAAACTACTAATGGGAGCTTGTGGAATTTCATCAACAAAAGGTATGTGGAGACTTGAACTCATCTATTACTTGGAAAGTCTATTTTTATTCTATCTCCTATTGAGACAAAAGTCGTATAGCTATATAGACTTCATAATTATACACATTTGGTATTTCGAGCTGAGTTTAACTCGCTCATATATTTCTCGAAATATGTGTTGGTAAGCTTTCGCTTTAACCAAGTTCATCTTTTATTCTTGACGAAAGTCAAAAGATGATCATGTGAAAATCGCCTGGTAACATCTTATATAATTTGTGTGAGACAGTCATTTGGTATAGACTCGGAATATTTCGTATTGATCATTTGATCACTTGAAAATTGCTTTGAAGCTAATAGTTTTTGTGAGACAACTATTGTCGTCTTCTAAGAATGTTTCAATGATTGAAATGGGAGTTTAGAACAATTAACCAATGATTGGATATATCATACTATGCGTACTTGTATGCTAACTATTGCAAGTTATTCCAAGTCCGGGAATCTAGTATGCATACCCATATGTGTACTAAATTCAACAGTTGAAGTCCGGGAACTATAATATGCGTACACGTTTGCATGCTTACTCCAACTGAGTTTTTGGTAGTATAGGACAGTATGAGTACACGTTTGCATACTGGCGAACACAGGCCAAGTCCGGGAACTCAGGTATGCGTACACGTTTGCATACTTGAGTGGTTAAGTTCTAAAATCGGCTAAGTCATGAACAAATACATTTATATAATAAGGAATGAAATCTTTTGCAAACCGTGGCTATAATGTTCATGAAATGATTCAAGTGAATCAAAACCGATTTTGCTTCAATTATGTTTTGTATACTTCTATGAGAATATAAACAATTGAACAACTCTATAACTAGTTTCATTTGAGTCATTTGAACTAGTTGTGTTAAGATGAACAAGGTTGATATGAAAGTGTTCATATGGCTAACTTCGGTTAACTATTGTTGAGCCAACTAAGTGTACACGTTTAGGTACGGTTATCCATATCTAAATGAAGGTGCATTTCATTTGTGTGAACAAGCTAAGTCAATCTAACGGTTGAAACATATTAGCTTGAATCTAATCAGGTTTTCATCTAATGGTGAATATTGATTGCTTTATCCCAAAGTATCAAACCCTGATTTGGAGACTATATAAGGGAGAACTCTAGCAACTGGGTAACCTAATCCCCACACTTCTTGTGTGATACTAGTTGCGACTAGAGTCGATGCTCCTTTAACCTAGGTTTTTCCTAAAACCATTATAGGTTAACGACTTAAAGACTTCATTGGGATTGTGAAGCCAGACCCAACTATTTTCTCTATAGTTGCGTGTTCTGATCTTACTTTGTTCTATCGTATTGAGTACTATCTTCTCTAAGTTTTGATCGAGATTAAATCTCCGATAGGTAAGATAAAAATTAGTCACAAACATCTTCGTGTCATCGTTTGTGATTCCACAATATCTTGTTCCGCTACCATACGGTTAAGATTATTGTGAGGTGATTAATATTACTTGGCTGTTCTTCGGGAATATAAGTCCGGTGTATCAATTAGTTCCTGTTCACCTTGATTTATCAAAAGGCGGAACAAAACTCGTAGGTATTTCTGTGGGAGATAGATTTATCTATTAAATAGACTTTTCTGTGTGAGACAGATTGGTTTATCAAGTCTTGAACTTTGGGTCGTAGCAACTCTTAGTTGTAGTGGGTGAGATCAACTAAGGGAATCAAGTGTGCAGAATCCAGCGTGGTTCTAGAGGTGTAAGAAACGCGACTGTACCTTGATCAGTGTGAGATTGGTTAGGTCTCAACTACATTCCAGTCCGATGTTAACTTGTAGTAGGCTAGTGTCTATAGCGGCTTAATACAATGTGGTGTTCAAATCTAGACTAGGTCCCTGGGTTTTTCTGTATTTGCGGTTTTCTCGTTAACAAAATTTATGGTGTCTGTGTTATTTCTTTTCCGCATTATATTTTCTATATAATTGAAATATCACAGGTTGTGCGTAGTTCAATCAATTGGTGAATCTGACCTTTGGTTGTTGATTTAAATTGATTGACACTTGAACATTAGTCTTTGGTACTGTTCAAGTTATTTCTCATATCAATCAGGCTCACAGAACTTCTTCTGTTTGATTGCAGATTGTATTGAGAAATTGAGATACAACTCTTGGATATATTTCCATTGATTGAGTCTGACTGTCTAGTTGATTCTCTTAAAATTAGATTGGAGTTAGTCCATATAGATTGCCTAAACGAAATATTGGGTGTGGTTGTTAGACCCCCGGTTTTTCAGTAATACTTGTATGTCTCAACATTTATAGACTTCCTAGTCTAACCAAATGAAGTTGAATCTAGTAATCTAATTGAGTGAATTATGAGTTTTGATACTAAAATATGACAACCAACCTTGACATACCAACGCTAGGCGGGTTCAACCGAGAAGTGCTCTAACATATATTGAATCACCAGGACTGCTTCTCTCATTTCTTCGGTGTTGCCTAACCAAAAGCGTCTTTGGGATAATTATGAGTTTTCTGCTTCAGCTGCACTGGTTCCGATGACCATTGAATTTTGATGCCCCTTCTTGGTCCGAATGATGCGTCTGAGATCGTTGTTGCGAGATGTTGGTAGCGTTCTTGAGTAATTCTTTCAAAGTCTGGTTCTCCTGCACTAGATAATGCATGGCATATACATACTCTTTATGTTCGTGCAAGGCTTCCTTGAGCATGGTGCCATATGGGTCGTCTCGTCTGACTTGTTCAGGTTGACTATATCCTGCCCATTACGATATGGGATCTCTTCCTCCAGAGCAGCGGCTTCTCCTTTGGCAATAACTGCTGATTTTGCCGATGCAATGGTTGCGGTCTCTGCTGTTGCAACGTTCGTATGGGCGGGGTTTTCTAGTAAGTTGTCATCTCGGGTGATGGTAGGTCCTGCTGCTGATTTCTTTGATCCATGAAGATCTCTTGTATGACTCTGGTATGTGTAAAACGACATGCGACTCCTCCCGGTACCAAATCACGATGTACGTTTTTCGGTTGAAAGGCTATTGTGGGTGGTATCGTTTCTCCGATATACTCTGCGGTTGTGCTCAGGTGGACAACTTTTTCTACTATGAGTGCTTTAGTCGCTTTATCCGCTATCACCTTCGTTATTAACAATTAGTCTGCCTCCGCTTTGGCTGCTGCTGCTCTAGCTTTCCTTTCTTGAATTGTTTTTTCTTTAGTTACTTTCTCTCTGACCGCCTTTTCTGCCTCAGGTTTGTCTCTAGCTAGCTTTTCTGCGGTTTCATTCTGGTTGTCTGGAAGTTTCTTAACTTTTTTGCATGCTCCCTTGATCTTGTTTAAGTGTTGTGCTTTGAGGTATGCGGCACGACATATTTTAATTTCCTCATCGCGTTCTACACGACCCTGCAAGATCGAAATAGCCAAACCAAAAATTCCATGCTATTTTATGGGTTGTAAGCTAACAACATAGAACCTTTTGAAGGAAATAAAAGTGTTTAATAGGAAAGAAAACATAAAAGCATTAATTTCGAAGGATTTTTTTTCTTTAATCTCAAGTTTCATTGGGATTTGGTCCCTATTGGATACTTAGAAACCTGTAACGAATCTCAAATTCATTATGACATGCCTCTTTAGACACCTTTGTTATATGTTCCACTAATCAGGACATATGTGCGACGCACATACTTGAATTTGACTCATTCAACGATGTAAAATTTGAAAACAATGAAAAATTTCGCGTGAAATAAAAGTTTAATGTTCTTATTTGTACTCGTTACGTAGATAATTCAAAAAGATTTTTCAGAGATATAAATTTCATAAAATTCTTGTATATATATTAAGAGCATGTTTGGTACAGTTTTAAAAAACAGTTTTCTGTTTTTAAAAACAGCGAAAACAGAAAACAGGAGAAAACGCGTTTGGTAAGGACATTTTCAGAAAATGCTTTGTATTTGTTTTCTATTTTTGAAAACAAAAAAAAAATGAAAACACAAATTATTGTTTTCGTTCGTTTTTTTTTTTTTTTTTTTTTTTTGTGTGTGTGTGTTCCTTCTTCTTCTTTTCAGAACAAAGTAAAAGACCCGGGGAATGACTGCAAGTGAGTCATGGCCATTATCACTATCTCTTATACGAGTCTTTACATTTGATCTGATTTTGTTGATTTCATTGGTTTTCAAAAACAGCTTTTATCCTGCCAAACAATTTTTGGAAAATGAAAACAAGGAAAAAAAGTGTATGTTTTCAAAATAGTGGAAAATTGTTTTTAAAAATTGTACCAAACAGGCTCTAAGGTTTTAAATTTTTTGATTTATATTTTACTAGCCCTTAACCCATGCCATAACGGCACGGGCCATGATGTTGGTTCATTTTTAATATATCGTATAATTTGTGTCCCGAATACTTATCAACTCCTTATGATTTAATATGTGTTTGTCATAAAAATAGTTGGGATTTTTCTCTCTTTTTTACTTTGTTTTTTCCTTTAATATTTTACCGCCGGAGATTTGCTCAAACGAAAGAAATATAATCTTAACTTTCCGACACTTTTTTATTTAGGTTCATTGCTTATAATGAGATAATGCTCTACATGAACATGGAAGTTTAAATATTTTTTGGAAATATGTCGTCAGCAGCGCTCATCTCAGTGAAATCAACTAATCAATATCGTCCATAAAAGTCTCCACATGCTCCTATTTCACTTAATTGTGCCCAGCAATTCGTCTTAACGAAGGCTTTGGTAACTTCAAAAGTCTTGGACATTTTGTCACTTCCGTATGTTCCTACCTTCACTTGGAATACAATTTGGCGACACATTACCTCATAAAGAACATTGAACACATATTGTACTCCATGATCCTATTTCAAATTAATAGATTGTCAATAGATCCTTTACCAAAAGTTGACATATTCTACGTTGAATATTTATAAAAAAAAATTATGGTATTGTGGATCGTTGCTTTCTAAGACTGTAGTTTTCAAAATTGGCCTCTTCAAGTCCCACGGCTTTCTAAGTTTATATATCTTGTTTGTTTTTAACATTTTAGTTATCCATATTATGTTTGTTACTAACTTTAAACTTGATGTCATCTTCTACTGTGAACTTTATGTGATTTCATAATCGAAATAGTTATACCTCTTTCATTCGTATCAAGTAATCCGTTGTATATCCCAACAATTCCTTTCTTTTGCCGTTTCCGGACCATCAGTAGCCATTATTGTCAAACGCAATCTGTCTAATTTTTGTTGATGTTATGTATTTGCAATGTTCATTTTTATTAAATAAATAGATTGTGGAAAAACTAAAAAAAAAAAAAGAACATAAGTATTACATCGGGTCTAAGTTATTATATCCAAAATACTCCGGACACTGCTTCTGGTGCCTTGTTTCCTCAAATTCCTAGTTGCATTCTAGACAGTATAGTCAACACCAATCATTTGCGAAGTGAGCTATTTGGCAAGTGTGGTCAATGTATCCCTTGCCTGTAATAATAATAACAACACGTCAATTTTTTCAAGGCATCCAATTGTAAATGGTATGAATCTAATAGATTTGAATTATACCTCAATCTTAGATATCACCTTCTTCTTACATAACATAGCAA